>CM032232.1:104497500-104945000 GCA_019009955.1 Riptortus pedestris | reverse complement strand
ATTAGGAGGCTTGGGTTAGCCATGTGAGTTATGGCGTTGGTCTCGCTTGATAAACATAGAGTCGTTAGTTGTCAAAGTTGCCCTAGGGATTTATTTAGTGACGAACTCGTTAAATAAAATCCTTAGTCCTGTCCTGACTAGAAAACAGTGGTAAACAGTAGACAACCCATCCCAATTAGCTTAAATATCCTTAAAACTGGACGCTAATAACTAACAGAACATAATTATTTCAGTAGTGGGGACAAATAATGAAGCCTAATGTAGACAGAATTCTTTCGACTTCCTTATACGGAGTGAAGACAGTAATATACTTTTGAAAATTTCGGATTTCACATTTCAAAGTAATGATATGTTTTGAACCTCCATGAATCCATGTAGGTTAGTTTTACAGTGACGTCTATGCGCTTGCACGTACCTCATATATGTTCAAAAACGACAAGCATTAGAAAGTTAAAATTTCAAATTTACTAGTATTGTAAAATCTAGTTGTGTACGTCACCTTTAGATTGAAATCGAATAAATAGGAAAAGCGGGGAGGGGGGCAGAGAGAAGGAAGAAAATAAAAATAGTCTCCATACTACAGATATTTTTATAAGACCTTTTTTCGTTTCCCTTGAAGATCTATAAACTATAGCCCATGCCAGCTTTTGATATGAAAAATTTTAGGTCGCTCGTAACTGATATTATTTTAAATGAAGAGAAGTAAAACAATTTATATAAAAGGCCATGTGATGTTCATTTTTAATTATTATTTTAATGGGACATAAACACTAAATCTAAACATTGAACTATAGTTTTAATTTCTTTGGAATAAACATTGCTTTTAAATTTTATGTTATATATACATAATAATATAATATATTATGGAGTAGTTGTTATGGCTTAAAACAAATCAGAATAAGTGATATTTAGAATCTTGATGAGTTCAGTGTGTAGTCCTCTTTTTGATTAAACACCGTTGTGATTAATATCTTCGCAAAGGAAATTAAATTGAGATATAAATTCCTTTTTTCTTCAATAAAGGAAAGTATTTCCTAGGAGTCTCTACGTCCATCAAAAGTTTCCTTTAATTGGACGTCAATGTTTATTTATCACGAGAGAGGAAAAAAAAATCGTTACAATCCTAATTAAATAAAATCGGATTAAATTCCAACCTAACCCCTCAGGAAAATTAATTAAATTACTCTCGTACTAAGAGGTAATTCTGATAATGATCTTGTACACTTAATTAATTCCATTAAAGTAAATCATTTTGTTAGATTTTAAAAAACATTATTTAAAATACTAAGTTTTATTTATATTATTTAAAAACAATTACTTTTTAATGTTTACTTACCAAATCAAAGTCACAAGAGAGAGCAAAGAAAGCAACGTAATTAAAAAAACATTTGAAAAAAGTGTTTTCTTAGTCTCTGCTTCATTTCCTTCTGTTTCATTTACAATTGTTAATAGTAATGAAAGTCAAGGCAAAAAAGAAAAGATAAAAGAAAAACAAAATGAAAAAGTAAAATGGAATGAAAATGAAAATGAAGTCAATATATTGTCCGTGAATGGGAAAATATATGAAAATGAATGTCTTAAAAAAATAATCGATTAAAAGATAACAAAATTGTAGCCACAAGTGTCATTTTTTATTTAAGAACATACTATATGAGTAAATTGCATAAATATATAAATGAACAGGATTATTTTGACTATGTCGGGAATAACTTTCTATAAAATTACAATAGTAACGCTGTAATTGAATTAGTCAGATTATCTTATGCATTACATGTATAATAATGGTGTATTGAATTGGTTCTAGTTGATTAAATGCTTGATTGTATTAGCAGATTTCCCTTGAGGGAAATCAACTATGAGGTCGTACTCATGATTTTCGAAGAATTTTCTCAAATATCCATCGATCCTCCTACTCAGGAGATGACGAAAATGAGGTCCGTTCAGAACTATATATATTTATCTCTGAACGCCCTAGTGGTCGCTGTTTTTGTTTGATCTTCGCCAAACTCGATATTTAAACGTTTTATGTAAAACTAAAGCTTATGTTCGTTAATAGCTTAAATCCGAAAAGTAGGAGGGAGAGGGAATTTCGAAAATCCTTGATATCTCCGTTATTATGCGCCGGATTGAAAAATTATACAGAAACAATCTTATTGCAAATGTAACGTTCTATACATGTCGTTATATATGTTTTTTTCATTACCTTGATTATGAACAGAGATATTTGCATTTTTTTAGTTTTCGGCCTTCAGTAAACCCCCACTCCTACTCATGTCATATTAACAATAAGCTGTTGTTTGAAGCTTTAATAACAAATATTGTTCCTCAATGAACTTTTACGTTTTGAGGTAAATGCAAATACGTGACTCACGTAGGAAATCTGCTTACTTAACGCAGCCCTTCCTTAACGGACTTTTTTAATCTGCCATTGAAGTTTTTGGTTTTTTAAAATTTATTTTCAAACCCATATAACTTACGGGAATAATAAATTCATTGAATAATTTAGTGTCTTGAGTCATTAATGCTTTTTTAAATAATTCATTGAATGCTTATTTGTATAAACGCACATATTTATTCATTATTCAATTAAGTTATGCCATACTTATTTTAATTAACTCCAACTGTGTTAAAATCTTTACTAAGAGTAATAAGTATTAATTTGTGGCAACAGAGATGAAATCAAACAGATAAAGGATCACATCTAAAATTATATATCCCTGTTTTAAAAACCAATATATCACAATCCCAACATACATTTTACCTAACACAAATACTAACTGGACATGGAAATACAAACTCTTACTTATACAGATTCAGGCTTACTGACTCAAATACTTGTAAATGTGACAGTTACTCTGAACACCACCTGATTTATGAATGTAGACTGACTCAAGACGTACGAAGACTGTTAAAGACTCATATTCCCGCATGGCCTCTCAGTCCCGATATTTTATTTTCAAAACATCTAAATTTATTAAAAGCAATAGCCTATGATATCCTTAAGCTGAGAGAGGAAAAGAAAATATAAAACTAATATTATGTAATTTTTATTGGTTATTTAATTGTATTACTGAATTGTTCTAAATAATGTTTTTTGTTTTATTTTGTGAAGTTTAATTTTCATAATCTTATTTACATTTTTAATTTGTATATATATATATATATATATATATATATATATATATATATATATTAGTATATAAAAAACTGTATAAAGTTTTGACAAAATGCACATATAATGCAAATATGCATGGGATGTGCAGAAAAAGAAAATCCCTCCACATAGGGTTACTATGTAGAGGAAATAAATAAAAAAAAAGAAAAAAAAAAGTTATGCCATTTACTTGAATAACCAAATCTATTTATTTTTCTGTAAGATTATTTAGGTATTATTCTATCATCTTCTGTTGACAGATCTATGATAAAAATAGTAATTATTCATTTATTCTGACCGAAATTAGCCCAGCATTGTTTCCCCAACACTATGTTGGATGTTAGCTAATGATGACTTCAAAATGAGATCCCCACATATTTACACATCTCTAAATTGAGACCGCACTATTGATCATGATTTTAATGAAAGTTAGAGCTAACATTAATTAGCTGGCAAGAGGGAGATTGTGTCAAAGGTCAATATTGTACCTTTCATTTAAGATACAAAGGGTTTCAAGGAGTAGAGAGAGGAAAATGGAATAGAGACATGAGAGAGTTTTAGAAAGAAAAGAGTGAGAGAGCTGGAGAAAGTTAATATAAACCAGCTGTGTTTCTACGAGATTATTCTACAGAATAATATTTCTACGCCGGAAATGCAGAAGCTTTCTAGAGAGCAAATATCTAAATATAAGATTAGTTACATTTGAAGATCTAGTTCATAGGTCATATAAGTTATTAAAATTTCTAATATATTGTATGATATGGTAATAAAGCTATTATGCGATTAAATAAAATAGAAAGTCATTACTAACTTAACTACGAATTTTCGGCGCAGCTAATTTCATATCGAACTCATTAAAAAAGTCCGTCACGCAGCGGCTGCGTTAACTAAGCAGATTTCCCACGAGCGCCACGTATTTGCATTTATCTCAAAACTTAAAAGTTCAATGAGAACAATATTTGGTATTAAGCCTTAAATAAAGTGCTTCATAACATAATAGAATATTGTTAATATCAGATCAGTAGGAGTGGGGCTTTACTGAAGACAGAAAACTAAGAAGTGCAAATAACTCAGTTAATAATCAAGATTACTTTACATTTGCCCCCTCCTATTCAATAGTCAACTACATGTTATGCTCATTGGACGCTCTGTCCTACACCATTTTTCGAACTTTTTCGGAGTGTTTGTGCTGGCATGTGCCCTATTTGGCACAGCCTTGTTGTTTAACTTCCCTTTTGTAAATGTTCTATGGCACTGAATTCCCTATTTATCACTGAAGATGAGATTAGAAATAAATTTTTAAGACAAATGGAAGAAAGAGATAGTAGTTCATAAATAATAAAACCAATAGAAGAGGTATGTGCCCGTTTTTGGTGTAAATGCCAAACAAGTATTTGCAGTTAACACATAATATACTATGGTTTCCCCGAATGTTTTACCAATAACGAATCTTCAAGGGAATAATTTCATGGTTTTTTTTTTGTCTTTTTTTTTGCATTATTTTCTTTATAAATGTTTGTCCTTTGATTTTTTTTGTACTGTGTAGTTAATATTTGTATACAATTTGTAATACTTAGGTATATTTTTGTATAATAATAATAATATGCTACTAATATATGCTTCTTTGCTTATTTATTTCGGAAGTAAAGGTATTACATTGCATATTATTATGTTATAAATATTACATAATATATTATTATACTATAAATATTTTTTGCATATTTATATTTAATATTTCATATTGAGCTCTCATTCGTGATGGGGGGAGGGGGGTTTAAGCACAAGCACACTCTATTCTTCTTAACTTTTCTAGATGTTATTTTGAAACAAGAAGAGTGATTCTGAGCAGAATAAAATGGAAAATATGCACATAACTGGTAGGTCTCATGCATGACATCTACTTGTCAAATTTATCCTGGGTCACAGCCTAGTCGTTCAAAGGTTAAAATATATGTGAAACATCTCCAAACTAACCTTAAAGCTACTAAATCTAATATTTTTTCCCATAAGACCAGCTTATTTATAAATTTTACATACCTAGTGACATTTATTTTGGCGTATGATGTTATGTTTTGTAACAATTAATACATAAATACATTTCATTACAGAAAACAATGCCAGTTGCTTCAGTTATCTGAAAATTGGCTTTTTCAGAGTCATAAAAACTTCATCAAAAATTGAATAGAATTGTATAATAATTACTATTACTAATGAAGAAGATTATGCATGCTTCAATTGCGTACTACATAAACAAGCTCGAAGCAGAAAAAAAAGCAAATGTCTAGTTACATTTATAGCAACTTTTTGAACTTGTGTATATATTATTATGATAAAAGAGCAGACAGTAGTTCATATAAAATTCCTTCTCTCTCCAAAATTAGATGGAAATTTCACTGTGAATATTGTATGGATTCCTCGGTGCTTTTGCTTTTGTTGATGCATATTAATGTATGTTTCTCTTCCATAATTAAGTGTATATACATATTATTACTATTTAAATGTTGCTACAAAGGCAGGGCCCTCATTACATTATTTATAGTCATGTAAATAGGCCTTTTATGAATATCATAGAATTGAAATTCCGTCGCTATAAATTTTATATGGTTATTTTTAAACAAAGCAAAAAAAAGATGGATTTCTAGGGTCTTTAAAAAAACACATTCATACTAGACATTCGTCTAATTTTGTAGGCAGAAGATATTGTAATTAAGGTAAATAAAATATCAAATATCAAAATCCAAAATTATAATCAGTACGCATACAGGAACATGAAAATGAAAAATTCTTAAGAACTGTACAAATAAATCAGCTGTTGAGGCCGTTAATGACTACATCGTCTTAACGCCTAAAAAATCTCGGGGGACGGGACTACGAAACATTGAAAAATGGGACAACTGATAGACAAATGCGTGTAGATATTTGATCAAAAATATATACATATTTAATGAAAAGGTTTTTATAACGTACAATAAAAACTTAAAAATAAATAGTCCACTATAATTTATCGATCTTTAATTTATTTATGATCGAAAATAAAAATGAAGAACGCAAACTAATAAGAATTGAATAAATAATACTTATTATTTATTTATTAACGTCCACATTATGCAACTATGGCTAATTGGGACGAGTTATCTACAGGTTACCACCCTTTTCTTGCCAGTGTGGGACTAAGGGTTTTATTTAATGAGTTCGCCACTAAATAAATACCTGATTGCCCAGGTGGGAATCGAGCTCGCCACTCTAGATTTACCACCTATATAACCATTATAACCTGAGCCCCCAAATAAATAATAACAAATGAATTGAAGCATAGATCACTCAAAAACAACAGAGCACTAATAACACAATTGCGAGAGCACGGAATTATCTTTTCACACTAAACTAAAAGGTAATTGTGTGGATGCTGGAAGTGTACCCACTTGGTGGAAGTGTATTTTAGTCCCCCCCCTTGGTGGCGCACGATGACGACGGCGGCCGTTTTGTTGTTCTAACTTTATATTTTTTAACACTTTAAAATTTCCAAAATACGCCATCAGTGGTTAAAACCGAGGGTGGGGGTTTAGTTATACTAACTTTACATTTTTTAACACTTAAAAATTTCCAAAATTCGCCATCGGTGGTTTACACCGAGGGTGGGGGTTTGTTGTTCTAACTTTATATTTTTTAACACTTTAACATTTCCAAAATACGCCATCGGTGGTTTACACCGAGGGTGGGGGTTTTGTTGTTCTAATTTTATATTTTTTAACACTTCAAAATTTCCAAAATACGCCATCGGTAGTTAAAACCGAGGGAGGGGGTTTTGTTGTTCTAACTTTATATTTTTTAACACTTCAAAATTTCCAAAATACGCCATCGGTGGCTAAAACCGAGGGTGGGGGTTTTGTTGTTCTAACTTTATATTTTTTAACACTTCAAAATTTCCAAAATACGCCATCGGTGGTTAAAACCGAGGGTGGGGGTTTTGTTGTTCTAACTTTATAATTATAACGAAACAAGATGGCGATGTAGTGGGGGACTAAACTGCACTTCAGCCTACCCACTTTACAATTAGAACAATTATTTTAGTTAAAATAGTTTATGGCAACACTGTCACTGAGACTAGGTAGCAGCTAGTAGGGGTTAGGTTAGAGTATTTATTGGGCCGGGCTAAGCTGCTACACATTTATTTGAATTGTTTTATGACTTTTGCACTCAGAAAAGTCTGCAAATATGTTTTTCAGTCAGATATTAATTTTCGAAGGGTTATGTATAACATAGGTATATTTGGTAGGGGAGATATGATTATCCATACAAGTTTATATTATGTGTTATAGTACATTGTGTGGGATAATGGTGGGGGTTAAGCCTGAGGCGCTCTGTGAACGTCGTTTAATCAATCATTCCATGAATGAGACTGGACTGGAGTAAGAATGGAGAGGTTGTGAGTAATGGGGGCCCATTGTCACAATGGAGTCTGCGGCCTACATGAAACAAATAAATCATTTAAAACATGAATAAAATTATACACATTATCAGCTGATTCACCCGCAGAAAAACGACGATGTATTTTATTGTGGGTAAATGTCAGAAAGAATCTTAATTCAAATAGCTTTATTATCTTCGTCTCGGATTTTTTATATCTAAAGCCTTTAACATACAAAATACAGAGATTTGAAGATGCTTACCAAATTCAATTTGTAAAGGCGGGAAGCTTTTTAAAGGCAAGAATAAGAGAGAATTAGACTGAAATATTTACTATTTTATGGAAAGATGAGGGTGAATAATACAAGTCACTATTTGAGTTCTCCAAAGAATCAAGTATATATTGAATAAGCTACATATAATACATTTTATACTAGGCAGCTAATTTTATACAACTTAAATCCTAAAGAATGCTGATTTAGAAACTAACCTTATGTCTAATTGAACCAAACATTAACTTTTATTGATATAGAGGTTGAAAAAGAAACAAAGGAAATTTCCCAATGAGATTCTCTCTTCTAGCTGGTGAAAACTGGTTGCGGTGATCCGTATATGATGGTAGCGTTGCGGGAGATGAAAGATACACTATTACACTGTAGCGGTAGAACCAATACAGGAGAGTGGACAAGCCCCTACTCTGGAGCGGAATAGATCCCAACTGGGTAACGGGTCAATCCCAACTGAACTGTATCTTTGAAGCGGAGTAAACTTTTACTGTAGCGGTAGAAACGACCCCGGAGAGGGACAAAGCCCAACTGTTATCATTTAAGTCGAAAGCACAATCAACAATGGCGCTGGAGACAGTACTACTTTCTGTGAAGCGAGAAGACTATTACTGTAGCGTTAGAAACGTCCCTGGAGAGGGGGGGGGACCAAGGCCAACTGAGCGGTTATCTCTTAAGCGGGGTACACTATTACTATAGGGCTAGAACAGAGAAGATCGACAAGAGACGACAAGGTTTTAATAATATATATATATATATATATATATATATATATATATATATATATATATAAATTGTCATAGTATTTCTACCATTACATGTTCCTTAGTCCTTCCCTGGCTAGAAAAGGATGGTAACCTGTAGATAACCAGTCCCAATTAGGCATAGTTTCATAAAGTGGACGTTAATAAATAAATAATAAGTATTATTTATTCAATACTTATTATTTTGTGTTTTTCAGTGTAAATATTTGTTTTTTATGAATTATAGTGGACTATTTATTTTTAAGTTTTATTATTAAAACCCTTTCATTAAAAATGTATATATTTTTAATCAAATGTCTACAACCATTTGTCTATCAGTTGTCCTATTTTTCAATTTTTTTCGTAATCCCGTCCTCCGAGAAGTTATCAGATGTTTAGACGATGTAGTCATCATTTAATGACATTCTAGGGAGTGAAAGTATACCGAATTATGATGATTCCTAAAAATAAGTGGAAATTTATTGTATCTATGCCAAGGAAATTGAAACGCCCTTGTTCAAGCTTGATGGTTATTTGATCTTCATCGACTGAAAAATATCACTTGGAGTCTTAAAACGTTCTTCACGCAGGAGCTGCGTAAATTCTGCTGATTTCTTAAATGAAGTTTTAAAAGAGATAAATCTACATACTAGTAACACCATGAGTACTACATACTTAACACCACCATGAATATTAAGTGAATAAATAATAATGACAATGAGAAATGATAGTCAATCTATATTTTAATAATTTCCACTACAGGAATCGTTTGAATTTTAAACAAACAGGTCAGTCAACCTCTCAAAGCTCTTGGTCGGAGAGAAAAACAATTACTGAAATAAATCTTAATATAATATATGAATTTTATTGAAAACTATTCAGTGCATTTAGTATTGTAATTTATAACGAATCAGAATAACCTCAATCACTCTAATTTTAGTAATCCAAGAACAAAAGACCGGGGGGGGGGGATCATCAGAACTTATTTGCATTTATCCTATCTAGAAAAGGTTTGCTGATCACAACATTCAGTTTGAAATAAGACAGTTCATGATATATTAGCTTATTCTTAACGTGCCATGACTGAATGATGGGGGATTCACTCTTCAACACTATGTGGAGGTCCGGTGTGCCCTAGTGTCATGAAACTACAAAACGATCATAAATCGACATGACAAATGCATTTTCACAACAAGTTAATCAATAATCAGAAGGTTGCGTGTTCATATCACGTCGGGGTCACCACTTTAATGTACCGGGTTTTAATAATGTACAACAACAAAACTCAAATGAAATAAGTCCACCATAATTTATACAAAAAAACAACAACAATTTACACAGCCAAAGAATAAAGAATGAACAACATAAAATAATAAGTCTTTGGATAATTAATAAATAACGAATTGATGCAGAGTTCGCACAAAAAGAACGGAGCACTAATAGATATAACTGCGAGAGTGAACGGTTAATTTTACACACTCACTGAAAGGTTATTATGAGGTTGCTCGCAGTGTAGCCACCTTAAAATTAGATTAATTGTTTTAGGTTAAATAGTTCCTGGCAACACTGTCACTGAGACCACGTGGCAGCTAGTAGGGGTTAGGTTAAGGGTTGTTATAGAGCAGGCCAAGCTGCTACAACTATATATAGAGGGTTTACTGGAGACTAAATACTAAAAAATGCAATTACCTCCATTAATATTAGGGAAACAGACATTTAGGAAATACAGTAAACTATATTTGCAACGAGATTGGTTGTAATTTACGTTTCGATCCATCTCATAATGACTGAGATAGTTTGAATGTTCGTTCCCCTCCATCTAGTGAGGGGCTCCTAGTCCTATTTAAGTCATTAGTAAAGATGATCATTAGTTTTACATGAAACATCTAAATTCGATCTTGGTAACAGTCAACAAAAATTGTGGCCGCTAGTGCCCATAAGCATTTCCCATTTCGAAACAAATATGAGAGTTTAATTATAATTTAATTTCTTTAATAAGGTATTGACCGCTTTCAAGAGTTATGACAATTAAAATAAAATTAGAACTATGTTATGAAAAACAATTCTCCTTCGTACATGATTGAATGTGAACCCCGTAAAAGAAATGATGCATATAAGAATCTAATAAACCTAAAATAAAGACAACGAATATCTATTTAATTTCTAAATTTTCAAAGTTAATTCCAAATCCAAACAATCATATATTAGCATGGAAAATAATAATGAATGGCCAGATTTAAAGTTTAAGCCCATACTTCTCCAAAAATCAGATCAGAACTTTCATTTTAAATTAATTTATTCAGGTTAATGTATTTGTGGAAATCAAAATGATGAGCTCACGTCTTCAATTGGTCCTGGGATTCGGTTTACCTAGTCCTGTCAAATTAACGTATTCGTGCTTTGGTCATTTTCAGTTATTGCTCAGACCTGATAAACAAATAATGAAATTTAAACTCCAATGAAGTTCTTGTCCTACTTTATGTCCTAGCGGATTGAACTCGAGAGCCATCTTGCAGCCTTAATATACAAATGTACTATTATTCTATTAATAGCTCCTAAATCACAAGTTGTCTTTAAATCCTAACCTAGACACACGTTGCCATGCCATTACTTTCACATTGAGAAATTAACTATTCTTAAAATTAAAAAAAAAAAACGGTTCAGCAAATAATATTTCAAGTATAAGAATTTAATTCTATAATTTAATATAGAATGATATTCGGATGGGCCTTCAACTTTTGAGTATTCAACAAGAATGCCAGCATTCCAACACAACCATGGAATCTGAAGAATTCGAATTTCATAAGAAGCTATTAAGCTGTTTCTCATAACCTTTTCAATCCCTCTCAAAAACTTTAGCTACTCATATTAAAATATAACTAGGTTTTCAACAACATCCAACTACGTGAACTTTATCATGAACTTCACTTACGCTGCACCCAATTCTGGATAACCAATCCAGTTAAGCTAAATGTGAATATCTGCAGAAAAGAAAAACAATGGTAATCTGAAATAAAAATCTAAACGAAGGTTGATGAGTTGACGAATATTGAATGTGAGAAGAAATGTTATAGGTTTCCCTTGAAACCCATAACATTTCTGAAAAATGATTGACGAAGGAATTTGAAATTTTAATTTACGATAAACCATTATGAATGTACATTAAATATCACTTACAATTTCAAGCTAAATCCTTTCATCTTGGCTTTTCTCCCATAATGGGAAGCTTGAAAAATCTTGAAAGAGTTACAGATTCCTGAATCTTCTGATCTGCGGATCTTCTTGGTAAATTAGAGTGCAGTAAAAAGCTTGTAGACTTCTATGGCGCAGGTAAGTCAATATAGAACAGCTCAAATATGAATGGAAGGTAGGATAAATATCAAATCATAGAAATTAATGAAAAATACTTCTTCACAAGTTTGTATTCAGCGCTTTCGAAGACTATTGTCTCCATCTTCAGAGCTACATATAAAAACAACAAAGTGAATAAAATCTATCATCTACATTTCAACAGGGTCATTAATATGCTAATATAAATAAATTAAAACACAAAATAAATACCTAAAAGAAGCGAAAATAAATAAATAAACTTAAGTCAAATTTTAAAATAAAATATGGAGGGTGTGAGATCCATTGGGGTATAGCTAAAAAATATCTACTGACCTACTTTCATGTACTCATAGGGAAAGACAGCAAGTGACTGGCTGATGCGCGGGAGATAAGATCGAGGTCCAGTACCCCCACCATTGCAGACTTATAGCAATCGGTCTTCTTGTTCAGACAGCGAATACCAAAAAGCTTCTTGTTCAACAAAATCTCCAGACCTTTCAATGTACTTAGTTTTTTACCCTTATTGGCCTCGGTTAATACCCACACTACATTAGCTGCTTCGCTATGGCCTTCTTGTTCTTGGTGGCAGAAAACAAATAATGAAAAGTAATTCGTTTAAAGGAGATCCTTTTAAAATGGAGTATATGAATCTTGGGCAGAAAACAGAAAAGGAGAGGATCCGTTCATATAATATATTCATTTCATTACTCAGTATAATGGTTAAAATCACTGTTTGCAATCTTTTCTACTTGGTTTTTACTGGGCTAATTATCGCATTAATTTGCTCCAGGAAGGTTTATTTACCCCCTCCTAATGTGTATTTATCGTGTGTAACTAACCAATTATTAACAAGTATCGGATAACAGATGATAATTTTGCAACCCTAACCCCTTCGGTTAATTAAAACTGTAAGCAAGCCTTTAGCGCGGCCAATATATTAGGAGTGTCCATTAAATTACTTTCTGTGCCAATTAAGGAAGCTAAGATAGTAGGCAGAGGGTAGCCAAGGATATCGATTGAGGGAGGGAATTGGCGGCCAGCCTAACTGACCGCATGTCCCTTCTTATCCCTACCTCCTGTTAACTTTTACCATTCCAGTTTGCCTGCGGTTTTATCAGAGGGGACCGCTCCGTTTGCAAAACAGGTAGAAAAGCAGCAAAATGGTTAAACAAATTGTATAGGATACTTTTACAAAAAATACCTCAAGTTTAAAAAAAATACCCATCCCTGCTACCAGCAAATATCACCTTCCCAGTTATTAGCTGAAGTACCTCCCGCTGCTACCAGATAAAGTTTCTCTGCTATCATCTTAAATGTATCTTCCTGCCACAAGCAAATATGCATCTCCCTGGTACCAACTAAGGTTTCTTCCTTCTACCGGCTAATATGCATTTCCCCGCTTAAGTGCCTCCTCCTGCTACCAGCTAATAAGCATAACCCTGCTACCTGCTAAAGTACCTCTTCCTGCTACCAGATAATATTCATTTCCTTGTTAGCTCCTAAAGTACCTCTTCCTGCTACCAGATAATATTCATTTCCTTGCTACCTGCTAAAGTTTCTCTCCCTGCTTTCAACTAATATGCATCATCCTGCTACTAGCAAATATGCATTTCCCTGCTACCAGCTAAAGTTCCTCTTCCTGCTACCACTTATTATGAATTTCCCTGCTAAAGTTCCTTCCTCCTGCTACCAACTCATACGCATTTCCCTGCTACCTGCTAAAGTCCCTCTTCCTGCTACCAGATAATATGCATCTCCCTGCTACCAGCTAATATTCATTTTCCTGCTACTAGCAAATATGCATTTCCCTGCTACCAGCTAAAGTTCCTCTTCCTGCTACCATTTAATATGCATTTCCCTGCTAATGTTCCTCCTCCTGCTACCAGCTAATATGCATTTCCCTGCTAACTGCTAACGTTTCTGTCCCTGTTACTAGCTAATAGGCATTTCCCATCTACCAGCTAAATTTTCTGTCCCTGTTACTAGCAAATATGCATTTCCCATTTACCAGCTAAAGTTTCTGTCCCTGTTACTAATTAATATGCATCTCCCTCCCGCTACCAGCTAATATGCATTTCCCATCTACCAGCTAAAGTTTCTGTCCCTGTTACTAGCAAATATGCATTTCCCATCTACCAGCTAAAGTTTCTGTCCTTGTTACTTGCTAATATGCATCTCCCTGATAGCAGCTAATGTTTCTGTCCCTGCTACTAGCTAATATGCATCTCCCAACTACCAACTAATAGGCATTTCCCATCTACCAGCTAACGTTTCTGTCCCTGTTACTAGCAAATATGCATTTCCCATCTACCAGCTAAAGTTTCTGTTCTTGTTACTTGCTAATATGCATCTCCCTGATAGCAGCTAATGTTTCTGTCCCTGTTACTAGCTAATATGCATTTCCCATCTACCAGCTAAAGTTTCTGTCCCTGTTACTAGCAAATATGCATCTCCCTGATAGCAGCTAATGTTTCTGTCCCTGTTACTAACTAATATGCATCTCCCACCTACCATCTAAAGTTTCTGCCCCTGCTTATGCATCTTCCTGCTACCAGCTAATATGCATTTCACTTTTACCAGCTCTCTCCCTGCTACAAGGCAACCTGCTTGTCCCTACGAGCAATCTAACATGCCTCTCCCAGGATCCAGCTAATATACATCTGACTGCCACCAGCAAAACGTGTCTCTACCAACTGCAATGATTCAATAAGGATGCATATTAATCTCGCAATCTCCAAAAAATCTGTCTATATATACATGAACCCTACAGAAATCTTCTCCAGCAACAATATAGTGTCTCTTTTATTAAAAGAATTTAAGTGTATGTTTTTTTTTTACAAAAATAATTGTCATACAAAGCGCGCTTCCAAAATCCTCAGGATTAAAGGGTAAAACAATAGTAATTGCCTTAAATTATGATTTTAGATTCATGTTATTACACATTTTTGTGCTCCTAGGTAAAAATATTTCGTTAGAGTGTGTTACAAATTAAAAATTCTGCCTTTAATATGCTTGAAACAAAGCTAATTTAAATAAATTATAATCTAAAAATGTGGTCCACATTTTCGAAAGGAATATACTTAATGTTACATTAATAATTTCTTAAGCTACAGCCAGCAATAGCAAACCAGGCTCCAATGCATTTAATCTCGAACTATAATAGCTTTTCATAAATTAATTCCTGTTTCAATTACACATATATAAATATAGACCTAATGCTACCTTTATAGATATTTATTTCAATTATAAGTTTGCCAGACAGCCTACATCGAGGAAGCACTCACAGTAATAAGCGATCCGATTCTCTTTCTTTAATGCTTAAAACTCACACCTGGAGCTTTTTCCCTAATTGCTGCTTTTACAAACTCTCTGCCATTCTTTTTATGGGTATATATTTTCTTAAAAAGAAAAAAAAAGAAAGTATTTTGAATATTAACTCAGTTTATATGCTATATAAGTAGACATATATAAAAATATATGTAGAGGTTTTATTTTGGAGGAACAATCATCCAATTTAAAAAAAAGGGGGCTCAGGGTAGCCCTAAGGGTTAAGACATTGGTCTTAATAAACATGATAAACCTAAAGCCATGAGTTCGATTCTCACCTAAGCAATTGAAATTTATTTAGTAACGAAGTCATTTAATAACAGTCCAACACGCTAGGGTTGCGTGAACTAAGCTGATTTCTCACGTGCCACACTATTGATCTCATCTTACCACAAATTTCCTATTTCTAAATAAAAACCAGTGGGGGACTGAAGGCTGAAAACAAGGAAGTACGAATAACTTGCTTAATACTTAAATTATGAAAAAATGCATAGAACAACAATTGTAGAAAATAAATAACTTAACAAGATTGGTTCTTTCACATTTTAAGATCTGACTCATTGTAAAGGAGATATTTTGAATTTCCAAATTCCCGCCTCTCTAAACCCCCACTATTCCTGGGCCAATTTCAGTCAATAGTAAATATGATATTAAGTGTTGACTGAAACGATTTAATATCGAGTACGGTAGAGATCAATTAAATAAATTCGAGACATGAACGTAAAATCTTAATCAATTGGTGACTACACACGCAACGAATTTGTATGTATCCGACAATGTAAAAGTTCTATGAAAACCATGTTTGATATTTAACCTTGGAATGAAGTGGTTCATGGTGTAACAGCTCATAGTTAAAATGACGTGAGTAATAATGAGAGTTTACTCAAAGTCAAAAACTAAAATTTCTAAACATCTTGGTTAATGTTCATGATAAAGAAAAAAATAAATAGAACAACATTTATACATCATTAAATTTACAATAAGATTGGTTCTATATAAATTTTCGTTACGCCGCATAATAACGGAGTTATTCCTAATTTTTGAAATTCTCTCTCTAAACCCCCTCCCCTCTCACTGATCCGATTTTTGCACTTAACGAACTTGATCTTCGTTTTTACATAAAACGTTTAAATATCGAGTTTAGTAACGATAAGACAAAAAATACAATCGCTTGAGCGTTAACAGACAATATATTTATGTATGTATCTATATAATTATTTATTTACTTATTTATTTATAAAATTTTGAGCGGACTTCATTTTCGCCATCTCCTGGCTAGGATCGATGGACGCTTGAAGAATGTTTCTAAATTTTCATCATGAGTTCAATTACACAGTAAGAACAACAAATGTCTGAAATAGACTAGAATAAAATTTATCAGACAAAGCTGCAATGTCAAGTTATTAGAATTTGATTGTTATGAATTTTACTTACTTTATGCCACAGCTTGAACAAATAACCTGTCATAAATTGTTCTATACTTGAAACTTTATAGCCAGGCATAAAGCGGATGATAAAAGTTATAATTATTTCTTATTTCCTAGGATTAGCGATAACACTTAAACGGAAGCCCTTTTCTATTTTATGTAGTCGGACCGAAAGAAATGGGATATAAAAACGAGAATCGTACTTAATAAAGTTCTGGAAAGGGCTAACTAAATCTTTATCTTATTTCGAGAAGCCTCTCAGGAACGAAAGCTACGTGCTCTGGTAACTTTAGCAGCCTACTCAAAACTGCTTGCAACTTAAGACTTTTCTGCTATTACACTGCTGAAGTTATGCCCCCACTTAAAAACATATAGTGACACTTATAATAAGGCAATGGTTTGTGACTTCTAAGAAATTTGTATCGTTTAAAAAGGACAAAGAAGGAGGGATGATACTTTCTCTCATTTGCGTTTTACCGCTCTCCATCGCTCACGTCCCGTATGGCGCATATCCAAGGTGGTCAATTTAAACGCATACTTTTGTTTATTGTTAGTTTTATCATCTTCTGGCGTTTTTTATGTATTAACAATTTTTATTTTCAATTTTCTGTAAATTTAGCTGATTATTGGGGAAATCAGCTATTGAGGTCGTACTCATGACGCGACTTTTGAAAATTTTACTCAAATGTCCATCGATCCTACCCAGGAGATGACGAAAATGAGGTCCGTTCAAAATTATATGTATATATATATATATATATATATATATATATATATATATATATAGTTACGTTTTATTACCAAAACCAGTAATAAACGTTTTTAATAAGAGTTCTTTTTGAATTGCAAAATAAAATATAGCTTCACAGTTTTTATCACTGCACAATTTATTTCACAATTCACAATACACTTGGTAATTATTCTTAATTACTACTCACAGTATACACTGATAGCGTCACTGTTCTTCAGATTACACAGTCCAATAATTCACTCACGGTCACTGACATTCACAACCAAGACGGCACTAAACTGTTACTTACAGTCACGGCACAACACTGTTCTTCACATAAAAACACTTTACCGCACTGCACTAAGTCGCACTGTAGCACTGATGTGACCATCAAGATCGCTGAGCATAAAACTGACTCGCTCGCGGCTGGCTGGTTCTTTATATAGGCCGTCGGCATACATCAAAGGGAATTGTCTGGACCGTTCGACGTCGGGTCTCGTAGGGCCTAGACCCTCTGTCGGCTTCTTTGATCTATATCGCACTTCCCAAATACCGCGACTCTTTCTCTCTTTGAAGGATTATTCATGTATTTAATTTTCGCAACAATATATATATATATATATATATATATATATATATGTCTGTTAACGCTAGCCGTCGCAATTTTTGTTTGATCGTTACCAAACTCCATATTTAATCGTTTTATGTAAAAATGAAGATCAAGTTCGTTAATGGCAGTAGGAGGGGAGGGGGGTTTTGAAAATTCGGAATATCTCCGTTACTATAAGCCGGATCGAACAATTGTATAGACCCAATCTTATTGCTAATTAAATGATCTATAAATATTGTTCTATTGTATTTTCTGTATCATGAATATTAATCGAGATATTTGGATTTTATAGTTTTCAGACTTCAGTAAACCCCCACTTCTCCTCGTGTTATATAAACAATACTCTGTTATATAATAAACCACATTATTGGAAGCTTAAATACAAAATATTGTTTTCCAGAGACCTTCATTATACGAGATACATGCAAATATGTCCTGGTGACTGCCCGCGCCCCCGCCTTACGTTTTTTTGCCAATTAAATTTTAAATATTGATTGAAATAAAATTTATTCTGATTCATTATAGATTACAGTACTAGATGTAGTAAATAGTTTTCAATAAAATTAATAAGTTATAATCTGCTATATTTCAGTAATTGTTTTTCTTTCCTGTAAGAGTCGGGTTGGCAGACCTGTTTGTTTACATTGCAGACTCTTCCCGCCTGGAGGGGTAAGATTTCTTATTACCGTTTGAATTGACTCACTTAATATTCAAGGTGGTATTGCGTTATCTGAATGTAGATTTACGTTATCTATTATTAAACTTCATGTGGGAAATCTGCTTATTTTACGCAACCCCTGCGTGACGAACTTTTTCTTTCAAAGTACGTTGTATTGTGGTCATTGATAGACAATGAAATTGTGATGATCTCCACAAATGGTGCTTTTCCTGAGATGTACGCAAGACCTTTCCCTAAACGGCTTGGTGCTTCTTACATCGTTCCCCTATAACACACACTCCTATTCGTCTCAGAGAATATTAATATAGACAAAAACCGAACCTAGGGTGGTAGTTATATACGTACCAAGTTTCATAAAACTCGTTTTAGCCGTTTACGATTCTATAAAGGACATACAGACAAAACTTCATTCATATATATATATATATATATATATATATATATATATATATATAGATTATATAATTTTAAATAATTTGATAGGGTACGGATATTCAGCACCTTCAGTACTTCCCGAGGCATACATTTTTCAGATAATTATTATCTTTAAGTTATTCTAGTGCCTAACCACCTCTCACTGTACAACTCACTATACAATAATGTAGTTTAGTAATATAAACTATTTTTCCAAGAAATTTCACCTTTATCGTAGTTCATTTTTGCCCCCAATAAAAAACGAATTTGGCCATTTAGAATGCTTACAAAGGTAACAAAGTAGGGTGACCTAAAGTAGGGTTTTGCGAGGGATGCCCAAAATCAATTCTTTTGATTTAATATCCTAATGAATATAATGATTTTAGGTGTGGAATTTCCGAAAAAATATTTCGAATAGGGCGGAAAAAGAATGGGCTGGAAAGGAAATGCCACCAACCGCCCATGTTTCTGTCATTTTGGAATGTCAAATATGCTGATATATTTATTGATTATTCAGCGAGAGCTTTTAAACGATTTATTACAGTTCAGAGGTCATCCGGAGTATGTTTCTACTCCCCACTTCTGCAAAATTCCACTTACCCTGTCATGGAGGCCAAAATGTTCGGGAGGGGGCTTGGAATCGTTTGGTCAATCATTGATTTTGCTGGAAAGCTTAATGCAATAATTCATATTTTAAATGCTCAAATGGCGGCTATTAAAGCTGACGAAGTTGGAATTTTTGAGCGAGTACTCTATTTTTTTGCTTTATGGATATCATTGGAGGGGGGCGGAGGGTAATCAGTAATATAAATCCACAAGAGCACGAATTTGAGTTGAGTCAAATCTTTAGACAAAGATCGTTTTTCTTTTGAGCTCATTTGGTAGTTAATTAAATATCATAGAAACTATTCTTACTTTTGTACCTTCAAAAAAGCTGACTTAAACACCACATGGCATAAATTAAGGGAAAAAAACGTTTTGATACACTTCAACAAGCAATACAACATCTCCCTTAGAATTCATTGAATCAAAAAAATGTCATAAAGCTTAATTTATAGAGTAAATAATATATTTGATTTAATTACGTTATAAACATGATTATCTCTAATAGGTACAGAAAAATGCATTTTTTTATTTCCTCCCTCCTCAAAACCCCAAAGCCCTCCCCCTTAGGCGATTTTTATCTAAAGAACAGAAAGACTATTTATTTTTTTTGAGTTATCAGACTTCATGGTGAAACAAGTCAAAATGTGTTCCATGAGATTCGAAAGGGATGATTTCGTTGAAATTCGAAAATTTATATTTAGTATTTCCTTTATTAAATTTACAAAGATGTCAAAAGGAATGGGACTTTTAAATAATTTAAGTTCTTGTGAGATTGGCTACTTTCCGTGGATTAAAAATTCATAAGGTGTTGGACTCGATACACGTTCTCGATTTGATAACATTTGTTTATTTCCATCGTTACCCTACCTGAATATTACTACATTTTATAAGGTGCATACATTTGAAATTGGCAATTAATACTTTATCAGCAATTACAACATTTACCCGTCAGGGCTATTGAGGTTGTACCTAGGACATAACGACAATGAGGTACGTTACATATTATGCAATATGTAAGTGTATATAAATATATTTGATTTTTACCGCTCCAGCGGTGACAAATTTTCTTTGATCGTTACCAAACTCAATATATTAGAGTAAAATTTAGAATTAGAAAATTCAAAATATCTCCGTTATTATGAGTTGAATCGAAAAATGTTATATATTCAATCTTATTAAGCTATTACTGCTTTACAATTGTTGTTACATTCATTTTTTTCATAACTCAAATATTAAGCAAGTAATTCGTATTTCCTTGCTTTTAGACTTCTGTGAACCCACCCACCCACACAAACACACACTTCTACTCATCGGATTTTAGTCATATGTAAAAAAAAAAGATCAAATTTGTTAAGGGGTGGAAATTGGACCAGTGGGAGGGGGGGGGCGTTAGAGGAGAGAAATTTCGAAATATCTCTGTTAGTATACGTTTAATCGAAAAATTGTATAACTTTTAGTTCTGGCTAATTGGTTATCTTTGGCTACATGAAAATTGTATAGAAACGATGCTATTGCAAATTAAATTTACTATACGTAAATAGTATCTATACATATTTTCCGTATAATGAGTATTAACCGAGATATTTGGAATTTATAGTTTTACGCATGCAGTAAACCCCCACTCCTACTTGTGTCATATTAATAATAAGCTGTTATATCATGAACCACTTCATTACAAGGTTAAATACCAAATATTGTCTTCAACAAAGCTTTATTATACAAGATACAAACAAATACCCACTGTTGACCCCCCCCCCTCCCTTCTTTTGTTCTTCGGATTACTAAAATCTGAGTGATTGAGATCGGCATTATTCCGACTCATTTCAAATTACTCCACTAGCTTTAGTAAATAGTTTTCAATAAAATTAATATGTTGTATTCACATGTATATATAATTCTATCTTATCAGCGCTGTGAAGTTGGCTGCCCTGTTTTATTACAGTTTAGACGCTTTCCGTTGTAGATATTATTATCTTATAAATTGACTGAATAATTTCTTATTTTCGTTTGTATTTATCCCCTTAACATTCACGGTGGCGTTACCGGTATGTAGATTTACCTGTTGTAAACCTTCCTGTGGGAAATCTGCTTAGTTTAAGCTGTCCCTGCTTGACGGACTTTATTTATTTAAAAAATATATTTTGAGATGAGATCTGTAGTGAGTCGTACCAGCACGTGGGAAAACTACTTAGTTTACGCGGTCAACAATTGAGTCGCTATCCGGCTTTCCCGAACGACTACGGGGACAAACAAAAAGGTTATCGATTATTCTTTACGTCGCCCCTATGTAGAGATTGGAAGAGAAGGATATGACAGAATGGAGGGGGAGGGGAAAAAAAATTGAATAAAGTGTCTTGGATGGACTTTCATATTCCTGTAGGGAGGAGTTGGGGAAGTTTCTTGCTGCGGTGGCCGGGGTTGTTCACCGGGGGTGGAAAAATATGGACTCCATGGAAGTAAGATTTAGTGTGATGCTCTCCTGGTGACTCCGTCCTATTCAATTTGGCTACCTGGCTCCCATACTCTCTCCCAGAGAGCCTGTCGTCCCGAATTATTTAGAGTGGCTGCTCTTATATTTTATATTCCAGCTTGTCGTTGTTGTTTTCGATAAGTCTTCATAATAATTCAACGTTTCCATTTCTTTCTTAGGGAAGGGATCAGCGGCTCAACTGTCTCCCGCAAAAAATTACATAATTTAATTGATACAATATAAATGAAGTTAAGTCCAGTAGGTTGTCACCGAATAAGATCATTATTCAGAAATTTGTCTTCCTCATATGCCTATAGAAATACCTACTGTGACAGTCTGAAACTTAGTAAATAAATAGATTTAGACGTTTATATAGATAAATGAGGGTAATTATTAAAAATACGAACTCTAATTTAGATAAAGCCAATTCAAAATAAACACAATAAGCATCTCCCTCCTGTAGTTAATATTTCTTGAAGATAATATTGCACATAAATTAATAATACATATGTAGAAAAAATTATTTCATAAATTACAAGAAATCATTAAAAAATTGTATTAAGTTATAAGAAGTAGTAAATATAACATTTTTTTTTTGGTAGGCTCAGGCCTCTAGTCGCCGTAACCTCCTGGCGAAACGTCTGCTAGTAGAAAAAGACAATAAACATGGCTTAGTTGAGTCCTTAAGATCCTTTTTATGACTGATAAATAGAAATGTCATAAATTCAAAATACTTTTTACTGATCACATCTACTACAAAACAGAAAAGAGAAATCATAGTCATATATATATATATATATATATATATATATATATATATATTGACGAGCTTATAAAAAATACGTCAAGTAGGGGCTGCCTAAGAAACGCATATTTTAAGAAACGACACAAAAAAAAGTTATTAAAAATATACCTTCGCTAAATTTAAAGACACTTTTTGACAAACCCTCTTAAAGTTACATTTGAGGTTTGATATATATATATATATATATATATATATATATATATATATATGTTAAATAGGTCGACGAATCATTCGTCAGTTGTCGTTGAAGGAGCTGTTGTGTCACATTTAAATTTTCGCTCAGTGTTACTAAAATATTTAACTGTGAAAAAAATGCAATTTCACGCTAATTCAGACGTCTCTATATTCCGAGTATGGCACAAAACAAGATATTAAATCAACATTATTGAGTGAGTCTAGCTATTACAATTGCCCTTCTTTTTTTTCTATATATCATTTTTATCAGGGAAGCTCCTGGATATGAAACGTCTACTGATACTTTGCCACCAAATAGAAAGCAAACAATTTAACAAAAAATGGGACAATGTATGAAAAGTTTCAGTTTTTTTCTCTTTTGAATTCGTTATTTTTGTTTGTGACATGAGTTGATGAGAGAGAAACCTGGTATTGAGCACTACTTGTCACGAGATAGCGAGTGTTTCGTTCTACTTCATCAATGAATATGAACAATATTTCAGTCCTTGTAGTTTTCTGTTTATTATTTTCTTTTATTGATATATGAATTTCTATGTTCCAAACACTACATGAATTAGTTCTTATACATTTATTTTACTATTTATCCTTTCCTTGAAAACTAAAAATATAGAAATTCATAAGCTAGCACTCTTTGTACTCTTTTGGCTATATAATTCAGTACGCTACGTATAGGGAACGTTGAATGAATACCTGCTAAACATATCTCCAATGTTGAAGTTGACTTTCGAGATGAAACCAAATCATCAGAGATCTTTGCTAGCTAATCCATATTAAATGTTAATTAGTTTAATATAAATAATACATCGTGGGTTCCATTCATTTTCTTACAGAATTCTTTCTCAATTGTGATCAAATGCAGTGTGGAAAAAAAATTAGAAATAAAATTGTATAGGTATATCAATAAAAAATCAATTGAGAATAGATTCAAACTTAAATTTTGGATATAACTGATTTTATTTCCTTTAGTGTCGTCTCAGGCTCATGGTAACAAAAATCTACATCTGGATTTGATTTAATTAGCAGGTTTCCCTTAGGGAATCTGCTATGGAGGTTGTTTTGATGATGGGATTTTCAAAACATTTCTTCAAATTTCCATACATCCATACACAAGAGATGACGAAAATGAGGTCAGTACAAAATTGTTTATATATATATATATATATATATATATATATATATATATATATATATGTCTCAAACGCTCTAGCGGTCGCAATTTTTTCCCTATCAATACCGAACACGATATTTAAACGTTTAATGTAAAAATGAAGATGAAGTACGTTAACCGCTAAAATCAGACCAGTGTGAGGGGAGGTTTCAAGACGGAGAAATACGAACATTATAGATATATCTCCGTTATTATCGTCGGATCGAAAATTTGTATAGAATCAATCTTATTGGAAATGTAATGTTCTATAAATGATTCTATGTACGTTTTTTTTCATTATTTTGATTATTAACTGAGATATTTGAATGTTTTAGTTTTTGACCTTCAGTAAACTTTCCAGTCCTACTTATTTAATATTAACAATAACCTGTTATATTATGAAACGCATTATTTGAAGCCTAAATACCAAATATTGTTCGTGAACTTTTACGTTTTGAAATCTTACGTGCGAAATCTGCTCAGCCCCTGCGTGACGAACGTTTTTGGACTTTTTCTCATATGTTACGGCACATCCTTATAGAGTCATTATTAGGAAAGCATTAAATATTTTGTCTAAAAGCAAGCAATTAACATTTGTTAATTTGTTTAGCAGTTATTAATAGAAAAATGAGCCTTTTTATGTCAAATGTCATCATCATAATTATTAATACCCAGATAAAATATAATCAGAACTAGATGAATGTATGTGCAGCAATATAGATATTGTTCAATAAGGGGCCTTTTAATCTCAAATAATATCATCATAATTATTAATACCCAGATAAAATATTAATCAGAACTAGATGAATGTATGTGCAGCAATATAGATATTGTTCAATAAGGGGCCTTTTAATCTCAAATAATATCATCATAATTATTAATACCCAGATAAAATATTAATCAGAACTAGATGAATGTATGTGCAGCAATATAGATATTGTTCAATAAGGGGCCTTTTAATCTCAAATAATATCATCATAATTATTAATACCCATATAAAATATTAATCAGGACTAGATGAAACCATGTGATACAATACAGATATTGTTGTATAAGGAGCCTTTTAATCTCAAATAATATCATCATAATTATTAATACCCAGATAAAATATTAATCAGGACTAGATGAATGTATGTGCAGCAATATAGATATTGTTCAATAAGGGGCCTTTTAATTTCAAATAATATCATCATAATTATTAATACCCAGATAAAATATTAATCAGAACTAGATGAATGTATGTTCAGCAATATAGATATTGTTCAATAAGGGGCCTTTTAATCTCAAATAATATCATCATAATTATTAATACCCAGATAAAATATTAATCAGAACTAGATGAAAGCATGTGATACAATACAGATGTTGTTCAATAAGGGTCCTTTTAATCTCAAATAATATCATCATAATTATTAATACCCAGATAAAATATTAATCAGAACTAGATGAATGTATGTGCAGCAATATAGATATTGTTCAATAAGGGGCCTTTTAATTTCAAATAATATCATCATAATTATTAATACCCAGATAAAATATTAATCAGAACTAGATGAATTCATGTGATACAATATAGATATTGTTCAATAAGGGGCTTTTTAATTTCAAATAATATCATCATAATTATTAATACCCAGATAAAATATTAATCAGGACTAGATGAAACCATGTGATACAATACAGATATTGTTGTATAAGGGGCCTTTTAATCTCAAATAATATCATCATAATTATTAATACCCAGATAAAATATTAATCAGGACTAGATGAAACCATGTGATACAATACAGATATTCTTGTATAAGGAGGCTTTTATTCTCAAATAGTCACATCATAATTATTAATACCAAGATAAAATATTAATCAGAACTAGATGAAACCATGTGATACAATACAGATATTCTTGTATAAGGAGCCTTTTAATCTCAAATAGTCACATCATAATTATTAATACCAAGATAAAATATTAATCAGAACTAGATGAATATCCAGATAAAATATTAATCAGAACTAGATGAAACCATGTGATACAATACAGATATTGTAGTATAAGGAGCCTTTTAATCTCAAATAGTCACATCATAATTATTAATACCAAGATAAAATATTAATCAGAACTAGATGAAAGCATGTGATACAATATAGATATTGTTGTTTAAGGGGGAAAGAGAAAATTTAATGAAAGAGCGAATATTTGAGGGTCCCCGAAGGAATCTTGAATATTCGTATAGGATTATTGAAATAAGGCATCCTCTCCTGTAACCTCTTAGCAAACTCGGGTCTCATCAACACCTTTTACAAAATAATCCCTTAAACATAATTTGGACTAGAATATTAAAGTTAATTTTAGTCAAAATATTGATTCCTAAGATTATTTATTAAAAATTCACGAAGAGGAAATCGGCGAAATCAGCTCACGTTTAATATATTAAACTGAGATGCAAGAAATATTAAAGGTATTGTTTGATAAAAGGTATTGAGGATTAATAATCACTTTCATCAGATTTCCCTTAATAATTCACCATAAACAATGGTTGAAAATTTAATTTCGATAATTGTATTTCTATCCTTCAGCATAAATATTGAATATGAATATGCATAAAGTAAATTTTATTTTCGTTTCCTTATTTAACAATTCTTATAATATAAAGAAATTTATGGAGGCTTAGGTTAGCCCATCAGCTTGAGTGAAAATCGGCACAAATGTAACTCAGATATTGGCATTTTTTTGGTTTTCAGTTTTCGGCAACCCCCCTCCTCCTATTAATTCGGTTTTCACTGCGACTACGTGGGGTATTAAACATCGCTTGCAAGCTGAATTGTCAAGTCTCATTTCCATTGGCTTCTTTTTACAGAAAAATGAAAAGAAACATAGATGGTGTCAGATCTGCAGCGTGTCCTTCATTGTTTACGGAGCGTAAAAACCTTGCATTGTTTCCCCTAAGGGAAATCAGCTATTGACGTCGCACTCATGACGCGTTTTTCGAAACAAAGATCCTACCTTGGAGATGAAGAAAATAAGGTCCGTTCAAAATTTTATATATATTTGTCTGTTATCGCTCTAGGTGGCAATTCTAATTTGATCGTAACCAAACTATGTATAAACGTTTCATACAAAACTAAAGGTCGAGTTCATTTATGGCTGAAATAGAACCAGTGGGAGGGGTGGTTTAGAGGAGACTTTTTAAAAATTCGGAATATCATTGTTATTATACGTTCGATCGAAAAATTATATAGAATCACTTTTATTGCGAATAAAATTGACTATAAATATTATTATATACATTTATTTTCTATATTTAGTATTAACGGAGATATTGATATAGTTTTCGGCCTTCAGTAAACCCTTACTCTTAGTCTTGTCATAATAACAATAAGCTGTTCTGAATTATGAAGCTCTTTATTTGAAGCCGAAATACTAAATAATGTTCTAATTGCACTTTTACGTTTTCAGTTAGATGCAAGTTCGTGACGCACGTGGGAAATCTGCTTAGTTAACTTAGCTCCTGCGTGACGGACTTTTACAATAAAGATATGACTCCTTACTGAGAGACTGGAGTTTCAAAGATATTTACTTATTGCAGGAGTTAGTTGTAAGCATTAAGATAAACTAAAGGTGATAAATATACGCGCCAAAAATGATTACTCAGGCTAAAGGATAAGGCAACTGCAGCTGAACTAAATTATGCTCCATTATAAGGTGAGCCCATATGGAAGTGGTTATTGTATTTCCATAGAAAAGAAAGGTTTGTTATTATTTTCCTTTTTTGGAAAATAAAGAAAACTTTGTTATGATTTTCAAAGAAAGGTTTGTTATGATTTTCTGGTTTAACGTTAAGGTTATGACGAACAAAGATGACTCTAAGTCGTAACGCTCCTCTGTTTGTTATGTGTTCTGAAGTGTAATTTGCCCATTTGGACATGAAACCTTTCTCCGGGGTTGAACGTTTGAGGCCACTGATCCACCTCGCATGGTTCTGTTCTTCATTCCAGAACATCAGGGTAAACACTCCATTGCTCATCAGCCGCTTGCCCCTCCCCAGTCAGGCTATTGATTACAGGATTTTCGATTCACGCATTTTGTAAAATGCCTACTCGACCCATGAAATATCCTTCCCCTTCCATATTTTCGTCCTTTGCCTAAGTGTGGACGATGCCACCGTCCAGATTTGATCTTATGCTATGTGAGGGCTTACTGGTCCACAACGTTAAGCACATTAAAAGTATATAATATATTAACATTATTATATTAATATTTGTATTGGAGAAGTCTAGATTTCCTTAGTCGAAATGCAAATATTACTTCACCGTACATAAGTAGCAGTGAGGCCCAGATAATTATCTCATACAATATGTTATCAATTAATTTAATAAGACCAATTAGAAGATTATTTCCGAAACAAACGCGATTTATCCTAAATACAAAATATTCTTCTAAGAACTGTAAATAGGGAAATACGGAGAAAGAAAAGATTAAAATATATTTTCATTTTATAAACAGTTTAGGTATTGAATAAAAACTGAGTGAAGAGGATTATGTTGGCAATATTGGCACTGGAATTGTTTTTCGAACCTGCGGTTTTTCCGGCAAAATAAATAACTTGAGGTTAATTATTCCCAATGAGAGTTAATTCTCTTCAATGACTCCAGCCAACCCTTGTTTATTTAGGCTTTTCATATTAATTAATTTCGATTTCATTCTAAACCCCTTCAACGATCCAGATAATTCAAAAAAAAATTAATTGCATAAAATTAAAATTAACTGGGGCATTGAATTCACAGTGTTAAATGAAATTGTTGGGCTCAGATTAGCCATGTGAGTTAAAGCGTTGGCTTTAATCTCACACGGTAAACCTAGAGTGGAGAGTTCGATTCCCGGCTGGGCAAATAGGAATGTATTTAATGACGAACTCATTAAATAAAATCCTTAGTCCCACCATGGCTAGAAAAGGCATAAAGTGGACGTTAATAAATAAATGAAATGAAATTGGTGTTTTATACAAAAATTAATGTTTAATTTTTAAAATGTAGATTGTCTTAAAAGAATCAGAAATATTAGAAAATGGAGAAAAAGGCGACCAGGGGCCAAAATTAATTAATTTGATCCTATATCACATCCTACATGACTGTTGTATAGAAAAGAGGTTTAGATACACGCACAACCACAAACATCCGCGCTTAAGCGAGCGCTAGGCAGCAAGTATAATCATTCTGGAACAAACAAACATGAAGAGAAAAATGAATCTTAAGTAAATGTTATTTACTAATTTTAACTCGCATATGTTTTGTTTTAGTTTCATATTCATTTGACATCAATTTTATGAAGAAAGGGAACATGTAGAGATGATTAATAAATGTTTTGAAGATGCGAAGTGAGTGTTTGTCTACAAAATGACCTTATGTCAATGTATTCACATAAGGAAAACATTGAGTTTTATGAGGAGAAATATTTTACCCCATTATATGTCTTGAAAGTATCCACTTCAGGCAGGGTCTGACTGAAGAATACTTTAATAAAATACTAAAGCAGCGTTTAGGAGCATAAAAGAACATTTCTCCATTCACATTTATTCCATCTCGTAGGAATAAAATGGTAGAAAAAATCTTCCTTGAAGTATTCAAAACATATGTATTATTTTACACCAAGTTACGTACTCAATTGAGAACACAACGAATTTAATGACAACTACGTAAAGTAGTTATTAACCATCGAATAAGGTGTACCAAAAACCGTATTTTTTGCTTCTTTGCACTATCAAAACATGTATCCCAACGCACATCCTATGGAACTTATTCGTTTTTTTGTTGTTTTTTTTCTTCAAATTTTGAGATGGTAATCGGATGCCTAACGAGAAATAGATTATCTCAAGTGTTGCTAAGTTATTTAAGGATTACTTGGAATGCAAGTATAAATTGTCTGTTTGCTAAATGTACTATTATACTAAAGGTAAATTATGTTATTGCTAGAATTATGTTATTCTAGGAGTTTTATATTAATTAAAATTGTTAGAAATGAAATTAAACCACTCATTAAATCAAAAAGTGGGAGAAATTAAATTTTCTGAACCATACTCAATTTTTTAAGATGGTTAAGAATATTGTAATTATGCGGGCTTCTGTCTGTAAGCAGGTCGTACTTGTTATGTAGAGTCTCTAAGTATTCAATGTTCCTGCAGCCTGTCTGTAATGGTGAATAGTTCATGTCATGTACTGCAAAGAGGTCATTCTGTAGTCATGAGGTGTGAGTTTTTAAATGTGATTGTCCTATTCTAAGTCTCGTGAGTACAACTTACTCCTCTATTGTCACGTCTGCAGGATGACTAGTCGCTTAAGAATGCTTTATTGCTAGTATATTATTGTCTGTTGTACAGTTTGAATAATTAAGGGATGAGTGTTATAAATGTTTTTGAAGGGAAAAAAAAAACATCATAATGAATCAGATTATATTGCAATGCCATGTTGATCATGCATTTAACAATTTACGTATGAGTGGTATGTAGCTATTTAAGTATTATTAAGAGATTAAAGCTGAGTCAGATTTGCTTTCGAAGTTGAATCAGTGGAAAAGTTAAATTTCATTGATCTCAGAGAGGATGAAAGAATGAGACAGAGAGAGAGTGGGCGGGGGGGGGAAGAGAGGGAGAGGGAGAGGGTGAGAGAGAGGGAGGGAGAGAGAGAGGGGGGAGAGAGAGAGAGCGCGGGGGGGGGGAGAACTTCAAAAAACTAGTAGTAGTACTAGCAACAAACCAAGTAGCAGAACGTGCACAAACTATTAGAAATAACGGTTTGTTACGTTAAACCGATGATATAATTTAATTATGGATGAATAGGAAAAAATACTACAACCTTAAAAAACTAACAAATGGACGAAGCACCTAAGCATCCCTTATTTTAGTCAGATTTCAGAAGAAAATCTAGCGAATCGTGAAAAAGTTTGATAAATTGCTCTCTGTATCCGTCTTCTTCTATCAAAAAAAAGCTTCTGTTCCGCCCCATAACATGAGCGTGCATATAGAATATATTGGCCGTCTTGCAGAAGATGAATATAATCATATGAAAATAAGGAGTTAGTTTCAAGTCGTACTTCGCTACCATCAACCCCGGATTGCAAATATACACTCACACACACACACACACACACACACACACACACACACACACACACACACACACACACACACACACACACACACACACTAGATGTTCTAAATAAAGTAATAACATAAACAAAAATTTCGACCGACAGAGTGGTTAACAGGCATATATATATATGTAGTGAACGGACCTTATTCTAGTAATCTCTCGGGTAGGATCAGTGAACATTTGAGGAACTTTTTCGAAAATTGCGTCATGAGTACATCCTCATAGCAGATTTAAGTAGAAGTTTATAAGATAAAAGTTACTCTAAGTAACAAAATAAAGAAATATAATAATGCATTATTGTCTTTTTCGTTCCAGGTCTCCCTTATTTAAACTGTTGAACTCCTTTCATTTCTCTGTGAAACTAAAAAGTTTCGTACAAGCAGAGATAAATAGATATATATTTTTAAACGGGCCTCGTTTTCATTAACAACTGCCCTAGGTCAATGGGCATTTGAACAAAATTTTAGAAGTAGAATCACGAGCCAACCTGCTGGAAAATGGACTGATTACTAGAAATTACACTGAATATCGTCCAGAAATTACAGAAGGGAAAATGGAAAATGCCACTATTCATTTCTACCTTAATTGGAGCTCTTTTTTTTATTATTTTTTTTTTTTAGGTATTTCCTCTACATAGTAACGCTATGTGGAGGGATTTTATTTTCTGCATATCCCATGCATATTTGCATTGTATGTGCATTTTGTCAAAACGTTTAACAATTGTTTATATAGTAATATATATATTTACTACCTAACAAAAATAAAATGGACTGTTGCACAACGTCCCCAACAACCCTCACTCTTGTTCGTTCCTAAAAATGTTAATATGACTTATAGTCAAAAAGACGGAGTTTCGTTGATTTCGATTTAGTCTTTCGTGACCTATAACGTAGCTGACCTCTTCTATAGTTTATCGTGTATACCTCACTAATACTTCGTTATACGAAGTTATTTCAGACCACCCTTATAACCCCCACTCCTGTTCGTACCCCGAAATTTTAATATAGCTTATAATCAGGGAGGTGTTAATACCAAATCACATCCGAAGTTTCGTTTAATTCGGTTGAGTCTTTTGTGTTATATAAAATTGTTGACTCTCACTATTGTTTTTAGCGTATAACTTGTTTATACTTTGGTATTTGACAAAAGGTTGTATTACAAACGTTACTCTAAATAACAAAATAAACAACTTTTGTTATGTGAATATTTGCCGAAAAAACAAAAGGAGACGAAGTATCGTTATTTTTAATTTCAGGCCTCCCTTATTACCCCCACTCATGTTCCTCTCAGAGAATATTAATATAGCCAGAAACCTAACCTGTTTTGGTAATAATACTCATACCAAGTTTCATAAAATTCGGTTCAGTCGTTTATGATTCTATAAAGGACATACAAACAAACATTCATTTTTAAATATATAGATTAAAAAATGTAAATAACAGCACGAAAATTAAACTTGACAAAAAAGCCTTTAAATGAGAACAACTAAGGAATATAGTTAAATAACCAATAAAAAAAATTACATAATATTAATATTATATTTTCTTTTCCTCTCTCAGCTTAAGAATATCATAAGCTATTACATTTAATAAATTTGGGTGTTTTGAAAATGATATATCGGGACAGAAAGGCCCACTATAATATTCACATTTATTTGATTCTTGAAATTTTACACTTTCCAGTATTTAGAGGAAATCTTATTGAGACTTTAACCTCGTTACGTAGTTTCGGAGGACTAATAAACCTAAATTTAAATGAGAATTCTATTTTACATTTATTGTTTAAGAAAGGCCGGCTGTATGTGGAGAGGCCTGTGGATATTAGAAGCACGTGCCAGCCACATATCTGCCTAAGATCAGCCTGTTTAACCCTCTCACGTAGTTCTGACGTCAGAACCATATTGCTCCTCCGCCCCCTTGCACCTGTCCTATGATAACTTTCTCCTATCTTAAACTTATATATGTCTGTGTACAACTATCTTATCTGGACTCATCCTTGAGGTAGAACGGAGCGGAAACAAAATGAATACCCAACTTCAAACTTAATTATTTAATCTCAATTAGTTTCATTCCTGAGCGTTGCTTCTTATGCCTAGTAATCCTAGACTCAACTAAGGCGATTAGCCACTATTACCCTCAAGCATATGATCCTGATCACCTTCCAGTAATTCTATTATAATCTATAGCTCACATAAAAACTTCAGCGAGGTTTATATTTTTTTGGCATCCCCGACACAAAGAGCCGTTGTCTATAGGACAAATAACCCTATATGGAAATTGTGCAAAAAGTACCAAACAAGAAAAAATCCGTCACGCAGGGTCTGCGTAAACTAAGCAGATTTCCCACATGAAGTTTTACAATAGAGAAATCTGCATACTGCTAACACAACACCACCGTGAGCAAATACAATCGGTAATGAGAAATCATTCAGTTAATTTTAATAAGCTCCCAACGGAAACGGCTTCTAAATTGTAATACAAATATGTCTAGCAACCACTAAGAGCTGAACAGATAGATAGACATATTCCTCACCCGAAAGAAAAACAATTACTGATATACATCTGAATATAACACATTAGCTTTATTACAAACTGTTTGCTTTATCTAGTACTGCAATTTATAATGAATCAGAATAGTTTCTATTTTAATAACTGAAATTTTAGTAGTCCAAGAGATAAAGAAGTTGGGGGGGGGGGGCTGATGAACAGAAAGTAATTGCATATATCTCACAAAGTAAAAGGTTAGTAGACAAGAACGTTTAAGTTACGAACAGTTACGGAAACGGCCGAACTAATCCTGAAACTTTCTACATTAGCCGCACACTCACGTAATAAAAATGCAAATATCTATTCAAGATAGAGAATAAGTGTATACAACAATATTTATGGTAAATTTAATTTGCACTAAGATTGGTTCTATACACTTTTTCGGTCCTACGTATAGTAACGGAGATATTTCGAATTTTCGAAAATCCCTCCTCTAAACCCATTTGTCCGATTTCAGCCATTAACGAACTTCGATCTGTCTTTTTACATAAAACGTTTAAATATCGAGTTTGGTAACGGTCAAACAAAAACAGCGACCGCTAGAGTAATAACAGGCAATATATATATATATATATATATATATATATATATATATATATATAAATATATATATATATAAAATATTGAACGGACCTCATTTTCGTCATCTACTTGGTAGGATCGATGGAAATTTAAAGTGAAATTTCAAAAATCGCGTCATGAGCATGACATTAATAGCCGACTTCCCTTAAGGGAATTCTGCTAAAACATACTAACTGGCTGCATTCAACGAAGAAATATTGATATACCCCATGAAATGACTGAACTACTAACTGACAACAGTCAATATATTCTCTTTACCAAAAAATATAGAATTAAAATACAATAGGCCTTCCAGAGAAGAATAAGAAGATATACAAGGGTATTACTTTTATTATATTCTAATAAGCAACGTTCGGACATGAGAAAACCTAAGGTATTTAAGGGAATTTTCCGTAATGTGTAAATTAAGTGCATGTTTTTATAAGACCATGAGTAAATAGACCATTGGAAATAGAGATTCTCCTCCATTTACCGCTTGCCAATCACCTTAGATGGATATATTTATTTATTTATATATTAACGTCCACTTTTTGCAACTTAGGCTAATCGGGACGGGTTATCTACAGGTTACCACCCTGTTATCTACAGGGTGGTAGATGGATGTAAAATATATACAAATGAATATTTTTAATATTGCCAATGGCCCAACAGGTTGAAATTACCAAATAGAAAATAGAGCTTAATATTCACAGTATTTTAAAATATGATTGCTGTAACTCCTCCTGGTGGTTGTTTGTCTGTTCGTTCTACTACGGGATATTTAGTATATTACGGTTAAATGGGTAAACTCCACTTTCCTTTAATAGGTAAATATGTGAATAATGACTTATTTTTTAATCTCCTCTTTAAAAATATGCGTTTCTGTATGTGCCTCTCTGTGTATGTGAGTGCGTGCGTACGTTTGTGAATAGATGCTTACCTGTGCGTGTATTATAGGGATATATTATTACAATTTGTATTATATAAATGTGTTACACAAATTTTGAAAACTATTTTAAATTTTATTAGTAAATAATTTTATGTTTTTCATTGCTCTTTTATCGTCTATTTATTGGCCTTAATTATGGTTGTTATTGTATTCCTTCATTGTGTTCCGAATTTGTGTTCAATGTTGTTCTGATTGCGTATTTTTTATTAATTATTTTGTTGTGTTTGTGTTCTGCATTTTACGTTTTTTATTTTTGTATTTAATTTCACCTTCGTTATGAAACTCTTAAAAATAAAATGTATAAATAAAATCTCCTCATCCTTTTATAGTCTGCAACCATTAGTTGGGTGAGTCTCTGAGATGTATGCCATTTTTTACAATAATTGGTTTGAAGTTGCCCAACAAGTACCATGGGCTATACCCGTTCATTGTATTATCAAACTTCCATCGTGACAAGGAGAGTTTATGCTAAAGTATTTAAAATTTTGACACAGTGACATTTTATGCTGCAACAACGTTAAACAACTGTTTACTTGGACTCTTGTATGACCTCAAGCTAACTGAGCCACTGGGTCACATGACAAACAAAACAAATAATTTTTTATGATGTATCAAACTCAGCAAAATAGATGCTAAAAGCTAGCATCATAATATATAATCTTTGGTTTCCAATCGCATCCAAATGAAACGCCCGTCTCAGTGTAAAAAAAAAAAATAATTTTAATTTATCTTTATATTTTTAAACCTGGGAGATTTTATAAACATTAATTATTTGAGGACACTGTATCATTATTAAATTCTGGATGAGTTAGGCGATAAATTAATTTATTTTGCCGTATTTAATTTTATCTTGCCTCCGTCTAAAATGGAATCTGTAGGCAAGTAATATAGCAACGGTACGTTAAATAACCACACTTTTCCTCCTTACTGTCCTTGCATTGTTCTCCAAGCCACATCCGTCAATTAAAGCGTTCCTTCTGCTAATTTCCAGCATTTAGTTTTCTTTTTTTAGCAGATTTAGGCAGCTATTGAGGTTGAACTCATGACGGAATTTTCGACATTTTTCTTCAAATGTCCATCGATCCTACCTAGAAGATGACGAAAATGAGGTCCGTTTAAAACTGTATATATATATATATATATAGATATATATATATATATATATATATATATATATATATATATATATTTGTCTGTTACCGCTCTAGCGGTCGCAATTTTTATTTGATCGTTACCAAACTCGATATTTAGTCGTTTAATGTAAAAAGAAAGATCAAGTTCGTTAATGGCTGAAATCGGACCAGTGGGAGGGGGGGGGTTTAGAGGAGAGGAGTTTCTAAAATTGGACATATTTCCGTTACTATACGTCGGATCGAAAAATTGTATAGAATCAATCTTATTGCAAATTAAATTTACTATAAATATTGTTATATACATTTATTCTCTATCTTGCATATTAACCGAGATATTTGCAATTTTATGAAATCGGGGCGAATAACGGATGGGAGTGAGTTTCCCGCCAAAATCTATGTCGGTCGTTTTCTTAACTCTTCGACTCTCGTCAAATTTCTCTATTGTAAAACTACACGTGGGAAATCTGCTTAGTTTACGCAGCCCCTGCGTGACGGACTTTTTTTTTAGAATCTGATGGCAAGTAATGATAATGTGCATTAGACAATAAAATATGACTCATTACTTTCAGCTAACCGTTTCTCATATTTATCCTTATGAAATTGCATTCCCTCTAGAGTAATACATGTTAATTGAATCGGTTTATTTATGTATTTAATCTGTTTGGAATTACCATTAGCAAATTACATTGTAACATTAGTCATTTCTTATCGAGTGATCGTTTTCTCATTAAAAAAAAACTTTGTTTACCCAACCGCATTCACATATTTATCTTTAGCGTAGATTGTGCTAATCCTCTCCGATTTATTTATTTTTTAATTTCAAGGCAAGCATCATAACATAAAGTAGTAGTCATTATTTTTTAATTCATAAATTCCTCTTGTGAAAAAGCAAGTTTCACAAACATCCTTGTTTATGAAACTACAATCGTATATCTACTACATTTCCAGTACTTTCTAGTCTAATTATAGAGGTTAATAATAATAGGTTGTAAAATAAGTTCGTAGCGTTTATCAGTATTTCAATATAGTCCTTTCTGCGTTTATTAAATCTTGTTTACTTGGTCAATAATGTTTATATATTCCTAAAAAGGATTAGTTAAGGTGCCCTGTTGGAACAATTAAAGACAGCGGTTGAGCAAAAGTGTCCAGCATTGGCTTATCGCAAAGGCATAGTTTTCCATCACGATAAGGAGGACGCCCGTCCTCACGTGTCTTGGCAGACCCAACAGAAATTATTGGACTTTGGCTGGGATGTGATCCCCCAACCCACCCTATTCACCAAACCTTGCCCCGACTGATTTTCACTTATTTAGTGCCCTTCAAAACTCTTTCAAAACGGGAAACACATTAATTCGCTCGAGGACTGCAAAACGCATCTAAAGGAGCTCATTACGAAAAAATCTGAGAATATCTGGGAGGACGGAATTAAAAAATTACCTGAAAGATGGTAAAATGTAATATATCAAAAGTCCGTCACGCAAGGGCTGCGTAAACTAAGCAGATTTCCCATGTGAAGTTTTACAATAGAGAAATCTGCATACTGGTAACACAACACCACCGTGATTAAATACAAACGGTAATGAGAAATCTTTCAGTTAATTAAAATAAATTTCCAACTTAAACGGCTTCTGAATTGTAAGAATAATTTCTATTTTAATAACTCAAATTTTAGTAGTCCAAGAACTAAAGAAGGGGAGAGGCGGATGAACAGAACGTATTTGCATAAATCTCACAAAGTACCAAAGGTAAGGTAAGGTTAGAAACGACAGGTAAGGTTAGTAGAAGCTTCCACCTGAGCCGATCAGTTACGAAAACGGCCGACCTAATCCGAACTATACCACGTGTCCCACAAACTTCATAAAAATTCAAATATCTCGGTTAATATTCAAGATACAGAATAAATGTATATAACAATATTTATAGTAAATTTAATTTGCAATAAGATTGGATCTATACAATTTTTCCATCCGATGCATAATAACGGAAATATTTCGAATTTTCGAAAATCCCCCCTCTAAACCCCACCCCTCCCTCTGGTTCGATTTCAGCCATTAACGAACTTGATCTGTCTTTTTATATAGAACGGTTAAATATCGAGTTTCGTAACGATCAAACAAAAATTGCGACCGCTAGAGCGTTAACAGACAAATATATATATAATTTTGAACGGACCTCATTTTCGTCATCTCCTGGGTAGGATCGATGTACATTTGAAGAAATGTTTCGAAAATCGCGTCATAAGTATGACCTCAATAGCTAATTTCCCTTAAGGGAAATCTGCTAAAAAGGGTTATACATAATTGATTAAAAATATTTCCAAGAATCTGAAGTAGTTTTGATTGAAATCATCAGTAAAAAACGCAACGAACGTATTTTACAACCCAATACATTAGTGTGAGCTATGACCCTTGAAAATAATGTTACACTTCAAATTCTTGGTTTTTATTTTTTATTTATCAATATTAAAAGTATATTTTACACCATCCGTGTTAGCCGTCATTGACGGGTTGAAATAGAAATGGTTTTCCGTGGAATTTCAAATATTAGATCCACAAAATCACCCAGTCATATTTATTAACAATAACTCATGCTCAGCAACATAAACTGTAAATGTAGTAATTCATTTGTTTTACCCAGAATGTATATGTAGTTAGACGAACTTATGTTTGGAATAGCTGTTATCCGTAAATGAAACTACAGCGATATAAATTATAAAATATTATGTTAGCAAAAATAAATGAAGGACAAGTAATATTTTGCTTTAAAATACTCGATCAAAACATCATGTATTCAAATTATATTTTCTTTCCCTTCAATTGTTTTTTTTGTTCATTTCTTTCTTTCATAATTAAAAACATTTTTTTTTTATATGTCATTGATTTTTTTGTTAAATGGATCTTATATTTATTTTTCATATTATATTTATCTTATGAGAGTACTGTATATAAAAAGACTATTAGGTATTCCATATAACAAATTTGTTTTACCCAGAATGTATATGTAGTTAGACGAATTTATGTGTTGGAATTGCTGTTATCCATAAATGAAATGATATAATAATAGTTTCCCGTCAAAGTAAAAATATTAGATATGCAGAAGCCCGAACTAATCCATTTATAGTCATCAAATTAATCTCATATTTATAGGTTTGAGCGTGGAATACCTACTGTACGATTATTGATGAATTTATTATCGTTATTTGAATCAAATAAATCACAAGTATTGCCAAAATTAAACGACTGTATTTTATTAGTATCCGGAGAAAAAATATGATAAAATTTTGTTCAGGTATTCTGCTGTAATACCATAGAAGTTGAACGAAGTCGAAAGCATAATTCTTTACATATTTTCCGATAAAATCATATTAACGAAAATATTGACAAACAGTAGTTTTTAATTAGTAGTAATTCAAACTTTAACTCCATTTATTTGAAAATTGCATAACAGAACGCAGCAGTAAGTCATTTTGAAATGCGCCTACAATATAAACAGCTATGACGAAATTGTTTACTATTGGTAAGACTCAAGGTCCGCATAGATAATACTTGGTAAAGTTTCCTGGTATATTTTGTTCTCTTGACGGTCACAGGAACAATATTTTTCCTTTCCGTCATTGGTAATGACTTTCCCCCGATACACAACTTTAGATTGCTTACATAGTGCGTTTTACATAATTTCTTCTTCATAATCTTTGCCCCTGAGCTCATGAAAACAATACATCATATCTAAGCGCGTAGTGAGACGTAATATAGAACAATGGAAAAAGTTCATTGATAAAAATAATGGAATAACGTAAGTATTGACATATCATAGACCTTCTAAATGCTATTTACATAGATTATTGAAAGCAGCCAGTGCTTATGTGACCAACGTACAGAACAGATATACGACCTCATAATAGTGGACTTTTGACTATTGGAAAGACCAAGAAAAAACTAATGAAAATAATAATGTTTAGTGGACATAATTGGCTCATTGCAAAATCCAATCCGCTTTTCGTTTTTTGTAATGATTTTATGTCATTTATAGATGATATAAATTATAAAATATTATGTTAACAAAAATAAAGGAGAAGTAATCTCTTACTTCAAAATACTTGACCATTTTATCCAAACTATATTTTCATTTCCTTCAATGATTTAATTTGTTACTTGATTTGATTTCTTTGTTTTGTTTATTGATTTTTTTTCTCTCATTATTACAAATATTTTTCTTATATTTATCTGATGGCTGTTGTATATAAAAGACTATTATGTATTTTATGTAACAAATTATTGTAAATAACCCACTCCACTGTACGTAGTGCCAAAAGATGGAAAGTACAAGGGGAGAGAATTATATAAACGTACTCCAGAATTATATAAATATGTGGCGTATAAGGAAACTGAACTGAAGGGAGATGGGGAAAAAAAGAAAATGACGTTTTGTGGTATATTGGTTTTTTCGAATAGTCCGTTGAGTAGGGGAGTGGGTTTTAACGTTGCCTCAAAGCTAAGAAATTTAAACAACTTAATTAATAATTGATATATACCGTTTTCCGATCCTCCTCATAATAACGGAGATTTTTCTATTTTTTTATAAAACCTTCCCTACTCTCGTCCGATTTTAGCCATTATCATTGCCATCCTGTGGTGTGAGGTTAGAATAGAAATCCTTTAATTTTTAAGATAAATTAAAAGTAGGTATTAGCTAATTTAATCTTTAATTTGTTAATTAAATTAATTCTTATTTATTATATATGTTTAGAGAATCATTAATACTACACATCTAACGCAGTAGGCTCTTCATCATATCATACAACTAAGTTATACGTATTATCTCTGAGGAGGTGAAAATCAAAACCTCCGTGATATGCCGCCTTTCTCTTAGTATTCATGAAAATTTGTCAAGGCCCTCTCACCGAATAAGATTTCATAAAAAATGACGGGTCACACCTTTTGAGTGAACGATATATGTAATGGGTAAAACGTCACCTCATATATGTCATTTAATAAAAAAACATCAATTTTGACTAAGCACTATGGTCAGTTTATCTCTTGCCGTATTGCCACTTCTTAACCAAATTATTGGAAACACTACCACGCTTCGACATCATACACTTGACATAGCAGTTATTCATAAACACAGGACAGTATTATATATATATATATATATATATATATATATATATATTATAAAACGACAGTATAAAAATCTATAAGTTCCAGCCTGGATGCCTCTGTTCAATACTGAGAGATTATCTGCCATTGGTCTCTTTAACCTACCGAATGCCTATAAAAACCAAAGAGAGATTATTGCTATGACTTTATTGCAATCTCTTCGGACCCACTTACATCTACTAAGCTGAAATAATCTGTTTATCAATCAAATAAAGAAAAGTGTTTATACGTATTGGAGTATCCTACATGTAGCCATAAACGAGTTCGATATAGTTGGCTAACGAGCGAAAAATGAATAAGAATAGTCGATCTTCAGTTATGTAGCGTAGATAATAAGACACAGGCTTCAGTAGTTAGGTCTCATGTTTTTCAAGAAGTCGGAATTCAAATTGTGACATTTAAACATTAATTCAATTGCATCGTCCTGAAATATATAAACTAGATGCAACTCATTCCCATAATTGTTTCGATAACATGATCTCAACGAATATTTTGACGGTGATGTAAAATCCGTCTTCTTTTAGTGTTAATTAAGTGTAAAATAGGACATTTCCTTAAACATAAACTAAAATTATATTAATTCTATTTAGGCATTCTCATCCAGCTCCAATTAATTCTATTTGGCGTCCGGAAGTTGGTAGTTATAATTCAAGAAAGTACATAATTCAAAATAACTCCTTAATACTGACAGCTTTATTTTAATCACAATTTAAGCTCTAAACTTCTCGATAAAAGTATTTATAACAACAATGTTAAGGAATATATGTTTTGACTGCAAAGTAAAACCCAATTGTCATATTGCTTGCACAGCCAACTCATGTGTAACTTCAAGTGATCAGGATTTCAATTTAGCTGCACTCTGTACAGTTTGGAATAAATTTCAGACTTCAAGACTTCCGAAGAGATGAGTCGTAAAACGGACTGTAAGGAGACGTTAAGGAAACGTGCTCCGTAGATAAATTTCAAACAATTTATACCCGAACGGCTAAGCCAAGGAGAGAATGATTTGAAAAGTAGGGAGTAAAAAAGTATAAGGAGATTTATAGTGCGAAAATGACTGCAGCGGGGGGCACTCGTAATATTGTTTACACTGCCGAACATTTACAGGCCGTAACTAAAATAAGGTAGGGTAGTAAAAAGGTTAAAGCCAATTCAAGTTAAATTACTTGAGGGGGAAATTCAAAGGGAAGAGAAAGGCATTTCTTTAGATAACCCTCCATCTTCATTGGAGTCCTTTTAATAAAGGCAGGGCACTTATAGTTTGCCCTTTGAACTTAACTAGCTCTTCATCAAAATTGAAGCTGAGAGAGGACCAATTTCAGATTCGTCTTACCCAGAATAAGTGATTCGTAGAAAACTCCTTTGTGCCAGACTTGGAAATAAGAAAATACCTATTCTCTTACTTGGGACCAATTGCCCAGAAATATTCAATAATGTAATAACTGTTGAAGTTTTACTCTATTATTTATTTCAGTGATTATGAAGTTTCAAAATAATAGCTTGCGACTGGGTGACACGCCATCTAAACAAAGAAGTGTATTGTTAAAACAAAATCAAAAATATCTAATTATAAATCTAATTGATTTCTAAGTAGAAAAGTCCGTCACGCAGGGGCTGCTTAAACTAAGCAGATTTCCCTCGTGACGTTTAATAATAGATAAATCTACATACTGGTAACACAACACCACCTTGAATATTTAGTAAATAAATACGAATGGTAATAAGAAATCTTTCCCCTTCAGGCGGAAGCGTATAAAATGTAAAGAAACCGGTCTGCCAACCCGACTCTCACCGGAAAGAAAAACAATTACTGAAATAAAACAGAATATAACATATTAATTAGATTGAAAACTATTTGCTATATCTAGAACTGTAATTTATAATGAATCAGAATAATTTTTATCTCAATCAATCAAATTTAAGTAGTCCAAAAACTTAAGACGAGGGGAGGGGGTCACCAGAACATATTTGCACATATGTCGTATAATAAAGGTCTCTTGAAAAAAATATTTGGTATTTAAGGTTCGAATAATGTAGTTTATTACATAACCGAGTATTGTTAGTTTAACATGAGTAGAAGTGGGAGTTTGCGTTGTTGAAATTATAAAATCTAAATATCTCAGTTAATATTTATGATACAGAAAATATGTACAGATTAATATTTATTGATCATTAAATTTGCAATAAGATTGGGTCTATACAATTTTTCGATCCGACTTATAGTAACGGAGGTATTTCGAATTTTCAAAATTCTCCCCTCTAAATCCCCCCTCCCACTAGTCCGATTTCAGCCTTTAACTTCTTTCTTTTTACATAAAACGATTAAATATAGAGTTTGATAGCGATCAAACAAAAATTGCGACCTCTAGAGCGTTAACAGACAAATATATATATATATATATATATATATATATATATATATATATATATATATATATATACAGTTTTGAACGGACCTCATTTTCGTCATCTCCTAGGTAGGATCGATGGACATTTGAAGAAAAATTTCGAAAATCGCGTCATGAGTACGACCTCAATTCACCTAAGGGAAATCTGCTAAAAGTTGATACTGTGGAAGTGTGACTATTTTTCCTCTATCTGCATTATAATTCTTTTCCATCGGCCAGAATATCAATGTAGAAACATTTTTCAATATCTTTCTTAGGTCCTATTGGTTTCATTGAAAAAAGAAAGAAAGAATAAGTGATAAATTCTATATAGAATATGTTTTCTGATATTTGTAAGCAATTTATTAGCATTAAATTTCGAATTATTACATCCGGCCATTGTCTCATAAGTCACTGGAGTTAAAAAAAAAATACGGAGAGAGAGCATTGAATAATATTCTTTAAATTTAATCCTAAGATTAGTTATATTTCAACCTGTCAGTGTCTGGCAACGCAGCTATTCTAAACGTAAATTGTTCAATCAAATGCCTAGAAAGAACATATTCAATTTGTTTTGAAAAGAGAGCAGTTATATAGAGCTTAAGTTAATCCTCTGATTGAAACGTAGTTTAAGCCCTTGGATTGCATTGGAGGATTGGCACCTCCTCTTGAATTCAAGTAGAAGTGTTGAGCTTTTAAACCCATAGAGATTTAGATAACGTCAGTCAATTTCTGTTTCAAACAGACTTGGCTCTCAATGAAAAGCTCTCACACAGAAGTACAACAATGAAACCACTGCTCCATTAATTGAATGAATGATCTAATATTTAATTAGTAAATATGCAATCGACTCTTTAACTGATGGATGAAGTAATATTTATATTTCACTATTGTCTAAAAAGTACAAATCATTAATAAATCATCCAGTCTCTTCTATTTCTATAATAAACCATTTCTATTTTTAGCTGTATATGTCGAATAATACTACTGCTTCTTCAAAGGATAAGAAATACAATCTAGCCCTGAATAAGAAATAACATCAATAAAATAGAAAATTCAATAAATTTACTTATTTTTGTCATTTTTGTACTGGCCATACATCATGCTATAGACTGCAAGTATTGAATCACCCCAAGTCATCGAAGTCAGGATAAGATATGTGTGGAACTGTAAACATTTAGGATTAGAGTATGTACAAACTAATAGAACTAAAATAATAGATGGAATATTAGATTCTTAGTGGTATTATTTATTTTATTGTTTAAAGGGTGCGTTAAGGCTTTTTGAGTAAAAAGCTTGAATTATTATATTGAGCAATATTTTCTATTGCCCTCCAAATTGGTATCAATGTCAAAATCGTTTGTCCCAGTCAAAGAAAGCAGGAGAAACACTTTATTCAAATATCAGACTGTTGATTCCTTTGAATCAAATGTGTGTTGTTTAAGATGAGCTATATAGATTCAAGAAGCAAGTTTCATGGCACTAGGCCAATAAGAATTAGAAGCATTTTATTCGTAAATGACACATAGCTATTGACGTAGAGATCAGTGTTACTTGAAATGTGGAATTTTTACTTCAAAATACAGCCATTGTATTTTGGAACGTCATTTGGGAAACAATATTTATTAATGAGCACATTATGCCTATAAATCAACTTAAAGAAAAATTAACCAACCAAAAAACATGTGAATACATTTAATATTTAGTATAGCATATAACAAAGAATTTCTAACATCAAATAAAGGGAGATTGACTTGATTATTGAAGAAGAAGAAGAGGGCTATGCAGAATAGCGCAATAGTTCAAATAGTCCATCCTAACACCTTCTAATATGTCACTATCAAAACACACACTCAATTTAATTTTGTAGAAATATAGGACACCAAGAAATAAGAAACAATACAATTTTATAACGAAACACGAAATCGTATTTAATAAAGCACCACAATCACATATTAGATAATGGTACAACGTTTCGGATAGAAAATGCTTTGAACTCCATGATAACATTAACATTCACAAAGCAAATAACTGAAATGTCTGGGATAACATTGAAACTGGTTGAATCTGGAATTCTTAAGGCAAAACACTACTGAGTAATATCATCACTCGATAATATCAAGAGTTCTTATTTCTGACAAGGAATACATTTTGGAGTGTATTGCGTGTTTATATGCATATACATAACGATATATACGAGTATATCTTATATCTTTCCTGGGACATATTTATCATTGAGTAAGCGTTCACAACTAATAATTAGTTACCATTCATGTACAGACTTTGATTGTACAATTTTCACCATGGTTCCACTTTGAGTAAAGTCACTGTCAAATTATACACGACCCAGAGTCTGAAAGGACTGAAAAAACGAGAATACATGTTCTCCCTTGAAATATGTTTGAAGGAGGTTGAGAGAAAGCGGAACTAGAGTGGAGAATTCTGTGTTTGAAGAGATTTGGATCCAATCAAGAAGAAGTATTACAGAATACATTCAATTCCCACGTGAGCTGGGTCCTGGATCAGGAACCTCGTCTATATCCCTTCCCTCTACCTTACATTCTATCTCTCCTTTTTCACTACATTGAACTACACAAGTAGTCATATCAAGGCGGGAGTAGTTTATAAGCACCCCATAAGCACCAGTTAACATATCTACATTCATATGTCGACGTATGTATATATATGCATGTACATTAGTAGGCCTTACAGCAGATAAAGAAGATAAGAAGTCCTGTAAAAACATTTAATTATGAAAAAGGAAGGAAGTGGTGAAGATCATGTTTTTTTTTCTATCAACAACACATAATCTTCAGATATACAAGTACAACTCTTCCGAGATGTTAAACAATCGGCGAAATGAGACAACTAAACGTGTAAAAAGTATCTCATGATTTAAATACAGGTAAAAGGTGGATATAATGAGGTACAGAATTGGCCCTTAATTGCCGTTATATATATTGGACGGGGGTTAGTAAGAGGTCATCAAAGGGAAGATATCGGATATGGATGACGGGAGTTTATACAAAGTAGGAAATCGACCCTGGAAAAGTCAGAGATTAGGCAATAAAGGAAATGGAACCAGCATTCATAGGAGAATCCAGAAAATAAAGTAATTTGGACCAGGATGATTAGGAGTCGAAACAATAGAGGAAATCGAACGAGGATGACTAGGAGAATCTAGGCAATAGAGGAAGTTTGATCAGGATGATTAGAAGTCCAGAGAAAAGAGGACATGGGACCAGGATGTCAAGAAGTCCAGACAGCAGAGGAAATGGGACCAGAATGTATAGAAGTGCAGACCATAGCATAATACGGACAAGGATGTATAGGAGTCCTGACCATAGAGGAAATCGGGCCAGGATGAGTAGGAGCCTAGACTATAGAGGAAATCGGACCAGTGTGAGTAGGAGACCAGACAGTAGAGGAAATCGGACCAGGATGAGTATGAGCCTAGACGATAGAGGAAATCGGACCAGTGTGAGTAGGAGACCAGACAGTAGAGGAAATCGGGCCAGGATGAGTAGGAGCCTAGACTATAGAGGAAATCGGACCAGTGTGAGTAGGAGACCAGACAGTAGAGGAAATCGGGCCAGGATGAGTAGGAGCCTAGACTATAGAGGAAATCGGACCAGTGTGAGTAGGAGACCAGACAGTAGAGGAAATCGGGCCAGGATGAGTAGGAGCCTAGACTATAGAGGAAATCGGACCAGTGTGAGTAGGAGACCAGACAGTTGAGGAAATCGGGCCAGGATGAGTAGGAGCCTAGACTATAGAGGAAATCGGACCAGTGTGAGTAGGAGACCAGACAGTTGAGGAAATCGGGCCAGGATGAGTAGGAGCCTAGACGATAGAGGAAATCGGACCAGTGTGAGTAGGAGACCAGACAGTAGAGGAAATCGGGCCAGGATGAGTAGGAGCCTAGACGATAGAGGAAATCGGACCAGTGTGAGTAGGAGACCAGACAGTAGAGGAAATCGGGCCAGGATGAGTAGAAATTCAGACAATAGAGAAAATCGGATAAGGATGATTAGGAGTCCATACCATTGAGGAAATCGGGCCAGGTTGATTAAGAGTTCAGTCAATAGAGGAAATCGGACATGGATGATTAGGAGTCCATACCACTGAGGAAATCGGGGCCAGGTTGATAAGATTAAGATAGACAATAGAGGCAAATTCGGACATGGATGATTAGGAGTCCATACCAACTGAGGAAAATGTCCGGGCCAGGTTGATTAAGAGTCCAGACAATAGAGGAAATCGGACAAGTATGATTACTACTCCATACCATTGAGGAAATCGGGCCAGGTTGATTAAGAGTCCAGACAATAGAGGCAATTGGACAAGGATGATTAGGAGTCCATGCCATTGAAGAAATTGGGCCAGGTTTTTTAAGCGTCTAGACAATAGAGGAATTCGGACAAGGATGATTAGGAGGCCATAGTATTGAGGAAATCGGGCCAGGTTGATTAAGAGTCCAGACAATAGAGGATATTGGACAAGGGTGATTAGGACATCTATTCGAATAATATTTGTGTATATTATTTCACTATATGTTTCCGAGGTTAAGACTTAGGATTACAAGGAATAGAACAATATAAATGACTTTATTGGGTTATTGGCAAGCTCTGAGAAAATAATATTATAAAATTAATTTGAAAGGAAAGAGAGCAATGTTTTTAAGAAAAGGGTTTTCACTAGTTCTTCTGAGAAAGATATTACGAAAACAAATTCTATATTCGCTTCTAAACGTTTCAGAGAATATTCCAGCTTTCAAATTAATATTAAATGAGAGAGAAATACATAAAGGAGTAATAAGAGCTTTATGTGCAGATGCAGGATGGTGGAGCAGAGCCTCTGTTTAAAAAAATCTTACAATCACAAGAAGCATTATCTGTCTAATTCGGGGAGTAAGATTCACCCATAGGCAATGCTGGATGTTTGAATAAGATTATTGTTCGAATTACTGGAGTACCAATCTACGTTTGTTAGTTTTCAGCCTTCGATAGTCCTCCTCATTTACTCTCCGCACGTTAAAAATAAGCAATATATTATGAATATTAGTAAGAATATTACCTTTATTTTGTGTAAGATACGTGGTAACACCTAGTGCGAAGACATCATAAATTATATTTTCTGGGCTTGACTCAATACTACTCTCGGTATTTAACTGTTTCATTCAACACTTAAGCTCATATTTGGTAATGGCTGAAATCAGTCCAGGAAAAGGAGGTGAGGTAGTTTAGAGGTGGTTGGTTATTCGAAAAGTCAAAATATTATTATGAGTCGGATCGATATATGTTGAAGGACATATGGAATACAATATTCTATACATGTTATTGTGACTCAAATATTATGAGAGTTATTCGTACTTTCTAGTTTTCAGTATTCAGTTAACCCTTACTACAATTCATCAGATGTTTATTTAGAAATAGAGATTAAATGTGGAATGACATTACGCGTTTGTCATTTCAGAAACTGACAGACTTTCTATTATATATCTGCAAGTAGAAAGTAACAAAAAATACAAAATTCAATACATGTTTTTAAAATTGATGTTCTGATATGTTCCAGGGTGTCTATGCCGTTTGCTGCGGTTGCTGTCATCCTTCTTCTGATGGCGACACTAGCAGCGCTCATTGGCCATTGTAACAATGACCATAAAACACTTATAGCCTGCGCTCTCTACACACTTGCAGGTACTATTATAATAAAAATACGTTTTATCAATTTGATAACATTAGTAGCTACATTCATCGTAGACTTCCTCACTGGATGAATGTTCTCCTTCTCCTAACCGACTTCCTGCTCCAGCGGTCTACTCGTCAGACTTCATTGTGTGAATTTTCGGTAGCTCTACGACCACCTTGCTCAGCCTTTATATCGCCACTAAATAAGACACCGGACTACTACCCACAACAGTTGTGATATAGGTGAGGTATCAGAGGAGATGAATAAAACAGGTGTTCTTGCATTTCCAGGCCGAAGAAGCATTGTTACCTTCTCTAGAAGTTACCCATCTTTTTTTCTAATCAGAAATATTTCTCTCATTAAAGTTAGTAAATTAAGCTGTTATCTTTATTTAATGAAATTTGGATATGAAGTTGGACACTCTTTCGTGTTTTCCATCGTGTCAAATATTAAATTTACAGATACAATATGCAATGATACGAGGATGCTCTATGCAATGTTACTCAAGGTCTTGAATGAACTGTGCTGGTCAATAAAAATCTATGCATTAAAATATCAGTTTTCATTCGACTAACGTTCTTTCCCAAACTTATCCAAAATCTCTCCATGAAGACAGAACTGTTAATTAACAGAGTAAATGTAGTTGTTGTACTGTTTACATTGTGGTTCTCAATATCTTATTACATTGGCGTTGAGGAACGACGAAATCTAAACTTCGGGAAGATAGTTTCAAGGAAGAAACACGAAATCGGGGAATATTTAATTTCCGAATTGAATAGAACCGACCATAGCTCATCCGTTACACTTAATAAAAATGCAAATATCTCGGTTATTATTCAAGAAAGAGAATAAATGTATATAACAATTTATAGTAAATTTAATTTGCAATAAGATTGGTTCTATACAATTTTAAGTGGGATGACATTACTTGTGTGTCATTTCAGCAATTGATGGAATTTCTATTATATAGCAGCAAATAGAAGAGATGTCTTCGACCCAGAAACTTAGAAAGCCTTCGAGACTATTACTTAGAAAGATTTGAGTTAGAATTTCGGGTGAATTCCATCTTGCCAGGTTTGGCGGCTGCCCGGGATCTGTTGTTGTCGAGGATAGGAGCAGTATCTTTCCAGGTAATATTAGCTGATCACTACCGCCCACAGAAGCAAACAATAATACTCTAATATATTAGTGGTACTGAATAGTTATTATTTTGGGGAAAAGTATAGTTCACTGGGGCAACGTGTAGCGTTCTCAACACACATAAGGAAGGTTGATGGGTCTGTGTCTCACTTTTTGAACTCATTACGGGCTCTGGCCAGCCACTGTGAGTTTGGAAAATCTCTTAATGAAAGATTAAGAGGTCTGGCAAAAGGAATTTTTTCGGTTACATCCAGGGGTAAATAGTCTGTCAGAGGTAGAATCTTCTATTTTAATTTAGAAATGGCTGATGCAGTACAAAAGTAGTGCCACTAGACAGCGACAGGCCAACGACGAAGTTGTTCGGCGTGCCGCCCATGTTCTTAACTGTCAACGTTGACCACATAGTTCACTGCTCTTGTCCCCTTCAACGGCAACAGTTATCCGTGAAAGTAAAATTTGAATTACTTACAAATAAAACAGTGAGCAGTCAGCTGTTAAAGAGTTAGACGTATAAGAGGGTCCAAAATATTGAAGTTTATGGTCCACCTGATATCATACTCTCTACTAGAAGGTGTGTAATTCTTATCAAAAGCTTGGAACCAAACAGTCTGAAGCAAAAATATTTCAATCAGGCAATCAGGTGATATTGAATATCAGATATTGCTATAAATATATTTCCTACGCCAAGAATACCAACAGAGGGCCCACAATTAGAGGAAAGTGGTCTGGAAGTTATTGGAATGGCAGATTGTAAAACGAATACAAGAAATCCTAGAATGCTGTTCCTATAAGGACTGCTGTATCAGTTGGTTCAGTAGAGCAGGTAATTTCGAAAATTGGAAATACCTCCGTTACTATATGTCGGGTCGAAAAATTGTACATAACCAATCTTATTGCAAATTAAAGTGCCTATAAATGCTTTATATTTATATTCGATATTTGCATTTTCAGCCTTCTTTGTCATCGCACGTTACGACATATATCATAAACCATCTTATTTCAAGCTGAAATGCCTAATATTGTGTTCAACTTATATTTTCTAGATGAGATACATACAAATACGTTCTGATGACCCATCCTCCTCGTCTTTTGGAATAGTAAAATTAGAGCGATTGAGTTGAAAATTATTCTGTTTCATTATAAATTGCAGCAATGGATATAGAAAATAGTTTTCTATAAAACTAATATATTATATTCAGATTTATTTCAGTAATTGTTATTCTTTGCGGTAAAAAATATTTCTAACGTTCAGCTCTGAGGGGTTGGCTTACCTGATTGTGTACAATTCAGACGCTTTCCGTTGTGGAGGTTATTAAAACCTAAATTTACTGAAAGATTTCTCATTGTCATTTGTATTTGTTCACATAATATTCACGGTGATGTTACGTATAAAATATGTAGATTTACCTATTGTAAAACTTTACATGAGAAATCTGCTTAGTTTACGTAGACGGACTTTTTATTTATGTGAAAAGTTTTGGCCACTCATAGTTGCAATGTCTTCTTTCAAACTAATTGCTGGAACGAACGTTATTACAATAATAAAAGCCCCTAAAATCATGATAAACCTCACACGCAGGGCAAATGGTACCGATATATATATATATATATATATATATATATATATATATATATATGTTTATAAAATTCTACTGTACGTGTGTATGTCACTGAACTCCTAAACGGCTGGACCGATCTGAATGATTTTTTTTGTACGCGTTTGGATGACACCTAAAATTAAAAATAGCCATATTTCGTTTCCTATTAATTTTTCGGCAAATGTCCACATGATAAAAGTTGTTTATTTTGTTGTTTAGAGTAACTTATGTATAAACGAGATATACACTAAAACTTTAAAGTGGGAGCCAACAATTTTATTGGGCACTAGAGAGTGAACCGAACTTAACAAAAATCTATACGTAAATTAGCATTAATTCTTCCATGATTATAAGCTATATTAATTTTTTTAGGTTCGAACGGGAGTGGGGGTTTTAAGGGAGGTCTGAATAAAAAATTCGCGATGTTTTATTTTCTATTTGTTTTTAGGCAGACGTGCACATAACAAATGTTGTTATTTGTGTCATTAAAAGTAGCTTTTGTTTTAAACATAATATTATTAAATTTAATATCCTAATCACTTGAAATATCATGCAGGACAACGTCTGTCGGGTCCTCTAGTATATATATATATATATATATATATATATATATATATATATATATATATATATATAATAAAAGTGGATAGTTCCATTCTTATCATATGAACCTATATGACTCGATTTATTGCGAAGAAAGTTCAAAGATACTCAATTGTGCCATAAGTCTGCAACATTATATATAATATATTCAGATGTGAGCTAAACCTCTGATCAGATCGATAGGAGGAAGCGAACGTTAGCTGAATGTGATATATATTGTAGCCGGCTGTTATGATAGTAATACCCGTTTCGTAATACCTTGGCCTATTCTACTCAAGTACTCTCATGAAATATTTATTGTAACTCGGTAATAATTTGGCCTACACCTGGGGTCGTCTACAACTGCTGCCTTTATCACATACACCTGACTCCTTTATCAGTATCTGTTTGTTACAAGCAATAACTCTTACATGAAGTAAAATTAACCAGTAGTCAATATAAATAAATGTTTATAACTTATGCAGTTATTCTAATTATATTAGATTTACTATATGATAGTATTTCTTTTACTTATATTTACTTCGGTAGAGTTATCAGATGTTTTCTCCAGTATCACCCTATTTTCCATTCTGTGGAACTCTCCATCAGACTGTACATATTGGAGAATTTCCCTTCAGTGAGCTATTATAAGTGGATTTCCTTTTGGGAAATCACCTGCGAAGGTGTTCCGGAAATTTTAAAAGCAATTCTAACATTGGTACTGCAACTCTCAATGCTTAAGGATGAAATTCACCCTGAAGAAAGATCTGGAATCTATAGGGGGTACGTATCGAAATGTCGAAATGGTGAGTGTGTTTATATATATATATGTGTGTGTGTGTGTGTGTGTGTGTGTAAGTGCGAGTTTGTGCTTGAATTTATGTTAACCCTCCGGCGGGCGCGCTGCCGCATTTCGACCGCAATCTGAACATCTGTCAAAATACTAGGAATAGAAATGACTTCAGCGAGCTGTAGGTTCCAAGTATTTGTACGAGTATATCAACATGTACTGACATATTGAGTCGGTCATGCCCTCTCCATTCCCCTTACCTCAGTAGCTATTCTGCCTTATTTGCGTGAGTGAGAGCAGTAACTGCGGTCCAAACACCGCGGCGCGCCCTTTAGTGTTACACATTCCGAAATCACAGTATCCATCAAGTAACGTGCAATAATTGACATGGAAATGCTTTATACGAGGAAGAAGAAGTTTGATTTTTGTTCTGTAATATAAAAAAAAAGTTCATTTTTTCTATTTCCTAATTGATAAATTAAATTTTTTTCTTGCAAATTTTGAACCGAATATATGTTCTGTATTTGATCATTTATAACCTTGAACTTATTTTTTTATTATATTACTAATATACTATTACTCTGTATTTATATTACAAAATGTTTGTTCAAACTTTATGAAAATAATTAATAATTTTACTCTATTTTTAGCCTGTAAAATAATATTATAAAACATAAAATCGTTGTTCCTATACCACTATTCCTACGTTCCTGAATATCCTATGTTGGTGGTTATTTATAATAAACAATTTATTATTAAAATATCTCAATCATTATTCTACCAATTGCAAGGTTGTTTTTTATATTCCAAAGCTATTTATAAAAACAATTTGTTTTGGCATCCTTTACTTAGCAATATGATAACGTATAATTTTCATGTATTAGAATTACTGTAAAACCAAAGCAAAAATGAATAAACAACATAAATAAGTAAGTTATTGCTTATTTTCTAATAAAAAATAGAAAAAAATAAAATGCGGTCCAAACACCGCAGCGCGCCCGCTGACGTAGCTCAAATAGGCGCGCCCGCCGGAGGGTTAATGTTACTATGAACCTGAACATATATCTTGTAACATAGAAATATTTTTAATTATAGCCACCTTAGTTTATATAGTTGTAAATTTAATTTATTAGCGTTTAAATATTTTTTTTATTGTCCGTAACTACGTAGGCCTGAAGATGATCTTTTAAGTAGACCGAATGTACTCTCCATAAATAAAGGAAAATATTACAGTTGGCTTGTAAATATCCTACTATATAGTTTAGTAAAGATAGCCATTTGGTTTCGGTATGACATTGGAACTGGTATTAGGATTATATCAACTTTCTTTGAAGCTTATTTGGTATTACAGTAAGTATCAAAGTATCTGTTTTTTTTAAACCATTTTAGAGCGAGTTTTACTTAATACCTCTGAATATTAAGTTATTTGGACAGGATTAGGGTCGGTGAAGAGATTCAGTCTTAACTCTCTCCTTTAACCACTCCACTTAGCCGACTATCCCTGTGAAATAGCATATTTTTTTAAAAATTTTAGGCTTTGATATTGAAGCCAATAGAATGTAAAAAACCACTATTATCACTTAACTCAACATTTTGGAATGAAAGTACTAAGAACTCTCTTTCTTAAGTAGTAATCCCAGGAGCGATTTATACATTTAGTTATATATATATATATATATATATATATATATATATATATATATATATATATATATATACACACATGAACATCATTTATACCTCCATATTTTTTTTTAAATATGTGGGTTTACAAATACAATGTGCATTATATTTCTTATATTATTATATTAATTATCAGCTAACTTTTCAGGAATATTTAATTAAGTATTCATTTATTAACGTTCACTTTTGGCAAATAAGGCTAATAGTGACGGGTTATCTACAGGTTACCACCCTTTTCTAGCCGGGGTGGGCCTAAGGATTTTATTGAATTGTCATGAATTCCGTCACTAAATAAACTCCTTTGCCCAGGTGGGAATCGAACTCGCCACTCTAGGATTGCCATATGAGATTAAAGGCAACGCTTTAACTCACAAGGCTAACAGAAGCCCCCAGGAATATTTTGACCATTATATATAAATATCTTTAAGTGAAAAAAAATATTTTCCATATTAAAAAACTTTCAATATTTCAAACGATCATCCGTGGTGATTATTAGGATGTGTGTTCAGCAACACAATGAATTTTGGCAGCTTAAACGTTTTTTCTTTGAATAAATAAAAACTTAACTCACCTCAATAGTGATTTGGGTTTGAGTTTGGACCAATACCAATATTAGACTCTAACAAAAACTATTTTTAAAATTAATAATTAATATTGATAGTATATTTCATAACAAAAGTGGACATATTTTAGATTTATCTAATACACAATTTTGTGGCTCCTCAAGACATATGTCATCAAAGTATCTGTCTATGCTAGTTCTGCACACTAGCGCTCTGATGATGACAATGGAAATGGCTGAAAGCAGTAAACGCTTACAAATATATCTTGGGGAGCCAAATAGTGTGGGTTAGTCAAACCCGTTCTATTACGCTCTTCAGCTGTACAAATAATAATGGACATATTTTATTTGTTCTACGTTTGGTACAATGCCGCAATTACTGTCCAAGAAATTATTCTTCTTGTGTGTTTGCAAGAATATATTTTCATAACATCCAGCTAAGGTTAAAAAGTATTTCTTTTAGACTTACTTACAGCTCAGTGCCTGACTGAATTCCCAACGAAGCTCCCTGAATTGGCCTACTGGGGGTTGAATACTTAGAAAAGAACTCTCCTGCCCTTGACAAACCATTTATAAGTGCGATAATGGAGTTCTGGAAAACTGTTCTATGAGATGTCTGCCCGCATCTGCTGAAGAACCTCCTCAAGACCGTTCTCCATTTATAATATGACCCCTGGGGCCTTTTCGCTTCAAGTCTCAACTTCGTGAAAATAGGACGAACTTATCCCCCCCCCACCAAGAAGTGGCTCTGGGAAGAAAAATATCCGTCTAGTATGAGTTAGTGTGCCGATGTCCTTATTTATGGGAGTTTGCACTTAAATATTTTTCCAGTTTATGATATTTACTCATTTTATGGAGCAACTGCCTGAAAAACTTTAAATGATTCCTATAAATAATTATAAAGCTAACATTCCTTGGTGTATGGTACATGATTCGATAAACACGCGTGTAATAAAGTAACAGAAACGACAAAGTTCCTGCCACAGAGCTATTACATACGAGTAATAGTTGATCTTGTTATGTTTAACTGCACTAATCCTTGAACAAATAATAATTACACGATTTGTAGATAGGGCTAATTCAGAGTGGGCGTTTTGACTATCTTTTCAAAACTAGATGAAAAGCAGATTTATTGTCCCCAAAAAATGACAACATAGAAGACTTTGGCTTCCTTGTGAACAATTTGACGGACATAATAATTCACAAACTAAAGAAACGCCGGCCTATAAAATACTTGGCTTCAAACAGAACTGACTCCAGTTAGAAAATTATAGCACAAAACGAAAAAAGATGACCAGTCACGAAGTTAGTTGGCATACATTGTCCTTTTTATGGCTAATTGGGACGGATTATCAACAAGTCACGACCCTTCTCTATGCTAATGAGTTTACGTATTGAAATACTCAAAAGATAAATCTCTATTGCACGTACGGGAATCGAACTCTCAACTTTAGATTTAACAAGTGTATTAAGATGAACGGCTTAACTCGCATAGTTATACTGAGTCCTTAAACAAAAAAGTCCGTCACGCAGGGGCTGCGTAAACTAAGCAGATTTCCCACGTGAAGTAATACAATAGAGAAATCTCCATACGAGAGCCGAACAGTTACGGAAACGGCCGAACTAGCTTTTGGCGGGAAACTCATTCTTCCGTTAGCCGCCCAGATTTAATAAAAATCTCTAGACCTTTTCACGAGGAGCGAATAGTAACGGAAACGCCCGCACTAGCCTTCGGCGGATAATCCCGAACATAGCCGACTCCTGCCGACCACACAAACAATATAAATGCAAATATCTCAGTTAATATTCAAGATACAGAATAAATGTATAGAACAATATTTATAGTAAATTTAATTTGCAATAAGATTGATTCTACACAATGTTGATCTGACGAATAATAACGGAGATATTTCGAATTTTCAAAAATCCCCCCTCTAAACCCCCCCTCCCATTGGTTCGATTTCAGCCATTAACGTTTTTTTAGCCTTTTTACATAAAACGATTAAATTTCGAGTTTGGTAGTAATCAAACACAAAATTGCGACCGCTAGAGCGTTAGAGACATATATATACGTATATATATATAATTTTTAACGGACCTCATTTTCGTCATCTCCTGGGTAGGATCGATGGACATTTGAAGAAAATTTTCGGAAATCGCGTCATGAGTACGACTTCAATAGCTGATTTTCGAAAATTCGAGGATTTTCGAAAATTCGAAATGCCTCCGTTACTATTTGTCGGATCGAAAAGTTGTATAGAACCATTCTAATTGCAAATTAAATGTGCTATAATTATTATTATATACATTTATTCTCTATCTTGAATATTAACCGAGATGTTTGTATTTTTCAGCTTTCAGCAAACCCACACTTCTACTCGTGTTACATAAACAATAATCCATTATATAATAATATCCATTATTCGAAGCTTAAATATCAAATATTGTCTTCAAGAGACCTTTATTATACAAGATACATGCAAATATATCATGGTGACCACCCCCCCCCCTTTTTAAAGGCTTGGATTACTAAAATTTGATTGACTGAGATAACATTTTTTCTGACTCAGTATTAATTACAGTAATATATATAGTGAATAGTTCTCAATAAAATTAATGTTTTATTCTGATATATTTCAGTAATTCTTTTTCTTTCTAGTCCTGGCTGGCAGATCTGTTTGTTTACATTTCAAACGCTTCCTGTCGGCAGGTTATTGAAATTGAATGAAACATTTTTTTATTTCCGTTTGTATTTATTCACTTAATATTCACGGTGGTGTTGTGTTAGCAGTATGTAGATTTATCTATTACTAAACTTCCCGACTCCCGACAGACTTTTGTCTGTTTTATTTTTATTTTGTTTTTTTTCCTTATGCTGTAAATATAGTAACAATTTATATTTAGTTTTGTCCACTCTATTTATTTTATACATTTGTAAATGTTAGCTGTGTAAACATTTTAATATTTATTTAATTTTGTGAAATTATATTTTAGCATGTTAAGAATCGCCATTGTAGCGGCAAGGTTCTATTTATTTTGTACAAATGTAACATTTAGCATTGTAAAATTTTAAATATTTATCTAATTTTGTAAAATTTTATTCGAATATGTCAAAAGATGAAACGCCATTGTAGCGGCATCTCAAATAAATAAAAAAATAAACTTCCCGAGGGAAATCTCAGGGCTCAGTTTACGCAGCCCCTGCGTAACGGACTTTGTATTCACTCAAGGGTTTAAAATGAGAAGTAATCTTCGCCCCAGAACAAAGTTTTTATGTGATCTACAGAAATAGCATATTACTTAAAAAATGAATTCGCTAATAAAGTGTTAACAAAATATATATATGGACCTGAGTCATTGAACAAGGAGAGACATGGAGAACCTTCCGATGAATCAATAGTCCCCCAATACCTCCTTGGACATTGTCAGTACTCCTATGCACCAACTCTAGTGCCCACATTGACCACTAGATCCCGTTTGTCACTGATTCAGCTGAATACCGCTTCCTCTGATTTCCACTCCAAATCCCATGAACAGCGAACTACCTCGGCAAAGTCCCTCTTTAAGTAATGCAATCAGACCAGACCTCTCCAACACCTACGCCCGTCCCTGGCTCAATAAGGAGTTGAGTAAGGCAACTTGCTCTAACATTGTGTGATATATAGTCACCTGATCAAAGGAATAAAAACAAAAAGCACTAAGGGTGATCGTAATTGTTGCGAGGAATATGTAAAAAAAGGTACATTCATATTATTATGGATAATATTTTGAGAAAAATCAAGAGTAAGGTGATTTAATATTAAATTCCATGAATTATTTATATTTTGTATAAGAGCAATAGAGCCAAGGTTTAAGATTTTTAAGAAAACTCAATGGAGTCCACAAATAGGTATTAGAACTTGTATTACCAATAATAAAACCTGTAGCCAGTTCGACATATAACGGCCCATCCCAGGCCCACCTGGGTTATACGTCACTATAATACCTTGGGCAGCCCAGGTTGTACTACATATAACATGGACTAATGGGGCTCAGTTACCATGTTAGTTAAAGCGTTGACCATAACGTCACATGGTAAACCTTGAGTGGCGAGTTCGATTCCCGCCTGGGCTGAGGAATTTATTTTAGTGACGGAATTCATTAAATAAAATCCTTAGTCCCTCCCTTCCTTGAAAAGGGTGGTAATCTGTAGATAACCCGTCCCAATTAGCCTTCGATGCAAAAAGTGGACGTTAATGAATAATTTAATTTTAACATGGACTAATCCTGGTGGTTCCAAATACAAGAGGCTCACATAGCACATGGTTACGGATTGAGCACTTCTAAAATGCTGCAATGTTGCTTAGTGCTATGATAGAGTTTGCAAGAGGAGTGCACGCCCTAGGATTTAGTAAGTTTATAAAACACAAAACATATGTTAACTACTACGCTAAACTAACTAACATGCAAAAGATCTCTTACCTTAAGTGTATCTACAAGGCGTAATGTACAATTATGTATTCAAGTGTCACATGGACTCTCACCAAGAAAACCAGAAATTTCGGTAGGCATGAGGAGAAATAGCCCTGGAAAAGATATTTTTACGCGATAAAGTAACACGGATGACGATCAGAAGCAACGCGGAGCAAGTGATGGAGTTGTGTGGCAAGCATGATTTTATCTATGCTATTATTGGTGTCTATTACAGTGGTTAGAGCAAAAGAGGATGGAGGCCAGGTTAATCTTGTATTGTACACTACGTGTGCAGTGAAGAATGTCTGCTCCGTCAGATGCTAGTAGCGAATAAGAATCCTTGTTTCAGACCCGGAATACTTTAAGATAGTGGCAGACACTCAGGTGCTACTTCAACAGCTGTTGTCCCATTTCACATAATTAGCCAGGTTCCATTTCCAACTCAGCGAAGTAAAAAAGTCATAGTATGAAGTAAAAGACACATTCAGCCAAGTAAAAAGTTCAGCGAAGCTTGGAGAAAAAAGTCCGTCACGCAGGGGCTGCGTATACTAAGCAGATTTCCCACGTGAAGTATTACAATAGAGAAATTTCACGAGAGCCCAACTGTTAAGAAAACGGCCGAAATAGCTTTTGGCGGGAAACTCACTTTCGTCTGTTACCCGCCCACATTTAATAAAAATGCAAATATCTCGGTTAATATTCAAGATAGGGGCTAAATGTATATAACAATATTTATAGTAAATTTAATTTGCAATAAGATTGATTCTATACAACTTATCGATCCGACGTATAGTAACGGAGATATTTCTAATTTTCGAAAATCCTTCCCTCTAACCCCCCCCCCACACACTGGTCCGATTTCAGCCATTAACGAACTTGATCTGTCTTTTTACATAAAACGACTAAATATCAATTTTGGTAACGATTAAACAATAATTGCGACCGCTAGAGCGGTAACAAACATATATATGTATATATATGTATATATGTATATATATGTGTATATATATATATATATATAATTCCATCACGCAGGGGCTGCGTAAAACTAAGCAGATTTCCCATGTGAAATTTTACAATAGATAAATCGCCATACTTGTAACACAACACCACCGTGATTAAATGCAAACGGTAATGAGAAATCTTTCAGTTAATTAAAACATAAATTCGCAACTGAAACGGCTTCTGAATTGAAAGAATAAATTATATTTTTAATAACTCAAAATTTTAGTAGTCCAAGAACTAAAGAAAGGGGGGGGGGTGAACAGAACGTATTTGCATATATCTCACAAAGTAACAAAGGTAAGGTAAGGTTAGAAACGACAGGTAAGGTTAGAAGAAGGTTCCACCTGAGCCGAGGAGTTACGATAACGGCCGACCTAATCCACGTGTTTCCACTGACTTCATAAAAAATGCAAATTTCCTCGGTTAATATTCAAGATAGTAAAATTGATTTTGCAATAAAATTGATTCTGTACATTATTTCAATCCGACGTATAGTAACGGAGATATTTTGAATTTTCGAAAATCATCCCTTCTAAACCCCTCCCTCCCCACTGGTCCGATTTCAGCCGTTAACGAACTTGATCTTTCTTTTTACATAAAACGACCAAATATCGAGTTTGGTAATGATCAAACAAAAATTGAGACTGCTAGAACGGTAACAGACAAATATATATATATATATATATATATATATATATATATATATATACTAGCTAAGGTACCCGGCTTCGCTCGGGAAATCATTTAAGGCTGAATGATGTTAGTATTTTTTTTTTTGAGCAAGGCTTTCAATGTTTACTACACTTCCCGTCTGGCGCGCATTGTTTTCCCGTGAGGGTCAGGCAGGCGGCTTACACAAAAAAAAAAAAATTGTAATTCAAGAATAAATGAAAATAAGCCCCTAATCATTGTTTCCGTGAGGGTCAGGTGGGACAACGTATATATGAGAAATTTTAATTTTGAAGAATAAATAAAAATGTGTTCCTGATCTATCCCTCTCCACTTTTTAACTCACCTTTTTGAATACTTCAAACCATAATCGTGGATAGCATTTATTAAAATTAAATATCCTCTATAATGAAACTTATTTCCTGTTAAACCAATTCGAGCTCGTATAGTTTAAGCATAGTTTTGTAATAAGAATTATATACGTAATAGTAGAGCGCAGTGGAAATAATTTCACAAGAAATAAGTTAACTCAATTAACTGTTTAGGCTCCGGCCTCCTGCCGCTCCATAGTTTTCCTTAAAATATTGATTCGAAGTATTATTTTTAATAATTTATCTACCTGATGGAATTAAATAATATTATTTACCCTAAAAATAATTTCATTTATATTAAAAATACAGGTGAGGGGAAGAGAACGTAGCCCTCCCTGCAAAATAAGTAGTACTTTAAATCATATCAAATTTAAATGGATATTGTCTTTTTTCATAATAACATTACCATTAACGTCTAATTGTTATGATGGGAACATATTTGTTTCAATAACATCAAGATATTGGAAATAAGATAATATAATAGCAGAACCAAAGAGTATGATCCCATAACTTCCGCTATCAACTCTTTGTGCCAATTCAGCATGACTTTGTTTAAATAATACATTATGGAAATTAAATAACGGAAATGCTCTTATAGTTTACATTTCTATTGGAAATAAATAGCAATGTTATTTTTCTAGGAGAAATAAATAAATGAGAAGGGGACGACGGAGATATATAACCTCACTAATCCGAATCATATATAGAGTTATCATATGTGACTAAAACATAAAAATCTTTTGTCATAATATTTCATTAATTAAAAAACACTTAAATAAACACACAAATAAAATTAATGACTCCCGCTATAGTTTTAGCGTATATCCCGTGTTTACTTCATTTTACGAACATAGTGAATGCAACAAAAGTTACACTAAATAATAAAATAAACAACTTTTATGTGCATGTTTGCCGAAAATCTAATAGGAAACGAAATATCATAATTTTTCATTTCAGGCCTCCCTCATAACCCCCACTCCCGTCCGGACGTAAAAATCTTAATATAGCTTATAATCATGGAAGAATTAATTTTAATTCACATACCCAGTCTTGTTAATTTCGGTTCAATCGTTAGTGGCACAACAAAATTGTTGGCTCCCGCTTTAGTATTTAGTGTAAATCTCGTTTATACTTTGTTATACGACAAAAGTGAATATAACAAATCTTACATTAAATAACAAATAAAACAACTTTTGTCATGTGCAATATTTGCAGAAAAAACAGTAGAAAACGAAATACTGTTTTTTTTAGTTTAAGGCCTCCCTTACAACCCCCACTCCTGCCCGTCCCTAGAATTGTTGGTATAGTTTGATAATTAAGGCGGTCAGTGCTAATACACATACCGAGATTTACTTAGTTCGGTTGAGTCTTTTGTGCCAAATAATATTGTTGACTCCCGCTATAGGCATTAGCGTATAAACTCATTTAAACTTCGGAATACGTTGAAAGTGTTTATGACAAAAGTTACTCTAAATAACAAAATAAACAACTTTTGTTATATGCATATTTGCCAAAAAAACCAATAGAAAACGAAATATCGCGACTTTTAATTTCAGGCCCCCCTTGTAACCCCAACTCCTGTTCGTCTCAGAGAATATTAATATAGTCTAAAGTCTAAGTTGGGTTAGTAGAAATATACATACCAAGTTTCATAAAATTTGGTTCAGACGTTTATGCGTGAAAAGCAACAATAAACAAACAAACAGACCCCAAAGAAACAAAATGCAGTTATGGTGTCTATGGCATGTGAGACGAAAAAGTATCGTGTAATTTCCTGAAAAAAAATCAATGTACAGACAAAGGTTACAATTTTATATATATAATATATATAATATATTATATATATATATATATATATATTATATATAAATATATAGATAGATAGACAGATAGATAATAGATAGATAGTTAGATAAGATAGATAGATAGATAGATAGATAATAGATAGATAGATAGATAGATAGATAGATAGAAAGATAGATAGATAGATAGATAGATTAGATAGATAGATAGATAGATAGATAGAGATAATAGATAGATAGATAGATAGATAGATAGATAGATAGATAGATAGATTAGATAGATAGATATTATATATATATATAGATAGATAGATAGATAGATAGATAGTGTTAGATAGATAGATAGATAGATAGATAGTTAGATAGATAGATAGATAGATAGATCGATAGATAGATAGATAGATATATATATATATATATAATATATATATATATATATAATATATATAGATAGATAGATAGATAGATAGATAGTATTAGATAGATAGATAGATAGATAGATAGATAGATAGATAGATAGATAGGATAGATAGATAGATATATATATATATATATATATATATATAATAATAGATAGATAGATAGATAGATAGATAGATAGATAGATAGATAGATAGGTATATATATATATATATATATATATATATATATATATATATATATATATATATTTTAAACGGACCTCATCTCCTGACGGTGATCTCCTGGGTAGGATCGATGGACATTTGAAGAAAAGTTTCGAAATTTCCGTCATGAGTAGGACCTCAATTTCTGATTTCCCTTAAGAGAAATCTGCTAAAAGAGCCATACAAACATTTTTTTTTAGAATTCACATCCTCAAATGTTAAAAAAGGCAGCTAAATATTTGTTAGGTTTCACAAATTTTAGTTTTATAATTTATGAATAATAAATTGCCTTAAAATAATGAGTGAACTCTTAGCGGAAATAACTATTGCACAGAGTGAGCTACTAAACCATAGAATAAGATACTGTCGTTATGTTAACTGGGTATTCTTCACACTTTGCCTGACGGAAAGGCATATCTAAAACCAGTAAATACTGAACATATCTAGTCAAGATGAAATGGGTTACTAGGCTTGAAAGGTTTGCTTGCAATTTGTAGCGACCTTCTTTAAAGTGAATTACGGACCTGTCTTGATAAGAAACCAGATAAGTTGTAACTCAAAAGCCATAGTTTGGAACTTGTGGGACATTCGATAGAGATGTTAAACGAGGAAGAAATCTTACACCTTACTGGAGGCTCCAGTGAATGGAGACTAGAACCGACTGGAGGTGGTTTCCAGGGAGCCCATTACTACCTGGAATCTGGAGGAAGGAAGTGGTTTGTCAAGGCACAGCCAAACACTCCTGGATGTGATTACTACGAGAAACTTGGCGCATTTATAAAAGAGCCTCAAGTTTACTCAATTCTACTACCAGAGATCAACCGTTTTGTAAAGGTATTTTATAAGGACACACTCTATGGGCTCAGGTTAGTCATGTGAGTTAAAGCGTTGACCTTAATCTCACATGGTAGGTCTAGAGTAGGGGTTCACCTAAGCAAAGGAATTTATTTAGTGACAAAACTCATTAAATAAAATCCTTAGTCCAACCCTGGCTAGAAAAGTGTAGTAAACTGTAGATGGCCCGTCCCAATTAGCCTTAGTTGCAAAAAGTGGACGTTAATAAATAGTTTAATTTAATTTAATGACACACTCACCTTGAGATTCAATTAAATTTTAAATTGGTATAAATTAGAAAACGAAATTATTATTATTATTTATTACTGTCCACTTTTTGCAACTAAGGCTAATTGGGACGGGTTATCTACAGGTTACCACCCTTCTCTAACCCGGGTGGTATTTTAGGATGTTAGGAAACAACAACAACAAAGTGTCTAACAATATAAAAAAAATGCCTACAATAAAAAAAAGTCCTCCAATCAGGTTCTACATTATTAACGAGTTTCCTGTGCACATAGAATTTAGGCAATATAGTTCAGTTTCTTCATTCAAATCATATTAACATCTAGGATCCGATATCCCGTCCAAATAAAACATGACAATCTTCAGATTTTGGTCTGTTAAGATTACTAGCCCCCTGAATAAAACCAGATTGCCCTGAAATTGTTTTGACAAATACACAGTCAAGTAGATACAATAGCGCATTCTAGTACCCAGTAAAATTTCTAAAAAACAAAAAAAAACTAGGCTACTTTTGAAAAAAAAACTATAACAACGACAAAACCACAAAATAGACTAATAAGGGTGACAAAAAAATCACTTAACAGTAATCGGATATATTTTAAATGAAACTGCATCAATACTTTAAGTAATTAAATAATAAGAATAGTAATAAATAGTAGTATAGTAATTAATCATAATAACCTCATACAAATTATAATTTATTCAATAACATGCTTGCATATATATTAATCATATTTACTATTATATTTCATTTTGAAGAAATGTTTGTGTAATTTTTTCTTGTGAGCCATTTTAATCGTTAATTTTTCTAAAGTATAACTGCTAAAAACATTAAAACCAATACCAAGGTTTCTCTATGAATTCCCTTTTTCTTTCTCGATACAGTAATATATCAAATCAACATGAAACAAAAATGTTAAATTTATAAAATATTTATAAAAAAAACTATATTAATGTCAAATAAACAAAACGAGACCTTTCCGTTAAGTAGTTATCATTTTGGACGAACCCAAAATTATTGTTTCTTCGTTGTATTATCATTTTTTTATTGTAATTGTTTTTGATTTTTTTAAGTTAAAATGATTTAATTAAAAAAAAAATATTTGACTCATTGTTTGAAAGGCCTATCTCGGGGTTATTGCGAGATGCCAAGTTTCAAGCAGATCTTGACTTGTTGAGGTTTGCTACTGAACTGACCCACGACGCTGAGTTTGGAACTGATTTATGTCTTTTCTCAAAGGCCGGTAACCGTAAAACTCAATAAAATGCAGTGTCCCTAACCACAGCCTTGGAAATTCTAAGAAACTAAGAAGTAGTAATCTTTCTTAATGTCGCTAGACAGAAGCTAGACGAAAGGTGTTAGGTAACTTTAGAAAGATAAATTCATCAATAATGATGTAGCAAGTATTTTTAATAAATGCCATAAATTTATAATTTAATTTATAAAAATGGTTGTAGTTGAAAACTTAAAGTGAATTAATTCTTCTTTTCATACACAGACTGGGGTGAAAGTATGTCCAGACATTTATGTGTCCAGAAAAGGTTTGATGGTTATTGAGGACCTTACGCAAAGCGGATGGAAACTATTGGAGGGCAATTTCAATAAGAATCACATCCAAGTAACTCTAGAAACTCTTGCTTATTTTCATGCTGCCTCCCTAAACCTTGGCAATCGGACTCCAATTCTAAAGAAGTTCGCGCACATTCTCAAAGAGAGTTATTTCGGCGAGTCTCCACTCCATCCAGGTATCCAGACGTGGAGTTCCTTCGTAACCACTGTTCGAAAAATCTACAGCCTTTACTTCCCTGATCAAACCCCAATAGAAGCTACATCACTCATGATGAACGCACCTAAAATGGTAAAACCGTCCACGAAGTACAGGAACTGCGTATGTCACGGCGATCTTTGGAAAAATAACATTTTCTTCAAATACAGTAATGGTAAGTAGATTTGTCTATTGCTAACAATAGCTCGGGCACAAACTAAGCAAAACAGTAATTACCAATATCTTGAAGAATGATGGAATAATCGTGGACCTCTTCATACAAATTCTATATAATGCATTGCTGATATCGACTATTCTTGTCACCGTCTTCAAATCATATAGAAGTGATGTCTTGAAAGTTTCATCCTTTCTCAAAGTATTCACCTCTTAAAGGTCTGAAGTTAGTGACAAGAATCACAAAAAAAAACTGCTGAAGATTACAAAAAAATTGAATGAAAAAATAGACGATACTTTTATCATTATTCAGGCAAGAAAAAGTACCGTCCAATGTATACTAAGCCAAATCGAGATTGGACCGAGGTTGATGAAACTTATCCCAAATCAATTTCTCTTCTCTTTGCTCTTGAGTAAGAGCGAAGATCTAATTCTCGATTAAAGATTATCCTATTTCATTATATCCAACACTATTACAGACTATACTATTACTAACACACACGTGCACGCCCACACAAACTGTATATACTGAAAAATACTGTTAAGAACTTAACTGGTGACCTAATTATAAACTATCACCTCTATGGCAAAGTCCATTTTTTCTGGTTTGGCTATTAGCCTTGAAAGCACTTTTCCTAGAGACTTGAAGATTTATGATTAGCAATTTAAAAGATATTATCGAAGTAGAATTTACTTATAATAAGGCTTGGATAGCCTAATAAGAACGATATTATATGAGCAAACTAGTAATCCATAGCGAAGTTTGGTCAATGGACATCCAACATTAAAAGATGAAGTCGGCACCAAGATAACTTGGCGGTCTTTCTATGGATTAAAGCGGTTACTATCTTTTTTGGGTGGGTATACTTTTAATAATAAAATAAAATACCTGGGTATTTTCATTTAAAAGAACATTGAAACGGTACTTAAATTATAACCCCTGTAAAAATAACTTCGTAGTTGAATTTTCAAAGCTATGAAAAGCTTCGTTTTTTATTTGTTAATCAATTCTACTCTAAAATGAGTTAAAATTTCATTAAAGGTGTTATTTTTAACCTGTTTAAAATCTAAATTAAACGTTTCAAAAATCCCAATATAAAATGAAAGGAAGATGGCGGTTGTAGTGGTTCAACTAAAACTGGTATTGGAAATATGACAAGTTGAAAACATCCAAATTAATATAAACGCAATTATAAAATAAAGTCATCGCACTATTATAATACATAATTCCAAAAAAATGAAAATTAAAACTTTTATTAAATAACTACCGTCAAGAAGTTTTTTAAAAACAGTTAAGGAGATTATTACAATAGTCAATATTAATTTTAGTCATTCTCATCGCTGATTTAATATATAAATTTCTAGTTTGATAATATAATTTTTCTTATCGCATCATGTTTTTTTCGAAGGCGAACCAGTAGCGGCATGTTTTGTGGATTTTGCTCAAGTCCGATTCTGCCCTCCAGCCCTTGATGTCCTCATGTTCCTGAAGCAGCTCCAAGTCGATCAAATGATGACATATGTAGTCCATTACCACGCCTGCCTCCAAAGGCTAGTTCCCGGCTTCAGCTTTGCAGAATTCTATGACTCTTTCAAAGTAGCTCTGCCGTTCGCTCTGTGTATTAGTCCACTCTATATATATTTGACAAAACTTCCAGAAAAAGTTCTCAACGAAATAACACGAACTCAGGAAGCATTTTTGTCCTTCGCTAAAGGTGAAGACGCGCCTGCAATCGAAGCCCTGAAAAAGGACCAAGTCTACAGACATACTCTCCTTAATGCTCTCGAAGAGCTCTTGGAGTATTCCAGAATTAAAACGGCTGCATTGAATTAATTACATATGAAAATACAGAAATTAACAACAATACTATCCAACTTTTATTTATTTTTTGTTCCTTTATCAGATCTATTTCTATTAAGTTTTGTACACAATGAAACTAAAGAAGAATGCATTGATTGGTTTTCTTGAAACCTAATATATAGGTTATACGCAACATGCTTTGGTTAAACAGAATTAATTAAAATTGAAATATCGTACATTTCTGATAAAATGTTTTATTTGTAGTCATGTGAATAATTTGCATCTCCTGTGCTTATGTACACCGAATAAGGAAGGCAATTTCCTTTATTGACTTTTCCCTGAATTATAACATTATCTGTGAAAGAAAAGGGATTTTGAAGAAAAAAAATTGCATTGGGAATAATAGGAATTATTTCTTATATGCAGAAGTAATGAATAATTCACGAGCTTATTGTATGGATTGGCTTAAATGAAATCACATGCAAGGACGCACACAAACACATATTTATAAAACCATTTTTAATTAGGCGTAATCTGCGCTCCGGGTTTTTAAAACATTTTTGTATTCTGTCTGTATACATCGAGTTGATGAGGGTATCTGACTAAAAAGATTTATTTTTTTTGGTCATAGTGCTGCCATCATTTAGCAGGAAATTTGAAATATTTGTTGTTAATGAAGGTTTACAACCTATGACAATGGAATTTATTTTTTTTTAAATATTGGAAATGAAATACATGATTGAATTAAAAATTCAAACAAAGAAAGTTCAATTTTAGAGGATCTATGATCCTTCATTTTATTTGGAGAGAGAAACGGTTAAGTGATCTTGCTAAAATGTTTCTGGAATCGGACGTTTTTCTAATATATCACTTCTTCTTCCTTACTTCATAATTAAAAAGGTAGACATTTATCACCATTAGTACCGGGGAAGTTCAGATATAATCTTTAGTTTGCAGATATCATAATTAGAAGAATACCAAATTGTATGTTAAATTATTATCTACTTATTTTTAGGATATAACTAATAAGTCAAATAAAAAATAATTCTTCATCAAATAATCCCTTTCATAAAAGTCACTAGTAGAGAAATAACCTACTGATCCACTATACTTAAAGATATATATATATATATATGTGTGTGTGTGTGTGTGTGTGTGTGTGTGTGTGTGTGTGTGTGTGTGTGCGTTATGTAGGAAATTGGACAGTTAAAGGATTACTGTTTGGATCATGAGAAGTTATACGCAAGTCGAGTGGACATATCTTCAAGATCTTAACATAGAGACTGAAGAAATAAGAAAAATGTCAACCAATATTCTAAAAGTGTACATCAGAATTGTGAATTTCCATTTACACTATAATAAACTTTTACATAAGCTGCTCCCTTAGCAATATCCCGAACAGAAAGGATATTTATATAATAATAACTAAAATGGAAATAATTACCTTAAATAAGGCAGGTAAGGAGGCTGACCTTGAAAGATGCCCCAAAAAAAGGGGAAGCTTAATTTGTTTGTTATATATATTTGTGTGTACATAAAAAACGCACGCCCTACTAAAATTTCACATCCTGTTTAAATTCGTTTCCCATTACGGAAGATATATAGAATAGAATATCTGAGAATATCATCTGCTTGTAATTCCAGCACGTGGGTATTCTGCTTAGTTTATTTGACGGACTTTTATTGTCTAAAAGTTAATAAGAGGTTATTTATTGAATGGAGCTAGGATCTGTGAGCTAGATATATGACGCGTCGATCTGTTCGCAATACATCTTGTGTTCAGTCCCACGTCTGCAATAGCCGGTACGATAATTCACTGCTGCCAACAGCTGGTGAATGTCAAAGCCATGCGAGTATATAATTAACAATAGGATCAGCCTATAATCAAGTCTATCATGTATATTGCTATTTAGTCAGAGTATAGCGCTCCTATAGCTATGTATGAAAGCAGAATCTAGATATGAGCTTTTTGGGCCATTTTTTTTATTACTTTATTACTTTTTTTTATTATTTAGAAATACTAAAATATTTCTTTATATACTACTGTACGCATGTATGTCACTGAACTCCTACTAAACGGCTGAATCAATTTCAATGAATTTTTTGTATGCGATTGGGCGACGCCCTGGATGGTTTGGATTCACAAATCAGCCCGGCAGATGGAGCAGGAGTGGGGGTTTTAAGGGAGGCCTAAAATTAAAAATAGCGATACCTATTTCGTTTCCGATTGGTTTTTCGGCAAATATACACGGAATAAAAGTTATTTATTTTGTTATTTAGAATCTATATATATATATATATATAAAGCTATCAATCCTACTGGGACGGGTAAATATCAAAATATTGTGCAATGTAAAACCTGCTAAAAAGGCCTGAAATTAAAAGTCGCGATATTTCGTTTTCTATTGTTTTTTTCGCAAATATGCAAACAAAAGTTGTTTATTTTGTTATTTAGAATAAAAATTAAAAATAGCGATATTTCGTTTCCTATTGGTTTCAAAAAAAATTATATATATATATATATATATATATATATATATATATATATATATATATATATATTGTCGAATAACAAAGTATAAACGAGATATTCACTAAAAATTAAAGTGGGGGCCAAGAATTTTATTGGACACCTCGATTGAAACGAACTTAACAAAATTCTATATGTAAATTAGCATTAATTCTTCTATGATTATAAGCTACATTAAATCTTTTATGTTCGAACTGGAGTGGGGGTTATAAGGAAGGCCTGAATAAAAAATTCACGATATCTCATTTAATATTTGTTTCTAGGCAAACGCGCACATAACAAAAGTCGTTTTTTGTGTTATTAAAAGTAGCTTTTATTTTAAACATTTTTTCGTATAACAATGCGTAAAACAAGAAATTTGCATAGAAATATTGATATCCTCAACAATCTTTCCTATATGAACATTATTGATTATAACGAATTGTTTTAAAAAAAATTGATGCTATTTCAAAATAAAGAATAATGAAATTATTATATTATTTGTTTTTCATTTCATACTTTGTTTAATATTCTAATCGCTTGAAATATCATGCAGGAAAACGTCTGTAGGGTCCACTAGTTTATTCTATTTTTCTAAATTAATTATATATATAAACATAATTATATATATATATATATATATATATATATATATATAATATATATAGTATATATATAATATAAACTTTAATTAAATTACAGTATACAGTAGCGTGTTTATCTAGACTGGTAAGCTCATGCTTTGTTTTTTGGGCTATTGGGTGATTCGTGTAAATATTGTTTAGTACTTGAAGGGAACCTAAAGAATCCGTGCAAATGATAACGTGTTTGCTTTGTGATGAGTGGGTGTTCTTGAGAGCCAATAGAATACCTTGGAGCTCGGCTCCTAGAATACTGTAACAAGAAGGCAGTGTCTGCGTGATAACCTTTCCCTCTCTTACCTTAGCCAACTAACTCCCTTCTCCAGGTTGGCAGGACACGAAAACTTGGAAATGAATGAGACTGCGGACTCAGAAGCCAAAACATCAGCGGAAAAACTTGAATATGAACAAATGGATGTATTACATGAAGACATTTCAAGTCAAACAAAACTCCTCATCTTAGATACATGACAAACCGACTGGACCGACAAGTACTGACAACAAACTACGAATTATTAAGAACACTATTTGCATGTGGCCGTCAAGTTTCAGAAACTCTAGGAGAGAAGAAGTAGTTCGACTTAGAATCGGTCACACCAAATTAGCACACCCATACTTAATGACAAAGACTGACAGACCTACTTACTAACTTGGAACATTCCCTTGAAGATAAGGCATATACTGACAGAATGCCGAAAACGACAGTACCAGCACCAGCGACCAGAACTTCCCCCACGACTTATAAGAACTACTCACGGAAGGCAGCCCATACATTAACAACATATTCTCATACCTACACAAAATTCAAATATACGGCAAAATTTATCATACAAATTAAGTATGTGGTGTGCAAGAGGATTTCAAATGATATGCATTAATTGTATTAGATGCGTTTGTACACATGTATATGTTTACCCTGAGGGGGGAAATTACGACAATTATTAGAAAAAGTACCAATGTTTACCAATTGCACTTTTTGTAATCACTTATCATCATCCCTAATAGCCTGTCACATATACTTGTCTACTGTGAGAAGCTCATCGAAGACAGAAATAAATATCTACAAACACTTTCCTCAGCAGTCAGTGATGTGCATAAAATTGAAAAGATACTTAGTATCGATAGCCTCGAAAAACTACACAAGATTTACTGCTTCATCACATCAGCATGCAATACTCTGGAATCTATAAGTGCTGATGGACCACACTCCAGTTAAATGTTATATTAAGACGGAAAAGGGTTTATAGAATGCTTTTAGTTGTCTTTTATGCACTATATTTTACTATTTACACTATATTACTTTTTTATTCTTTATTGTCATATAATTGCTTGGGATTTAATTATTTATTTAAAAAAGGCAGAATTGTTATTTGTTTATTTAATTTGTACAAGATGTAAATTTTTAACAAATAAATATATATTCTATTCAATTCTATTCTCATGTTTACCTATTTCACTTTTAGCAGATTTTACTTTTAGCAGATTTCCCCCCTTGAGGTCGTACTTATGACGGAATTTCCGAAATTTTTCTTCTAATGTCCATCGATCCTACCTAGTAGATGACGAAAATGAGGTCCGTTCAAAACTATATATATATATATATATATATATATATATATATATATATATATGTCTGTTACCGCTCTAGCAGTCGCAATTTTTGTTTGATCGTTACCAAACTCGATATTTAGTCGTTATATGAAAAAAGAAAGATCAAGTTCGTTAACGGCTGAAATCGGACCAGAGGGAGGGGGGGGGGGGGTTTAGAGGGGAGGATTTTCGAAAATTCGAAATATCTCCGTTACTATACGTCGGATCGAAAAAAATTACAGAATCAATCTAATTTCAAATTAAATTTACTATAAATATCGTTATATACATTTATTCTCTACCTTGAACATTAACCGAGATATTTGCATTTTTATTTAATCTAGGCGGCTAACGGACGAGAGTGACTTTCCCGCCAAAAGCTAGTTCGGCCGTTTCCTTGACTGCTCGGCTCTCGTGAAATTTCTCTATTTTTAAACTTCACGTGGGAAATCTGCTTAGTTTACGCAGCCTCTGCGTGACGGACTTTTGTTATTTGTCATTGTTTTTTGTATTTGTTATTGTAACTTGTTATCTATTTTACTTATGTTATTTACAATTTATACAATTTTTGATTTTTGAAAGGGCAAACCACCTTTGATGTGATGTTCATAAATAAAAAAAAGATAGTAAATTACAGAGAATTGGTCTCATTGAACGGCCTCCGTCGAATCGATATGTCAGTTTGTCAGAGACATCGACTAGTCGATTAGTTTAATGTTGCGACAGCCTTAGTTTGAGGACATTAAGAGGAGAGTGAGGGATGCAGAGACTAGACTACAACTGGATTACTCCTTCGCCATTAGGCTTTGCAGGGTATTCACCTAAATAGCTTGCATCTACTATTCTACATCCAGCCCACGTCTCCCCTCTCTTCTAATGCCGGCAGCCAGTACTCTTAGTGTCTTGAGGTAGTAGTCTAACTAGTTTAAGGTCGGACTAACTCGATTACAGAGCTGTCAAATATGTGTAAGGCCGAATGTGGAAAGACATAGTCTTTTGGTAGACAAGGAGTTCAAATAAGTTTTAGCAGATTTATCTTAAAGGAAATCAGCTATTAAGGTTGTATATATGACGCGATTTTTCATCCGACCCAGGGATTGACGAAAATTAGGTCCAATCGAAACTATATATATTTCTCTATTAACGCTCTAGAGTTCACAATTTTTGTTTGATCTTTACCAAAATCAACATTTAAACGTTTTATGTAAAACTAAAGATCAAGCTCGTTAACGGCTGAAACCGGACCAGTAGGAAGAGAGGGGTTTAGAGGGAAAGAATTTTGAAAATTCAAAATATCTCCGTCATTATACGTCGTATAGAACAATTGAACCAATATTATTGCAAATGTAATGTTCTGTAAATGTTGTTATATACGTGTTTTCTCTGTCTTCAGTATTAGCCGAAATAATGGCGCTTTTTATATATCAGCCTTCAGAAAAACCCCCACTTTTAGTCATCAAACTTAGAGTAAGCTAATATATTATGATCTGTCTTATTTCAAACCGCAATACTAAATATCGTGTTCAACAAATCTTTTATAGATGAGATACATGCACCCCCCCCCCCTGGTCTCTTGTTCTTGGATTACTAAAATTAGAGTGATGGAGATTATTCTGTATCATTATAAATTACAATACAAGACATAACAAATAGTTTTCAAAAAAAATAATATATTATATGCAGATATATTTCAGTAATTGTTTTTCTTTCCGATCAAGAATATTTCTCTCTATCTATTCAGCTCTAAATGGTTGGCTTAGCTATTAGTTTACAACGTTTCCTGTTGTGTTGGTTGTTTGACTGAATCATTTCTCATTGTCAGGCGTATTTATTCATTTAATATTCACGGCGGTGTTAAGTGTTACCAGTATTTTATCTATTGTAAACTTCAAGTGAGAAATCTGCTTAATTAACTCAATATTTAAACTTTTTATGTAAAACTAAAGATCGAGTCCGTTAATGGCTGAAATCCGACAAGAGGGGAGTTTAGAGGAGGGAATTTCGAAAATTCTTAATATCTCCGTTGTTATGGCGTCTAATATAAAAAGTGTATAGAACCATTCTTATTGCAAAAGTAATGTCCTTTATGTATGTATTTTTCACTATATTGATTATTAACAGAGGTACTTGCATTTTTTTTAGTTTTTGGCCTCAGTAAATCCCACTCCTACTCATATTAAGATTAAGCTGCTATATTATGAAGCAGTTTATTTGAATCCTAAATACCAAATGTTGTTTTCATTGATTTTTTACGTTTTGAAAAAAATGCAAATACTTGGCTCACTATTAGAACTACTCTTAAGTACTGGGAAATCTGCTTTGTTAACGCAGCCCCTGCGTAACGGACTTTTTTCGCACGTGGTATCAACAATCTATTGCAGAACACCGTTTTGAACTGTGACATCAACATGTTGATAGATACAAATTGGGAGAGAAATTTCTATTCGATTCGTCTTATAGCCCGACAGATAAAGTTGAAGACATTAGGCCACAGAGGACGGAGTGTGTGGGGTAGAGGCTAGACTATAATTACATTGTAAACTGAGGTTCTCCTCCTACAATTCTGTTTGCAACCTATGTCGATCTTTATAACGATGCTTAGAGGTTCCTTTTCATGCACTCCTAAACATCATGGAACATCTAGGTTGCTCTCTCGGATGAAGGGGACAATTGAAGGAAGTATTTAGCAAGTTTTCCTTGACGCATCAAACCTTTCGTCCTCTGACAGATTGACGAGAGTGATTCTGATAAAGAAAGAAATCACCATTGTGGCTTCTGTCTTTATCAGCTAGAAGAAACCCTGGTTTAATTTTGTGTGTGTCTTTTTAGCAGATTTCCCTTAAGGGAAATCAGATATTGAGGTCGTACTCATGACGCGATTTTCGAAAATTTTCTTCAAATGTCCATCGATCCTACCCAGAAGATGACGAAAATGAGGTCCGTTCAAAATTATATATATATATATATATATATATATATATATATATAGATATTTGTCTCTTAACGCTATAGATGTCTCAATGTTTTTTTTATCGATAAGAAAATAGATATTTAAACTTTTTATGTAAAAAGACATATGAAGTTAGTTAATTGCTGTAATCGGAGCAGAGGTAGGGGGGTTTAGAGGGGGGGATTTTCGAAAATTCAACATATCTCCGTTATTATGCATCGGATCGAAAAATTGTATAGAATCAATCTTATTGCAAATTAAATTTACTATAAATATTGTTATATACATTTATTCTCTATCTTTAATATTAACCGAGATATTTGCATTTTTATGAAGTCTGTGGTGGGGTATAGTTCGGACTATGTCGGCCATCTTCGTCATTTCTCGGCTCAGGTGGAGCTTTTTCTAACCTGGCGTTTTTAACCTTACCTTACCTTCCTTGCTTTGTGAGATTTATGCAAATACGTTTTGTTCATCCGCCACCCCCCCCCTTCTTTAGTTCTTGGACTACTGAAATTTGAGTTATTAAAATATAAATTATTCTTACAATTCAGAAGCCGTTTCAGTTGGGTATTTATTTTAATTAACTGAAAGATTTCTCTATATCTAATCACGGTGGTATTGTGTTACCAGTATGCAGATTTCTCTATTGTAAAACTTCACAGGGGAAATCTGCTTAGTTTACGCAGCCCCTGCGTGACGGACTTTTTTTAAGTGTTGTTGGCTCCAAACATTCACAAAATCAAGCAATTCCCTTAGAAGAACCAACGAATGTTTTTGTATTGACTCTAAGATCTTTGATCACTAAATGTGACGTCTTCCTATTTTTTAACAGCTGTTTAATAATTATTACTTTTGCATAACTAAAATTGGTTAATCTAATTTCTTTCCTTAACACCTCACGGACATGGGTGAGATATGAAGGAAAATACATTATGAACTATAGAGGAAGTAGCCTCAGCAAGGCTTTTTTTTTTTTATGATACGATACAACCAACATGTTGCCAGAAGATTTCCATCCTTTGCAATTTTTTGGTAGCAGAACAATACTCTCTAATTCAGAAAATATTGTGACAGTGGTTTTTTTCAAAAAGTTATTCAAAATTAACTGTAAAAAGTTGTATTTAGGTTATAGTGGTTTTCAGAGATTTCAAAGAACATTCTGGGTAATGGAGACAAATTTAACACAGGGCAATTTGATGGAGATAATATATAAACCCGCAATTACACTTATAAAAATATTAGGCATGATTTCCGTTTGGACCTTCGAAATTCTGTCGAACCACATACTTTTAGGATTATGCACACGTGACTAAATACTGATGTTAACAAGTTACACAGCTTGGTAAGTCGTGTCATTACTACCTTAAGAATGTGAAGCGTACAAAACCGTTATCAGAAGCAAGTAAAAAATAAATCAGTTATATACTGTTTCTATTGATCTATTTTCCTGTGTACTCGGGTAGTTGAAACCAATCAAGCTTACATCTCTTATTTACTCAGCTCTCAGGAGGATTGCGATAAAAAATAGATATGCTACTGTATTGTCATCCATTTCATAAATTGCCTCCTATTAAAAGAGAAAAATCATTTTAATATTGAACGCTCATTATTTTTTTAAAGTATTTAATCTGCACAATAGGAAAACACAATTTGGAGTATTTTGGGTATCCCAGCAAAATGCATTTGTTTTTTGCAAGTCCATGGCATTTCGCTGTATTTTTTAGCTTCTTGCTGAGGTTAGGCGTCCAACGTAAAGGAGAGTATCACTGAAATCATTAAGAAAGCGACGTCTGGAATTTACACTTTGTAAGGTTTTTTTTTTTTTTTTTCAGATTACCCTAAATCTTAATAGATGCCGAAAATGAGATCGGTTCAAAATTATATATGTATATACACGTATGCATAATAGCCTGTTGCTGCTGTAGCGGTTTGATGGTTACTAAAGTCGATAATATAAGCCTTCCAAATAAAACTAAAGATTAAGTCAATAAACGGCTGAAACTGGGGGGTTTAGAGAGGAAGAATTTCGAAAATTCTAAATATTTTGGTTGTTATGCAGTGATTGTTCGTGTCGGATAGAATACATTGTATAGAACCAGTCATCTTGCAAATTGCCAATAATTGTTTTTATGTGCGTATTTTATCTATCATTAATGTTAACCGAGATATTTGCAGTTTTTAGTTTTCGCCATTCTCTTAAGCCCCAATCCCATTCATGTCATTTTATTAATAGGCTGTTGTACCTGAACCACTTTATTCTTCCCTTGAATACCAAATATTGATTTATAGAACTTTAACTATGAGAGTTACATGCAAATAAGTGTTTTAATGACCTCATAATATAATATATTACGTTCTTAACTGGAAAATGTTTATTTCAACTATATGAACTCCATATTTAGAAGTTTTTTTCAAAACTAAAGATCTTATTGTGATGGACAGAAATCGGAACAGGACTAAGGGGGAGGGTGAGGGATTCGAAAATTCAAAATGTTTCTGTTATTATGCGTCGTATCGAAAAATGTTATAGCAAAAACTTGTTAAACTATTGATGCTCTACAATTATTACATTGTAAAGTTGTTATTTTATACATTTTTTCACTTTTCAAATATTTAGCGATTTATTGAGCTCTTGTAATTATTTTTTCTGTAGGTATGAGAATATTTTGTTAACGTATGGGCTGCCTTTTAGTCAATAGTTCTTGTAAGTTATAGGGGAAGTTCTGATGTTGTCTTTTTCGGCGTTCTGTCAGTATAAGTTTTGCTGTCAAGAAAATGTTACAAGTTGAGTAAGTGGGTCGGACAAGATCTGTCAAACTCATCGAGTATAGTCGAATGAGTTATTGTAAAGAGAGATGTTTTTATTTTTATTAAATATTGCTGTCGTTTAAAACAAGAAATTGTAACAGTCTATAGTAGAGTGAAGACTTTAGGCAAAATCTGTTCCAAAAATGCTTATGTCAAAAATAATGTGTGTAAATGATGCTAAATAAAATGCAGTTTAATGCTTGAAAATTCTTTCAGTGCTCTACCGCTTAGCTGAGCTAGCTCGTTAATGGTATAATTAATTACTCACTTATGTGATTAAGAAAGCTAACGCCAAAAAAATGCAGGAACGAATACAAATATTTAAATGAGAACTGCATTTAGAAAAATCCGAATAGAGGAGGTTTTTCTTGCCCGTGTCCGAATTGGACACACAAAATTAACACATAGTTATTTATTGAAAGGCTTTTTCCCACCAATTGTAGGTACAATTGTTGTAATGTCTAGCTTACTGTCACACATCTACTCCTTAATTGTAAAAACTACGATCTTCCTAAAACAGCTTTGAACCTCACACCAAACTTAAGAGAACTCCTTGGAGGCGATAAAGAAGACATAAAAAGGTTTTTTTTTGCATTTTTAACTGAAGCTTGTTTGTTCCAAGAAATATAGATCCATCTACCGCTAATGACAATAGCAAGTGCGGTATACTGTAATAAAATAAAATGAAAATATACAAATATTAGTACTACATTTAATATTAGTATTACATTTTATGTGAAACAGAAGGGTAATACAGATAATGGCCATATTATAGAATATAATTAAAAGTGGTTTTAGTTTTAAAAACACTGTTGTTCTAAATGTATTTATTTATCTGTTATACCAAATAGCAACAATGGATTTGATGAACTTGCAAGGAAAATAAGCGATGGAGATGATCCCATGGGAAAATCCGTATAACTTTACAATATATTTCAATTGAAATATTCACAAATAGATATTAATAATATTGATTTTATAGATTTCACCGAGAATCATGGGGTATTACCAGGGATTTAGAGATGGAGAAGGAGAAACGCTTAGAGGGTTTTTCTGTTGAGCCATCGGTAAAGCGGATCTCGGGAAGGAACATCGCGTGGAATAATTCATACAGGCTCCCGCCGTAAAGTTCATGAAAAGGAAAGCACTTCATGAATTGTTCAAGAAGTTGGCCATCATCGGTTTACTTCTGGATTCCCTCACTTCTCGATGTAATCGATGAATGAGCAGAAGGGGTGTGAAATTACTACTGAAATCGTTATAATTACACCTCACCTTGAACATTTATTGTGTTGTTTTTATAAATTTTCTCAACGACAGTCAATTAAAATAACCCAGATTAGAATGTATGAAGAGTGGAAAATTTATCCCCATTCCAAAAAATTTCAAAAATAAATAATTTATCATGTTTTCCAGCCAGGGTGAGTATGCGGATTTATCAAGCGTATTCCCCGCTTAAAGAACTCCGTCTTATCTTCAGGAATCGCATCCAATAATTTAAGTTATAAAGTGAGTTAAGACCTCTCAACTCACATGTCTAACTTCAACTCCAAAAATTATTATTTAGATGTAGTCACTTTTAGCAGATTTCCCTTTAGGGAAATAAGCTATTGAGGTCGTACTCATGACGCTTCCTGCTGGCAGGTTTTTGAAATTGGATGAAACATTTCTTATTACCGTTTCTATTAATTCACGGCGGTGTTGTGTTACCAGTATGTAGATGTCTATTACTAAACTTCACGAGGAAAATCTGCTTAGTTTACGCAGCCCCTGTGAGACGGACTTTTTTTAGAAGTGATGACATACATAGTTTCCTAATCAATTATAGTGCTTAATGTGTCATTTAATTCTTCGTCATTTCTTTAAACTGTACCAAAAACTATAAATGTACGTAAAAAGTCCGTCACGCAGTTTCGGCATTAATTTAGCAGATTTCCCATGTGTATCACTTATTTACATTTATCTCAAAATATAAAAGTACAATGAGAACCATATTTCTTATTTGGGTTTCAAATGAAGTGCTTCATAATATAACAGCTTTCTGTTAATGTCATGGGTTTACTGATGGCCGAAAACTAAAAAATGCAAATATCTCGGTTAATAATTAGGTTAGTGAAAAACATACATAATAGCATTTATAGAATATTGAATTTTCCATAATACTATTTCTATACTATTTTTCGATCCGACGCATAATAACACTGATACTAATAATTATCGAAATTCACCCTCTCTAAACCATCCCCTCCCACTGGTCGGATTTTAGCCGTTGGCGAACTTGATCTTCCTTTTTTCATAAAACGTTTAAATTTGGTAACGATCAGACAAAAATGTCGACTGATAGAGCGTCAACAGAAATATATACATAAATATAAAATTTTCCCCAAAGGGAAATCGGCTATAACGTGGATAATTTTTTGCACTGTCACTGTAGTGTTACTTAAGTAAAGGTCAGTGTCCTAGACACTTGATGGGGGGTGTGTTTGCAGTGTATAACCGCTTCTGTTCTGCCTGTACTGCCTCATCAAAAGATAGCGAGGCCATTCATTCAAAGTGTCCTTGATACGACGTGAGAAACTTTTCTATGGATCTGCCAATCTTGAATAGTGAGGGAGTGCGATGTAATGAACAGGTGTTCCCGAGCCATTGTAGTGGTTTCTGACAAGTATGTCCGAAAGGATAGTGACTTCTTTTGCAACAGTGTCAACACCTGTTCTTTTTGAAATTTTTGTTTGTACCGTGGGCCACAACTTAGTTTGTTTATACAGGTAAAAATTTTATTCTGAATCATGTTTAGATATATATGACGAAGTATGATATTTATGTAATTATGGTTAAATGAATGTTGATTCTAGGATTGTTAATTAGAGTTTTGGTTTTCAGTGCTTACAAAGAGATGTTTAATAAATTCTTGTCATGCGTATTCTTCATAAGTGGAATGACAATGGCACCAACAAAATCCAAACACTATATTTTATTGACTTTTAGAAAGAAATAACCCGCCAGTAAATAATAACTTAACTATGTCTAATTTGAGAGAAAAAAAGTGGCCATGCATGAGTAAATTAAGCAGATTTCCCACTTGAAGTTTTACAATAGATAAATCTACTTACAGGTAACACTTAACACCACCGTCAATATTAAGTGAATAAATACGACTGACAATGAGAAATGATTCAGTCAAATATCCACCACAACAGGAAGCGTTGTAAACTAACAGGTCAGCCAACCACTTAGAGCTGAATACATATTTAGAAATATTCTTTATCGGAAAGATAAACAATTACTGAAATATATCTGAATATAATATATTAATTTTATTGAAAACTAGTTATTATATCTAGTACTGTAACTTATAATGAAACACAATAATCTCAATCAATCAAATGGGGAGGGGCATTGCATGTATCTCTTCTATAAAAGATTTGTTGAACAGAATACTTGGTATTTCGGCTTGAAATAAGACGGCTTATAATATATTAGCTTACTCTAAGTTCGATGACTGAAAGTGGGGGTTTATGTTAATAAATAAATACATAACATGTGTATAAATGAATACATTTTATTTTGAAGTACAACCAATTTATTTTGTTTTATTAAGAACAGTCCTAATTAACTGAGGATTTTTATTAGAATCATAATTTGAAAGAAAAAAAAGAAAAACACCCCATTTCGTGTTCCATGTAATTATAAACAAGGGCGTAATAACTCGTAGTTTCTCGCCCAAAAAAACAGTTAACCTAACCTAATTGTAAACATACCTTGGAATATTTCCTGAAATTATTCATTACAAAATCATTTTAATATATTATTTACTGGATGTATTCTAAAAACCATATTTATTTTTATGATAAACTAGCTTAGATTCTTTTTTAATTTTTGAAATTTCAAACTATAATTTGTTCTTATTCAATCGGGATAAAACTTTCAAAGAAGATGCGTATCTTTTATTCAATCAAAAACATAAGTTGGATAATAAAGATTAATTTATGTTGAACCTCTGCATTATTATGGAAATTTACTTATTAAAAAACTCCGACTAGCATTATTTATAATCAGAGAAAAATTGTGTTAAAAAACGACAACTCCTTTTTTATTCCATGAGTTATGATTTAGGTACCTTTAAAGATTGAAAGTCGATCAGGTGACTCCTTTCCAATTAGCATAATGGACTTGAGGAAGTTTGATTATTATTATTCATAGGGATTTGATTTAATTCATGCAGCGAGGGCTAATTGGCGCTGGTTGTCTCTGCAGGTAACTACTCCTGGATCGAGTCAAGCTACGGAATAATGTCCTACCAGATGTTAATCACATCCAACCGTTTCTCGGAACGTTGCCATTGTTCAAATGCATCAATATGTTTCTATAAATTGAAATCATCAAACCACGAAATCACCTACTAATTGGATATGCCATTAAATAATACTTAGCCGCCAATCTTGACCTATAAAATTATATAGGCCATAGTTTTATTCGCTACTATTTAAATATCACTACATGCTTTTAATGTGTATTCAAAATTCATAACCTTACATATTTGTCTTTACATTAAAAGAGGATTTCCGTAACAAAATATGAAAAGAAACTTTTTCAATGAAAATCATAATTACTTTCGACAAATATAGATCTATCTTTAAAAAACTTAATCTTAATTAAGTTAAACCTTTTTTATGTACTTTTAAACTGTACATAATCTAATCGATATCAAGATGCTTTTTGATAATGTTTAGGTGTTTCGCCACATATTTATTAAACATCATACATAGTTTACATTTTAAACTTCCTAGCCAAAAACTATAAGTAGAAAGACTTATACACTAACCTGTTAAAGCTTTTGAAATAAAAACTATTTGTGTGAGTGTGGGGGGAGGGTGTTGTAAATAGGAATTCAATATTAAATATATCTGAGAAAATTAATTACTTATTTGTAACAAAAACGTGCAATAATAATCTTCAAACTCCATTACAGAAATTTATTTAAAACAAGTTTGCCTTTTTAATGTTTTAGGTATAAGGTTATATTCAACCATTACTTTTTTGGAATTTCAAAAGTCCGTCAAACAGGTGCTGCGTTAACTTAGCAGATTTTCCCACGTACACCACCTATTTGCATTTATCTTAAAAATTAAAAGTTCAATGAGAACAATATTTGGGTATTCAAGTTTCAAATAAAGTGTCCAAAAGCCACAATAAACGGCATAAACCTATTAGCTTTGAAACTACTTTAAAAAATGCTTTGTAATATTTATAATATATGTTGACGTTGTTGAAAATGTTGTTTTGTAATAGAATTAAACAAAGAACTAAATATGAATACGTTTCAAAACCTCTACTCGTTAAGGATAATGTACAAATTTTCAGATATCGCTAAAATTATAACGAAATTGATTAATTATAATCAATCCAAGTAAAATTTACACAAAAATTTATTTCGAATGAAAAAATAAAAACATTCTTCCTTCAATATGAACAATTTATTTACATTTTCTTATTCAATTATTTTATTTATTGAAATTCATAATTCACTAAATAAATAAATCAATAAATTTTTCTAAAAATGTCGACTTCTTGTAATGCACTTGCCTTATTCGCTGTTGAAAATGAGGTATGAATCTTTTTTTAATTTCAGCTATAATTTGCGAAATAACTTCGTCGGGCAAATGCTGGTACTTTTCCTGAACGAAGAGGTCTAAAGATTGGCTCGTTTTAAAAAGCACATTAGATAAAACACTGTTAGGAACTGTAAAATCCGACATTTTAAAATATTTTATACACCTTAAAAATGACTTTATAAGTTAGCCCAAGTACTTCGAAACATGAACTGAAAAAGTAAAATACGAGTAATAAATAAATCCTCGATCCTATAATTCCATTTAGTAAACATCCTGAATAAATAGAGCGCCTAATGCCCGGCACTTACTGTTGGTTAATTTTCTTTAAACCTCAATTTCTCACAAAAGTGGACGAAGGTGGATGAGATATTTATAAAATAGTTACTCATAGGCTTAATCTTGAAGAAAATATAAGTTAGAGCTTGGAGCTTTGTGGAGCTTTTTTTGAAACCTTATACGAAGAAAGAAATTTAGGAATTTATCTCTATTTTGTCAGAACTCGTTTTAAGGGCTTATACATAACGGATTAAAAACAAATTAAAAACCAGCAAAAAACTTGAAACATACAGTATTAACGTTGCCAGAATAAAATTTGTCAATAGACAGTCTTAAGGGTAGAATTTATCTTATAAATTTGGCTTAGAAGTTAGATTATTTTGTGAAAAACATGAATGTCGATTTAAATGTTATTCTATTGGCAATTGAAATTATATTAATTAAAAAGGCCACCCAAACACAAAGGTACAACCACTAAACTATAAAGAAATCAAATTCTCAAAACCAAATTTCAACTTTTGCTGAAATAGGTTTTTGCCGGCTTCGCACCACTGTGGGGGGGGGGAGTTACTGAGGTCTGAAAACTAAAAAAATGCCAATGTCTCAGTTAATATTGAAGTTAGAGAATAAATATATAACAACATATATAGAACATTACATTTACAATAAGATAGATTCTATACAATTTTTCAATCAAACTCATATAAACGTAGATATTACAACTTTTTTAAATCCCCCTCTCTATACCCCTCCCTCCCACTGGTCCAATTTTAACCGTTATTGAACTTAATCTTCATTTTTACATACAACGCTTAAATTTCGAGTTCGGTGTCGATCAGACAAACATTGTGACCGCTAGAATCTTAGCAGAGATATATATATATATATATATATATATATATATATATATATATATATATATATATATATACATATATACATTTTGAACGGAGCTCATTTTTTCTTCATCTCCTAGGTAGGATCGATGGACATTTGAAGAAATCTTTTGAAAATCCCCTAAGGGAAATCTGATAAAATATCTTATAATTTTTGAAGATTTCTTTATCCTAACAGTTTATACCAATATCATTTCAGTGTAGAAGAAAAATTTGTTTTGTGTTGAGTATCTATATTATTTTATAGGGCAACAATATCACTACACTGTAACAGAAAACTGTTAGTATTTATTGAGGACTGATTATATTACGAGGCATTTTTAGTTGATTGTTGTCCATAGCAAATTCAATCTATAAACGAAAACAATTAAAAGAATCGATTAGTCCATAGAGGAAATTCCTATATTATAATAGGGGTGTGAAATGGAATGTAGAAAGAAAGAGGGATTGCTAAAAGAAATATCCAACTAGAGAGAAAGGGGAAAAAAGCCAAGGGCGGTATGTAGAAGAAGTTGGAGGACAGATATGGGACATGGGCGAGGAGAAAAATGAAAAAAGTTGGCTATTCAATTATATCGGGTCGGTTAGCCACCGGGGACGGAGCGAGCATTTTTTATTAAACGTCATGTGGCCATGTTTTAACACCGGCCTCATCCCAGATACTGACCACTAGCTGGGCTGGTATTGCTCTACTACCTCTACTCTCTGATTTTAGTACCTACAGCCCCATTCCTATATTAGATTAGTAGTATCGTCAAGCTCGGCTATTCGTCTAGGTACATTTTGCATTGAAAGCGTCCGTTTTTGGTTAAATTCTACCAAAATTAAAGAAATCGTACTATAATGAATCTGTAGAATAATAAAACTTCACATTTAAGCCTGCAATAGATTTTAGCAGATTTCCCTTAAGGGAGTGAAATCAGCTATTGAGGTCGTATTAATGACGCGATTTTCGAACTTTTTCTTCAAATTTCCAACGATCCTACCCAGGAGAGTACGATAATGAGGTCCGTTCAAAATTATATATATATATATATATATATATATATATATTTATATATATATATATATATATATATATATATATATATTTATATTTGGCTGTTACCACTCTAGAGGTCGGAATTATTGTTTAATCGTTGCCAAAGTCGATATTTAGTCGTTTTATGTAAAAAGAAAGATTTAGTTCGTTAACGGCTGAAATCGGACCAGTGGGAGGGGGGTTTAGAGGGGAGGATTTTCGAAAATTCAAAATATCTCCGTTACCATACGTCGAATCGAAAACTTGTATAGAAATAATCTTATTGAAAATTAAATGTAATATAATTATTGTCATATACATTTATTCACTATCTTGAATATTAACCGAGATATTTGCATTTTTCAGTTTTCAGCCTTCAGCAAACCACCACTTCTACTCATGTTACATAAACAATACTCTGCTACATAATACATCACATTATTTGCAGCTTAAACACTTCTTCTCGAGGAAAATCTGCTTAGTTCACGCAGCTCTTGCGTGACGGACTTTTTCCTGGTGTATTAGATAAGTTGTGCCATCAAGCTCGTCTATTTATTATCTTGTTTGTAGGTTTCGAATTGAAAGCGTTCACAAATTAAACCAAAAACTAAAGCTTTAGAATAATAAAACGTCTTATTTAAGCCTGCAATGCTATGTTGGAACAAATCTCGTTGCAAATTTGATGTTCTTTAAATGTTGTTATGTATGTGTTTTTCACTATCTTGATTATTAAAGGAGATATTCGCATTTTTCAGTTTCAGGGCCTTCAGTAAACACCCACTCCTATTCATGTCACATTAACAATAAACTGTTATATTATGAAGTACTTTATTTCAAGTATAAATACCAAATATTGTTCTCATTGAATATTTATTTTTGAGATAAATGCAAATACGTGGCACATGGGAAATCTACCTAGCTAACGCAGCTCCTGCGTGACGGACTTCTATTTGTCTAGCTCGTATTTCCTGATTTTTTTTTACATAGAGTGTACCAAGGGTGGAAAAAAGAATATTTATTTATTTAAGAAAGTATCGCTACTCTTTCGCAGACCTGTCAATAACAGCTGTTATTTTAATGATTAATAACTACCAAAAAATAAAATAAAATATTATTATTATTCATTAACGTCCACTTTAAAATAAAATAAAAAAAGGAAAGAAAAGATAACAAGGAGAAATTTAACAAAAACACATCTACTAATAACATAACCAAGAAACACAAAGCAAACTATTAAATAAAACAGAAAATTATGAAACAATGAAATTTAATAATCTAATTAAAAAGTAATTAGTAAATAAAGTAGTAATTAGTGATTTTGTATTGATATAATTGTATGTATTTCTACTGTTCTTTGAAAATATATTTGTGTGTGTTAATATTGAAGTAATGTGTTCTAGTAAGGACTACCTTCAGTTAGAAGAGTTTAATATTGTGATAAGGTAGAGAGTTATTCCTTGTGAATTGGCTTAGTTTGCTTAGCTCATTATTATTTAATTGATTCTAAATGACTACCTCCCTTCTGAGGCAGTGTAAACCATATAGTTACAAAAACGATGCACATAATTACTAAAAATAAAACATATCTATAATAAATCTGAATTCTAAAATATGAAGTGGTTTCTGCATCTTACTTAGATGAAATTATTTTTTTCTATAATCGTTGAATAATGGTAACATTACTAAACTGAAATGAGTGAAGAAAGTGAAACATTTTGCAATAGAGTGAAGAAAGTAATCACTTTCTTCACAAGTGAAGAAAGTGAATTGCCTTCTTAATTATTAATAAGTATAAATTAAAAAATAATTTGAAGTTGGAAATTAAATGCTTTTAAATGTTTCTTAACATTGTAAGAACTTATTTTAACAAAACAAATTGAAATGTGAATGAATTATTGGTGGAAATAATCAATATATTTTAAAATTTAAATATAATAATAATTACCTTCCTTGTTTATAACCTGCACTGGTTTATAACTGCATTACTTCACAATCATCACTAGTTGTTTTATAACTATACTTATAACCTTTCACAACCATGCTTATTACCTACCAACAACATACCATAATCTTCACGACATCCTACTTTTGTTCATATTCTGGTTAGATCTGATCATGTATTACACGATTACAGAAAAAATTTAATATTACACTCGTGACAAAAGTAGAATTTACAACTCTCGTGAAATTACCACACTCGCTTCCCTCGTGTGGGTAAACGTTTCACTCGAGTTGTAAAATGATCTACTTTCGTCACTTGTATAATAAATAACTATATCATTACTGTTTAAAGTATGTATTAATTTATGAAGTTCTTGAGCGACAGAATTTTAAATTTATTAATTGGTCATGTTTACTGAATCGTCAAGAGAGCCGTGAACTATTTTTCATTATGAAATTTGTTGTTAACGAGTGAAATCAATCCGAAGAATAATTGAGAAGGTGCAACGATTAGCAAGTGAAATATTGCTGCAAATTAATTTTCAAAACAGCACTGGCATCGTTATGAATAGAGGGAGTATAATACAAAAGGCCTTGTTCATGGAAAACGGTGAGTTTATAACATTACGAATATTAATTAATAAAACATTGCTTTGGTATTTCCAGTAAAACTTGTTCTTCGTTAAAATGAGACCGAATATTTGAACATATGAAACTCTAATATTGCTTTCAGACAGCTCTACCGGTATAACATTTATTGCAACTAATATAAGATATGGCCATGGATTAAACATACTATTTCAGAAGTGCTGAAACGAAAATAAATAAGTAGACCTATGTATAGATGCTTCGGCACAATAGGTGTATTCGAGCCAAATACTTATAAAGAAGATATTATTAGTCAATCGAGAAATAGCATCGGAAAAGAAAAGAGCTCTGGAAGTAAACTTGGAAAAAGAATAGGATCAAAAAGATACATTTATTTATCTAAAAAGAGGAGTAACATCAGAAATTTGACGAGGGAATGCCATACATTTACAGACGATGGGCTCTACTTTAGTGATGTAATCCTCAGAAGAACGAGTGATGTCATACAAAAAGTCCGCCACGCAGGGCCTGCGTAAACTAAGCATATTTCCCAAGTGCGGCAGTAAGGCTGAAAATGATTAAGTACGAATAACTCACCTAATATTTGAGTTATGAAAAATTCCATAGAATAACAATTATAGAACATCAATAGTTTAGCAAGATTGGTTATATACCATTTTACGATCCGAGTCATAATAACGAAGATATATGGAATTCTCGAATCAAATATAATCATTAGCCTTTTCTGAAACGCTTAAATAACGAGTACGGTAGATATAAAATAAACATTTTTGAGTAAGGAGAGAAAAATCTTAATTTATGGCGATATCTTCAAATAACGTATTTGCATGTATCTCACAAAGTAAAAGTTCCACGGGTACCAAATTTGGTATTTTACCTTAGACTGAAGTGATTCATGATAGTTTATTCTTAATACGGCAAGAGTAGGAGAGGGGGTTTCCTGAAGGCTGAAAATTAAAAAAATACAAATATTCCGATTAATAATCATGATAATGAAAAAAAACAAACATATATTTCAAAAATGATAGAACAAACTTTTTTCAATAAGATTGATCCAATTCCCATTTTTGATCGAATGTATAATAACGGAGATATTGAGAATTTTCGAAATTCCCACTCTAAACCACCACCCCTCTCACAGGTCCGATTTCTTGCTTACCTTTCTTTTTTTATATAAAATGATTACATATCGAGTTTGGTAACGATACAACAAAAATTGTGAACATGGAACATTAGCAGATATATATATATATATATATATATATATATATATATATATAAACTCAATCGCAAAAAAAAACCGGACACTTAGATTTAGTCTTATAATTTTGTTAAATACTTAATATATATGTATATTAATCTTTTTCTTTAATTAAAATAATTGGTTAATCTATAGGTTATGTAAACAAAAACTGCCAAAAGTGAATAATTTTTATTGATTATTTACAAAAAAAAATACAAAATAAAAAAAAAGATAAATTAACATAAATTAACACTTTAAAAAAAAAAATTATTCTTCATTTTTATTACAGTGAATGGTAGACTTCGCTACCCCAAGCGTTTGGCAATGTAACGTAAGCTCCGGCCTTCCGTTTGAAAGACCCATTATTCTGGACCGATATAAAAATAAAACATTAATTAAAGAAAATGCTTGGTTAATAATTAAAGATGTTTAAATGTGCGAAAAACTACTTCAAGTTTAGAATAGATCAACTTCACGACAAATAAATCTAATCTGAGTTTTATCGAATTGTTTACTAATCCTAAAGAGATTAGTTCAATGGACTCTACATTCTCTGTAATAACTAGAATACCCACATAAAGAAACACATTGCAGAAAGTTAGCTTTTAATACGACAAATATGAAGTGTCCGGTTTTTTTTTCGGTTGAGTGTATATATATATATATATATATATATATATATATATATATATATATATATATATATATATATATATATACATATTTATACACATACATATACATAACGGACCTCATTTTTGTCACCCCCTGGTTGTATCGATCGATATTTGAGTAAATATTTCGAAAATCGTGTCATGAGTCTGACCTTAATAGCTGATTTCCCTCAAGGGAAATGTGCTAAAATTATTATTAGATGGCCAAGATTTATCGAGTCTAGTGATATTATAAATTCTGTGTTCATTAGACATAATTAACGTCACTCCCTTCCAAAATGTTTTATTAAATATGTTTATATATAATATATTTAATTAATACAGGATTTTTTATATAACTTTATAACATTTTCATTTATTTTAAATTAGTTGCACATACTTTTATAATTATGAATATTTTTTTAATGTTTCTTATACTTTTTTTTAAAAAAAATGTAATTTCTGATGCTATATTGATTGGGGGCTGCTATCGTTAACAATTCAACATTGTCTTTATAAAGTGATTTCCCTCCAGAGGAAATAAATATTCAATTGTATTTCTAACAATTAGGAGCCCTTTGGTAAGGTACCATTGTTTGAAACGCGTTGAAGAGTTTTTTTTTATTCAGTAAAATGTACTGAACGAAATTACATTTTCCCTTTTCCTAAGGGGCCAGAGAAACCCCCTTCACAGAATCAGTTTTTGCTCGTTATTATGTTATATTAAGAGTAAATAATCTTATATTGTCAATGTAGTTCACAGCATAACGCTCTCAAGGGATACAACAAAACTGTACTAGTAACTCTCTGAATGCTTGAGTCAAGAAAATGAATAGCTCAACAATTGTAGAGCATCAATAGTTTAACAATATTGGTCCTATAAGGTTTTACGATCCAACTCCTAATAACGACCGTATTTTGAATTTTCGACTCCCTCCCTCTAAACGCCACTCTATTCCAGGTCCGCCTTCAGGGAATGACAAACATGATCTTTAGTTTTGACTGAAACAGTTAAATATCGAGTATGGAATAGATCAAGGAAACCAGAACGTAAAATCTTAATTGATGGGGTCATCACGCAACAAATTTGCCTGTATCTTGTATATTTTTTATTTATTAGCGTCCACTTTATGCTACCATGGCTAATTGGGACGGGTTATCTACATTGTGTAGCCATCCGAAATGTGACAACAATGCAGGAGGCACCTAGCCATTACAGCCTTAATCCTACCTACACCTCTCCAACACCTCTCTGGAACATAAGGAATCGCAAAGATGGAGTCGCGATCCTACGGAAGGGACAATCTCTACTAACCAGCTCCCACACAAAGGACACATGTACCAGTTTCCTGGCCTGTCGTCTTGGTGCTTTGAACACACGACCACTACGTCTAATATTCACTGAAAGCTGAAAACAAAAAAAAAATCTATATTCATGAGAGATAAAATATGTATGTAACAACATTTATAGGCAATTAAATTAGCAATAATATTATTCCCATTATGACCGCTAGAACGTAACAGACAACTGTGTTTGTTTGGTTGTTTATATATATATATATATATATATATATATATATATATATATATATGTATATATAATTTTGAACGGAACTCATTTTCGTCATCTCCTAGGTAGGATCGATAAACATTTGAGTAAAATTTTCAAAAATCGCGTCATGAGTACATTCTCATTAGCTTATTTCCCTTAAAGGAAAACTGCTTTAAAAAAAAACACACAAAAAAACAGTATATACAGGATATATCAATTTTATATGCGCGAGTATTTAATTATCCTTATGACCCTAAGCCTTCACTGAATGAGAGCTATATGGATTTTACGTTGTAAAATATAGAAATATATTGTTATTCATGGCCGTCCCTGATAAAGACTCAAGGACAAGGATTTAGCCAAGCTCGTAAAGTTGATAGTCAAGGTTTGGATTATACAAACACTGCAGAATTGTTTATTAGTACATTAGAATAAAAATTTAACCATGACATTTAAACTAACAAAATAATTAGAGTTTAATCTATCTGTAATTTGAAGCATCAGCATCATAACTCAGAAAGAACTATTATTAATAAATTTGTGAATGCAATAAATGTAATATCACTCCTAAAATATAGCATCAGAAAACAAAATTACACAGTTTGCTCACATGCAGAGTTAAAAATAGAAACGGCCGCTCAGTTTGTTAGAAAAATAACAGACAATAAACTAATTTCCCCACTTCTGTAATACAGCACTTTATGTCGCAATCCTACATTCAATTCTCTAATTCTACTATAATAAGAAGTCATTTATCGAAATTTATTCTGGAAATGAAATGTTTATTGATACAGATGCTATAAGTTAATGCCGCATGAGAAATGGAGTTATACAGAATACTGAAAAACGAAATAAAGCCCGGTTCATATTCGAGTTAAAGGGAAAACTAAATTAAACACCAATTCTTGTACATTATATTTCCAACTAGGTTCATCATATAACATATTTTGTTGCGAATAATAAGATCACTGGATTTATTTCCTATTTTTCATTTCAGGCCTTCTCTGAATTCCCGAAGAAAACTATACGTAGTATTTGGCTTGTAGGAATATTATCCAGTTTATCGTTCATGTGACTTGAGTAAGGATGAGTAGTTTAATAGAAAAATAAAATCTACAAAATATTTCGTTTAATATTGAAGTTAAAGAAAATCGAAACGTATTTGAGCTCGGGTAGAGGCTCGGGGCTTTTGAAAGAAAATATGTTCATTATGGATGATATTTAATTGTAATAAATGCTACCCATGATTATGGTTTGAATTATTGAAAAACGGTGAGTCATAAAGTGTAGAAGGATAAATTAGGAAAATATTTCCATTTATCCTTCAAAACTAAAATTTCTATTCTATTAATCCCCAAAAGTTACCCTTCAGGGGGCATGTCGTGGAGGGCAGTGAAATTGTACACATTCTTCCTACTTGTCTTACTATCACAATACCATCATTAGTCAGTAAATAATAATTTCCCGGGCATCGCCGGGTACCTTAGCCTTTGTACACATAGAAGCATTGCTAAAAACAAAATAAAATCTTTCCGTCTCCAATGATTTCCCGAGCGAAACCGGATACCTTGGCTTGTATATATATATATATATATATATATATATATATATACAGTTTTGAACAGACCTCATTTTCGTCATCTCCTGGGTAGGATCGATGGATATTTGAAGAAAAATTTCGAAAATCGTGTCATAAGTACGAGCTCAATAGCTGATTTCCCTTAAGGGAAATCTGCTAAAATGTCAATTTTAAATCCAATATTTTACAACGATATGCACTGTGATCCGTTCAGTTTAAATAGAATTATTACAATAGTTTTTCATTACCATCGTCCTTTCAAATTATTTAATGCGTTTTACAAAAATACCAATGGCATTTTTTTTTTTTGTATTTCTATTTTGTATCTGTCCCTGTAATACGATTTTAATTCTAAGAGTTATGTTAACTACAACTTTTGACTTAGGACCAATAAAACTACATCGTATACAGTTAAGCTCATAAAGTTTACCAGTTTTTTTAAATCCTCATTTCTTTTTATAAATAAACCCATTTGCTGAAAATCAGAGTACACAACTAAGCTTATGACAGTAGTTCTATAAAGAAATTCCTAGCTAGAAATGGAATATACAGCTTTCATTTAAATGGAAATTTTGTGAATATAAACGACTGGAGGGGCCTGGAACTTTATGGAGATAACTAAGGAATCTATAGACCGCCATCATATTGGAGTTACGAGAATAGTTTGACCACAGGCACGTTTTCAACTACCACTATTTTTTTTATATTTATTTCCACAGCTTTTTTTCTTCTTAACTCAGTGATTTAAGTTATAGCCATATAACCATTAATAAACCAGAATTTATTAAACTCAAACTAATGAAATATCTTAATAAATAAATGCTTTACACTAATACCTACGTAGTACTAAATTCAGGGCCCTTTCCATTGCCTTTATCTCAATTATAAATCGGAGTACAAACAAATAGAAACGTAAATAAAATTAAAGAAATCTCAACTCGGGTTATATTTATTTTCTGACAGCATAATCCCATCTAAGGATACATTTTAGCAGATTTTTCTAGGGGAAATCGGCTATTGAGGTCGTACTAATGATGCGATTTTCGAAATTTTCCTTCAAATGTCCATCGATCCTACCCAGGTGACGACGAAAATGAGGTGGGTTCAAAATTATATATATTTGTCTGTTAAACGCTCTAGCGGTTGCAATTTTAGCAGATTTCCCTTAAGGAAAATCAGCTATTGAGGTTGAACTCATGACGAGATTTTTGAAATTTTTCTTCATATGTCCATCGATCCTACCCAGGAGATGACGAAAATGAGGTCCGTTCAAAACTGTATATATATTTGTCTGTTAATATATTTGTCTATTATGTTATGAAGCACTTTATTTGAACCTTAAATGTATATTGTTCTCATTGAACTTTTAAGTTTTGAGATAAATCCAAATACGTGGCGCACGTGGGAAATCAGCTTAGTTAACGCAGCCCCTGCTTGACGGACTTTATATTTGTCTTATCGTTACTAAACCTGATATATAATCGTCTTTTGTAAAAAGAAAGATCGAGTTCGTTAACGGCTAAAATCGGACCAGGGGGAGGGGGGGTTTAGAGGGGAGAATTTCAAAAATTCTTAATATATCCGTTATTAAGCTTCGGTCAAAAATTGTAAAGAACCAATCTTATTGCAAATGTAATGTTCTATAAATGTTGTTAATTTTTTCATTATCTTTAATATTAACTGAGATATTTGCATTTTTTAATTTTCAGTCTTGATTAAACCCCCTACTCATCTCATATTAACAATATGCTATTATGTTATGACTTTATTTGAACCTAAATACTAAAAATTGTTATCATTGAACTTTTACGTTTTGTGATATATGCAAATATGTAACGCACGTGGGAAATCTGCTTAGTTAACGCAGCCCCTGCGTAACGGGCTTTTTATTATCCCTCATATATGTTTAAATTATAAAGTCAAAACCACGTATTTAGGAGATACCGATTAAAATTAAACTTTGGGGGCTCAGTATAGACATGCCAGTTAAGGCGTTGGTCTTAATCACACTTGGCAAGCCTAAAGTGAGTTCGATTCTCACACGGCAATAGGAATTTAAATAATTACGAATTCATTAAATAAAATTCTTAGTCCTTGGTTAGAAAAGGGAGGTAACCTATAGATAAACCGTTTCAGTAGTTTAGTAATTTAAAGTGGATGTTAATAATTTTTACATTGATAGGATGAAATAAAAATTAAATCTTCAAAAACCAAATTTTTTTTATTAACGTTCACTATGTGACACTACGGCTAATTTGGATGGGTTATCTGCAGGTTACCTTCTTTTCCTAGCCAGACTGGGACTAAGGTTTTTATTTAAAGAGTTCGTCACAAAATAAATTCCTATTGCCCAGGTGAGAATCGAACTCGCCATTCAAGGTTTACCTCGTAAGTTTAAGATCAACGTCTAAATGCACATGACAAACCTAAACCCCCAAATTCTTTTATTTGGGGAATTGCCTGCACATTTGGAATTTGTCTCATTGTTACGTTTTAAACTAGTGTGCAATCAGAAAGAACAAATAGAAATTCAATGTCAGTAAAAGATTAAAAAATGGCAGGCAAGAGTTATACCTTATTCATTCACACCAGAAAATTCAAATGGAAAATCGTGTTTAATAATACTCTAGTTCTTGATGGATACAAATACATACATGTTTATTTTTAAAAGAAAATGGGAACAAACTATTTTTATGTTTATTAGCAATATACTTTTAAAAAATGACTCTTCAGTGGAAATGTGGGAAGGGGTTATTTTAAATACCACCAGATGTCCACATATCCCCTAAATCCATTTTAAATTGTCAAGATCTTCTATATTTACAGAGTTAGGAAAAAAATGTCCAGTGATGTATTACTAAAAAAAAATTAGGGACATCAACAAATAGTTCCTATACATGCGCACGTCTACTTAGTGAAAGAGGAAGTAATGTAAATATGAGTAAGAATCACGAATAAAAAACTACAAGTGTCTAACTGTGAAGTAGCATCCCATTTCCTATGCAAATATAAACACTGCATACATTGTGATGGTAAAACGTGTTAATCTGATGAGGTATATTGAGACCATCGAACCCTAAAACCAATAATTTATTCTTTTAAAAAGAAATCTTTTCTCAGATTTCAACCTCTATGCCAAGTTCGAAAAATCATACTTGAAATGAATCGGAGATTACCATTACATGTAACGGCCATATAAAAGCAGTTTTCCCTTGAGAGTAATCAACTATTAAGATCGTACTCATGACGCGATTTTCGTAAAATTTCTTCAAATGTCTATCGAACCAACCCAGAAGATGGCGAAAATAAATGAGGTCCGTTCAAACTTTATATATATATATATATATATATATATATATATATATATATATATATGTTAAAGTTCTAGCGCTGGAAATTGTTTGATCTTTATTTACTCGTTTTATGCAAAAAGAAAGATCAAATTCATTAATGGCTGAAATCGGACCAGTGTGTGGTCCAGAGGTTGATTTTCGAAAATCCGAAATATCTCCGTTACTATACGTCGCATCGAAATACTGTATAGAACCATTCTTATAGCAAATTAAATATACTATAAATATTGTTATAAACCTTTATTCTCTATCTTGAATATTTACCGAGATATTTGCATTTTTCAGTTTTCCAGCCATCAGCAAACCCCCACTTCTACACATGTTACATAAACCATACAATGTTATATATAAAAAAAATTATTCGAATCTTAAGAGACCTTTAATACGAGATACATCCAAATATGCTTTGTTGATCCCCCCACCCGTCCGTTCTTGGACTACTAAATTTTGAGTGATTGAGATAAAAATTATTCTGATTCATTATAAATTACAGAGCTAGATTTAGAAAACATTTTTCGATCAAATTAATATGTTTAGGATTCAGATATATTTCAGTAATTGTTTTTCTTTCCTGTGAAAAATATTTCTATCTACCTGTTGAGAGATCTGAGAGATTTGCAGACCTGTTTGATACAATTCAGACACTTTCCGTTGAGAGTCTATTAAAATTGAAGATTTCACATTACCTTTTGTATTTATTCACATAATATTCACGGTGGTGTTAAGCGTTACAAGTATACAGATTTATCTATTGCCAAACTTCACGAGGGCAATTTGATTAGTTTACGTTGAACCTGCGTGGCGGACTTTTTTTGGCGTGTGTAAGTAATGATTTGGTTACCATTTGAGGTGACTGTGTGCCCCCGTCCCATTTGACTTTACAATGAGATTATAAATTCTGCTTATTCGATTAGGTGAGGGATATTAACGAGTGATAGATATGCTCAAACGAGAGTATGGATCTTGTATCACCCTCGTTAATAATCTGTGCTAGGAGGTTTACATCGAGTCAAAGCTATTTGTTGAATGAGTCACAGCAGCATTACGGATACGTCAATGAGCACAGTCCTTGCCTCAAATCATCCAGATATCAATATCGATAATGCTTCCCCTCTTAGCAGATAACCTTTAACGGAAAGCAGATATTAAGGTTGTACTCGTAACGCACATTTCGTAACATTTCCTCCAAAGTGCATCGATCTAGGAAATGTTGAAAATGAGGTCGGTCAAAAATTATATATGTATATAGATAGATATTTTATTGGCTTATGTTTACAAACATGTTGCCAAGAGTCTGGCCAATTACTGTTAGTATGGTTATTAATATAATATAACGTATTAAAAAATGTGTAAATAAAAATAATAATATTTTCTAAATTACAAATTAACAGCATATACATTGGTATGTAATATAATATAAATATTAATCTAAATAATTATAATACTTAAATCAATAAATCATAATTTAATGTAATTATAGATTAAATTTTTTTTTAAAGTCTAAATAAAGATTAGTTTTCTGATATTGAATTTTCGAAAAGCTCCCCTCCCGCTCGTCCGATTTTAGCCATTAACGAAAGTGATCTTTTTTTATTTTTTACATAAAACAATTAAATATTGAGTTTGGAAACGATCAGACAAAAATTGCGACCGCTAGAGCGTCAACAAACAAATATATATATATATATATATATATATATATATATATATATATATATATATATATATATACGTTTGAACAAACCTCATTTTCGTCATCCCTTGGGTAGGATCCATGGATATTAGAAGAATTTTTTCGAAAATCGCGTCATGATTACGACTACAATTACTGATTTCCCTTGAGGAAAATCTGTTAAAATAGCATAACCAAGCAAATTGTAGATGTGTAACTGTATTAAACACCTGTGTTTAAAATAAATAGATAAAGTCCGTCACGCAGCGGCTGCGTAAACTAAGCAGATTTCCCACGTGAAGTTTTACAATAGAGAAATCTGCATACTGGTAACACAACACCACCGTGAGTAAATACAAACGGTAATGAGAAATCTTTCAGTTAATTAAAATAAATTCCCAACTGAAACGGCTTCTGAATTGTAAGAATAATTTATATTTTAATAACTCAAATTTTAGTAGTCCAAGAACTAAAGAAGGGGGCAGAACGTATTTGCATAAATCTCACAAAGTAACGAAGGTAAGGTAAGGTTAGAAGAAGCTTCCACCAGAGCCGAACAGTTAACGGAAACGGCCGAACTAATCCGAACATACCCCTCCACCACATGTCCCATAGACTTCATAAAAATGCAAATATCTCGGTTAATATTCAAGATAGAGAATAAATGTATATAACAATATTTATATTAAATTTAATTTACAATAAGATTGATTCTATACAAATTTGTGATCCGATGCATAATAACGGAGATATTTCAAATTTTCGAAAATCCCCCCTCTAAACCCCCCTCCCTCTAGTCCGATTTCAGCCATTAACGAACTTGATCTGTCTTTTTACATAAAACGGTTAAATATCGAGTTTCGTAACGATCAAACAAAAATTGAGACCGCTAGAGCGTTAACAGACAAATATATATATAATTTTTAACGGACCTCATTTTCATCATCTCCTGGGTAGGACCGATGGACATTTGAAGAAATTTTTTGAAAATCGCGTCATGAGTACGACCTCAATAGCTGATTTCCCTTAAAGGAAATCAGCTAAAAATGAAATGATTTGAAATAATATATATGGAACACATTGAAAACGAATTCCATAAACGCACGAAAACAAAAAACAACTAAACCAATATTACACGATTACCCGATTTACTTTGCTTTTTAAAATCTTCATTATTCATTTATGTTTGTATTATTTATTTTTAATGTACAAATAAAAATACCCTTCCCTTTATATGAATGATATATATTTCATAAAATCCTCCGTGATATAATCACTAAAATCGTAAAAAAAAAAAATTATATAAATGTTCTCCTTGATTTTCTCAATCTGTCTCATTATTATTGGAAATACGTTCTGGTCTTGTTTTGTAATTATTAGCGTACAGCTGCTCACACGAATAATTTCCTCAAGGTATAATATAGCTTGAGGATGAAGACTGGTTGCGAAGTATAAATGAGCCCTGGTTTCGGAGGCCTTTGATTCTGCTAGGAGGTAAACAGAACAGCTGAAATGTTTTGGAACTTCAAAGTGCTTAAATCAGCTAACATAGGACACTTCAACGGTTAACGCCACAGTATAAACTTTAAATACATCAAAGCACTAAACATAGTTAATCAATTTTAACAAAGGATACACACTATATATATATATATATATATATATATATATATATATATATATATATATATATATATTGTTACGTTTTATTACCAAAACCAGTAATAAACGTTTTTAATAAGAGTTCTTTTGGATTGCAAAATTAAATACTCGCAAGTTTCACAGTTTTTATCACTGCACAATTTATTTCACAATGCACAATACACTTGGTAATTATTCTTAATTACTACTCACAGTATACACTGATAGCGTCACTGTTCTTCAGATTACACAGTCCAATAATTCACTCACGGTCACTGAAATTCACAAAAAGACGGCACTGCATTGTCCTTTACTTCGCGGCACTGCACTGTCTTAAACACGGCACTAAACTGTTACTTACAGTCACGGCTCAACACTGTACTTTTTATAAAAACACTTCACCGCACTGCACTAAGTCGCACTGCAGCACGGAACGCACCTATGAGCACTTGAGAAGTAAACTGACTCGCTTGCGCTGGCCGGTTCTTTATATAGGTCGTCGGCATACATCAAAGGGGAATTGTCTGGACCCTTTGACGCTCCTCTGTCGGCTTCTTTGATCTACGTCGCACTTCCCAAATACGCGACTCTCACTCTGAACGATTATTCATGTATTTAATTTTAACAATATATATATATATATATATATATATATATATATATATATATATATATATATATATATATATATATATATATATTCATTGTGGGGATTTCTGGTATCTGCTCCAGCGGTTTGAATTTTTGTTCGTTTGCAAATTTTCGATGGAAATGCGTCCATCTTCCTCAGGCAATGTTTTAATTTGAATAGTTACTTCATTCAATCATATGTTTTGAATTTTTATTTTAATATGGCTTTCCACGTTTTGGAATAGTAAGATACCGTCCTCGCCATTTATTGTATTTGTTCTCTTGTTTATTTCTAGAGCTCCTAGAACTAATCTTTTACCGAGGTGGTCTTCTTTAAGTAGAACTTTTGTCTCGTCAAATTTAATTTGCTTAGAACAAATACTTGCGTGTCTAGCTATAGCGGATGTCTTTGTTCTGAGATTTAAGATCAACCTTGTGTTGGGTGACTATTGTAGCAGTCTTATCTGTCACATAAACTTTACTCCAATCAATTGATGTATTCTTGTCAGTCTTTCTGAAGTCCCCGCTATATAAGGAAGTGTTACGTTGTCATTGGTTTAACTTGAGTATTTTCAATGTCATGTTGAATCTTGGCGATTTCAAGTTTCTTCTTAATTTTTCTTAATTCTCTTGTTACTTCCTTTTTTTGTACTTGTGGAGTTCTTCTTTTAGCAGTATTGTTTCATTTTTTAAATGCGTTTCATTGCTGCATAATGAAATAGCTCTGTATACTAACGTATAGATGATACCATGTTTTTGGGCTGGGTAGTGGTGGGATGAGACATTCAGATATATATTTGTAGCTGTTGACTTTCTGTACACTGTAAGGCTGAATGTATTATTACCCTCTTTAATTATTTAAAGATCAAGAAACAGTAAATTCCCTTCATTTTCTAATTCTATGGTGAATTTGATCTGTGGGTGTTGCTTGTTTATGAAGTTAAAAAAATTCATTAGTTGTTCTTTGCCGAGTTGCAAAATTAAAAACAGTCGTCTACGTATCTAAGCCATACAATTTGGGTTCCACTGCCTATTTTTCTAAGGCTGACGATTTGAGATCTTTCATGAAGAAATTGGCCACAACTGACGACAGGGGTCTTCCTCTAGCGAGTCCTTGTTTTTGTTTGTATATGTTATTGCCATATTGAAAATAAAATGAAGTTAGTACTAATTCAAATAAATCTCACATCTCGTTATTTAAGCAACGTTTCTTTTTTACTAGGTCGATGGAATCTTGTTCTGGGACGTTACAAGTATAAAAAGAAAGGTGGTCTATTGTAAGATGATACTGTGTCATTTTAAGAATAAAGGAATGTGGGGGAAAGACATGGGATGAGAATATGGGGTGGATTCAGTTTGAGATGTGGAGCCTTGAAACAGTGCTCTGATATATTTCTCTGTTTGATTTACGCAGCCCACAAATCTCCCTCCCTCGCTTCGGTCTAGGAAATGGGATCCACTTACTACACCAACGATACTCATCCAACTGTTACATCCGCTATTTTATTAACATGTAACAGGATATTTGGAGATGTTTCTTGCTCTCCTTCTGTCTTTTCCTTGCGTTGCACTTCTTTGTGTAGCCCTGAATTTTTCAAGAAGAGTCACTAATGAACGGCTTTAAGACATTTTCGCCTTCAGCTAACTAATGTACGGCCACATAAACTTACAGTCGTTTACAAAGAATGTGTCCAGCCGGCTGGCATCATAATGTTCCAACATGTCGGTGGGAGACTAACGTTATCTTAGGCTCATCACCATATCATTGAAGCCCGCTATTTCTGATGACCAGCAAGTGGCGACGGTCATTGGTGTTTAGTCAGTATGACTATAGACTTTGGCTCTCTAGTATCCGTTCTTAGCTGTGCTCTGACATCCCCTCCCCCCCCCCCCGAAAATAATGAAATTTATAGGTGTTGGGCGTGATCGGTACATTCGTGAAAACTCTGATTCCTAATCCCTCTCGGATGTGATCGATGATTTCCAAGGCCTACAATTCTGACCTAAACACACACACACATATATACACATATACATATCGCCAGAAACAGTCCATCATTAGAAAAAAAAACTACTGAAACCCTTATTTCATTATGAGGTCCAGAATGTCAACCGAATATTCATATATATTTATATATCGCCCCATGTATCACCTAAGACATTATTTCCCGCAGTATCAGATTCAAGACTTGCTATGTTAGCTAGGGAAAAAAATATATGTTACAAAAATGCATATTAAAAATAATAATAATAATAAATCAAATATAATTAGAAAATAAGTTTATAGGTATTTTCATGATAAAATAAAGGACTTAAACCAAACTGTTGTATCTCAAACCGTACGGAGAAACTTGGCATTTTTTATTTTCACCTTCCTCTAAACCCCTCCCCCCAGTTAGCCGATTTCGACTAGTACAGAAGGTTCACAACTAGAATTTATAGCAATCCCTAATAAGAAATTTCAGCATTCTAGGGTTACCTGTCTGTTTACAGATGGACAGAAGTCAGTCCAAAACTAGTCAAAATGAGTTCAGGAAGAATCAACTCGGATATATTCCATTGAAACCTGAAAACCAAAAATGTTTATTATTAGAATACTTCCTTTTACTTCATTCAAGACTGTTAAAAATAGTAAACTATGATAAGAAAATAATTTTTAGTGCTGAAATGAATATATCTTAATTATGAACTCTGATTGATGTTATACACCACCTAATCAATTACACATCAAATTAGTTTCAACAGTCCAAATCTGAGATGGATAATTAGTAAAGAAAGAAAATAGAAGTTGACCAGACATATTATTCCACTGTCGTTCTCTCTCTCTCTCTCTCTCTCTCTCTCTCTCTATATATATATATATATATATATATATATATATATATATACTGTCAGGAACAGCCTATTTTACAAAAAAAAAAAAAACTGCTCATATCATAATATCCCAATGAATGAGTTTCGGTTGAACATAGAGCTTCCCAAGATAGCAAGGAAAGAAAAGGTAATAGTCAAGCATAGTAAAAAATAATAATAGAAAATAGTAAATCATGAAAATAAAAACAATGCTTACCAATAGAATTTGAATAAAATAATGTTTACGCACTGGATGACAGTATACTAATTACAAAATCAATTTAGTTTCAATGCTTCAAATCTGCGAGGGGTAAACTAAGAATTTAAATGTTGAAGAGATATCAGCCGAAAGCAAATATTCCTGCTAGTAGTAATCAATTTTGTAATATACCACACTCGTGTTCCTAATTCAGACCATGATATCCATTAATCATATTCATTAAAATTTACAATAAAATAACAATTAATAATGCTGGTGTGTTCCATAGAAACATAAAAATAAAAATGTTATATTACTTGGTGTTTTATTACTCACAAGTTTACATTTTTTGAAATTTAATATATTTGACATGTTGCAGCCAACTTCTAATCGATTCTAATTTTTACCTTTACTATTCTTGTTTTTTAATCGTTAAATTAGTTTTTCTACAACTACGAAGTATTTAAATTCCTGACATATTTCACTGGTCTATCGTGGAAAAATAAACTGAATTACTGACTATTAGAAATATTACCACCAATGATTGTGACGAAAGTCATAACTATTTTGTTTTAGTCAATCATTGTCTATTTTGCTAAGGAAATAATTATTACTTGTCTTGGGAACTTACACTGTTTACTGGGCAATGTTATAGAGGTGGCCGTAACCTCCATTTTTTTTAATACACATAGCTTGTCGAATACACGCATTTTACTGGCAGGAACTGTTTGATAAAGAACCGTTGTTAACTTGAAACCAAATCTCCCAAGGTTTCGTTTACATATTAATGTAACGCAATGACCTTTGTATTTCCTTAACAATGTCGACATTTATTTTTATCTAAAATTAAATTTAGCCATTCAATAAAACCCGAATCGTAATCGAAAGGAAATATATTAATATTAACAAAAGTTAGTTTATTAATCTATCAAAGAATAACACCTCAAAATGAGATCTTTCATTGATTCTTAAAGTGTTATTGTTTTGCTAATGTATAAAATACTCCTGGAGTATTCCCATATAATGAAATTACGCTTATGACGAGATCTTCGAATAATGACTTCTAATGTATCTGGGAAATGATGTACATAATCAACGTTCAAAGTAATTATTTAAAAGTCCGTCACGCAGGGGCTGCGTAAACTAAGCAGATTTCCCACGTGAAGTTTTGCAGTAGAGAAATTTCAGAATAGAGAGTCGAACAGTTACGGGAACGGCCTCTTGACGGAAACTCACGACTAGACCCGAAGTTAGCCGATCTCATCTCAGAAGCTGAAAACAGAAACATGCAAATATCTCGGTTAATATTCAAGTTACAGAATAAATGTATATAACATTATTTATAGTTAATTTAATTTGCAATAAGCTTGATTTTATATAATTTTTCGATCCGACGTATAGTAATGGAGATATTTTGAATTTTCGAAAATCCTCCCCTCTTACTCCCCCCTCCCACTGATCCGATTTCAGCCATTAACGAACTTGATCTTTATTTTTACATAAAACGTTTAAATATCGAGTTTGGTAACGATCAAACGAAAATTGCGACTGCTAGAGCGTTAACAGACAAATATATATATATATATATATATATATATAATTTTGAACGGACCTCATTTTGTCATCTTCTGGGTAGGATTGATGGACATTTGAAGATATTTTTCGAAACTCGCGTCATGAGTTTCCTTAAGGGAAATCTGCTAAAAAATGTTCCTTTATCATGCATATCGGCGAAGACTGTCTTCACTGGCTGATTAACGAGTACAGCTGGCATGCTGTACAAATGAAACAACAGTATCATTTATACTGACAGTACCAACCCCCCTCCTTTATTTGATATATAAATGTCTCATGCCATTGTCGCGGTCAAAATTAGTAATTATCAGTTGATAGTACGACAATTGATACTGAAGTTTTTTATTTTTTATATAAGACTAAAATTTCTTAATTTCTGTTATCAGATCTGTAAATAGAGGGGAGAAAGAGGTGTAACATAAAAAAAAAAGTCGATATGTCTCCGTTATTACGAGTCGGATCGAAATATGTTACATAAACAATCATAACGCAAATTTTCTAGAATTATTGTTCATTATATGCATTTTCTAAATCGAATATTAACTCAGATATTTGCATGTTTATCAGATACCCCTTTAAGAGGGATAATATTGTTACGTTTTTTTATTACAAAATCAGTAATAAACTTTTTGAATAAGAGTTCTTTTGGATTGCAAAATTAAACACACACAAGTTTCTCAGTTACTACTCACAGTATGCACTGATAGTGTCACTGTTCTTCAGAATACACAGTCCAATAACTCACTCACGGTCACTGAAGTACACAAAAAGACGGCACTGCACTGCCCTTTACTTCGCAGCACTGCACTGCCTTAAATACGGCACTAAACTGTTACTTACAGTAACGGCACAACACTGTTCTTCACATAAAAACACTTTACCGTACTGCACTAAATCGCACTGTAGCGCTGAACATCTGCCCGTGGATCATAAAACTGACTGTTGGTCGAGCTGTACACGCTTATATAGAGGAGCGGTAAAACATCAAAGGATGAGGCCGAGACTATCCCAAGAAGGACTGGAAGGGAATAGTACGAGCGCGACCAATTAGCCTGTCTGCCAATCCTTCACATATTTAATTTTCGCAACAATATTATATATACACATATAAAAATACCGGTTTGTTACAGTTCTAGTGTTTGAAATTTTTGTTTGATCACCATACTCAATACATAAGTGTTCCATACAAAACTAAAGGTTGGTAAATGACTGAAATCGGTCTAGTGGGAGGGGGTAGAGGGTTTAGAGGAGGGGGGAATTTCCACAATTCAAAATGTCTCCATCACTATGATTCAGATCGAAAACTTTGTATAGAAGGAATCTTATTGCACATTTAATGTTCTATAAATGTTTTCATAGAGATATATTCTATATATTGAATAGTTTTTTGTCTTCAGTAAACCCCCTGTCCTGCTTATGTTAGATTAGCAGTACGCTCTTATATCATGAACCAGTTTATTTCAAGCTCAAATACCAAATATTGCTTTCAAGACACCTTTATTATGCGAGATATAGGGAAATTCGTTGTCTTGGGACGTCATCAATTAAGATTTTACGTTCTTGTTTCGAAAATGTTCATTTGATCCATACCATATTTAACCGTTTCAATCAACATTAGAGATCATATTTGTTATTGGCAGAAACCGGACATGGAATAGTGAGGGTATAGTTAGGAGAAGTCGGAAATTCAAAATATTTCTGTAATTATGAGTGAGGTCGTAAAATGTTATAGAGCCAATCTAGTAAAACCCTTAATGATCTGCATGCAATATCCGTTTTTTCGTAACTCAAGTATTGATCGAGATAGAGTTATTCGTGCTTTGTTTTTTAAGCCTCCAGTAACATCTCCCCCCCCCACGGTGCCTTCTGTCATTGGTTGTTTTACATAGAAATACGGAATATGTGCTGAGAGGATATCGCAAGTGTTACACCAGCATCGGGAAATCTGCTTAGTTTACGCAGCCCCTGCAAGTAGGACATTTTAGGTTACACTATACCGCAACACTTACTCATTAGCAATATACAAGAAAATGTTGTATATCAAGGTGAAATATATAGTCTCCTTTTCAGCAGATATTACCAAGAGAGATACGAGGATACATTTGGTTAACATGCTTTAATGATTAGCCATTCCTATAGTACCCCAACTTCTACATGTTCAGGCCATGTTAGGGCTGCCAGAACCCTATTCAGATGATTCACTATACCTAAGAATACAAAATCATAAGTATATCTATAAACCAGATCACGATCACGTCACATGAATGTCATGGCGACACTCGACCACAACAAAGCGTAAAAAAGAAGAAACGCGTGGATTATCCACTCTACGGCCCTCCGTTGCAACACTGATGGTAGGACACGCTTATCATCAATACTCTTGACAAATTCATAGCTAGAGGTCAATATTCGTTGATCCTCAAGAATCCTTGCCAGGTGTTATAACCAGCAATATCGCTGATCGTCCGATCAGTCGGTAATGGGTCTGGTATATTATACGAGTATATATACAATACATATACATATACATACTTTCGGAAGCAACTCACCACTACTAGATATGCCAAACCATTTCTCCTCCGTACGTTACGTTCAGTATACTCGTATGTAATGAAACTAATATTCCTTAATATATCCACATTTGTCAACATTAAGTTGCTTAAAATCCTCTAAAACTGTACGTTTATTCGCAACCATAGATGCAATATTAAGGCAAAGAAAACACTTAATAGGAGTCACCAAGAGTCATCATGAAGATTAGTTAACCAAAGAAATTACATAGGGCTTTCTCCTAAAGCTATATAAGAGTAAATAAATTTCCCCAAAACAGACATGAAAAACATTCATATGAGATGTTGCCAGTTAATCAGCAACTTCAACAAAATTACCATAGTAATTAAAACAGAGATAAAAGAAAAGGTCAATGAATGTCGGTATAATAAATAGCTCGCTAAGCTTGAGAACGTTGTAGTTTACTTCGAGTCTCTAGTGAAGGTGTTTGGGACCATGGCCTACATTTCAGAGAAGGACTGTCACGGCGTCATGGACGAGTTGCTGAAGGGAAAGAGCTACCAGATTATCGACTTCATGGTGCAGCCCTTTTCGGAAATACTAGGTTTTCATGGGACCCATGCACTTCTCAAAATCACAGCAAAAGTTGGTGCCAAGGAAAAGGAGTATACTTTTTTTGTCAAATTCGCTACAAAAAACCAAGAAATATTCGACAGATATTTTGGCCGTATGCATATGTACCTGAAAGAGCATGTAATTATTACGAAGCTGATGAAGGAACTTCAAACTGAAATAGGAAAGAGATTGACTTCAGAATGTTATCTCTCTCGTCTTAACAGGTTCATGGTACTTGAAAATTTGAATGACATCGACTACGAAGTGATAAGATTAAAGGAAGGTCCAGATTTTCCACACGCCAAAATAGCATTGCAAACCTTCGCAGATATGCACGCTGCTTCTATTCTGCTGGAACGAAGTGGCACTCACCTCCCAGACAAGTATCCGGAAATTTTGAATGAAAGCTTCTTCGTCAAGCCAGACGGTGATAAACCAGAGGAATGTGTATATTCAACGTGTGAGAAAGGATTCAGCAAGTGGGCAGAAAAGATGACGCCTGAGATCCCGGCTAATATCAGAGAGGAAACAATGAGTCGTGTGTACGAGACTGTAGGAGAATTAGTTAAAGCATCCAAAAATTACAAAAACCTATTTTGTCACGGCGATCCATGGGGAAACAATATCATGTACCGATATGAAGGCCAGGTTCCGAAAGAAGGAATACTCATAGATTTCCAAGCTGCAAGATACGCTCCTCCAGCCATAGATGTTATGCAGTACATATACATTGCACTCTCAAAAGGTAAAATTCATTTTTTATTAAAATCCGTGTTCTATTTATAACATAATAATTAGTAATTCCTGATCATCAGAAAAGGGTCAGAAACTTCTTATTACTAGGATTCGCTTGAGCAAAACAGCCATGAGTTTTTAAGGAGGACAATATATTGAATAAATAAAGAAATTTTAAAAAAATACATCCAAAGTTTCATAGTCATTTTCATTGACCCTGTACGAGACAGAAAGAACATAGCCCCGTAAATATTTTGAAACAGTTTTCCCCTTAAAAAAATACTGAACAACTTAGTAGCTTACAAATCCGTTAATGGTTGATCTCTTTGGCATATGTTAGTGATATGTGAAGCGTAAATACGATTTAAGCTGTTATGTATAACTTTCATTTTTTTTAAATAATGAATTTCCACCCCAACAATGAATTACTGCGATCTGGAATCCCGCCATATATTTAAAAGCTGTTATAATAGACCACCCCTCTATTGCCGACCACATCAATTGAAAAAAAGTTCCTCATTATCCTTGTTTTGTATCCATTTGGTTGAATATGACGAGGATAAAATATAAAATATGTTATAGATCAACAAGATCAGGGTTAACCCTCCTCTCGAATCAGGTAAATATTTTTTAAATAAGGGATCCCTGGTACACAGACCTAAACAGAAACTTTAAAACAACATAAGTGTGGAAAAATTCGCACTTCATGCTTTCTACGATCTTTTCACTTAATGAGCAGATGTTTTTCAGTAAAGCCCACCAAAAAACACCCGTAATGTCCTCGCTCATTTAAATATGAGATTAAATTAATCTTACTGTATGATATGTTGAGAATTTTGTCTTTGGACACACGTGTATAGTAACGTTACTATCGTTGGTCAAAAGGAAAAATTTGACTCCCCTACTTCCCCACTTTTTTTCGAAAGCATTTAGAATTTCCAAAAAAATCTCGGTAGTTATTAGTTGTGGAACAGAAAATGTCTGAAAAATGACTTTCTGCCCTCTTCCAGTACTTCTCTCGAGTAAACCAGGCATTTCCAGTGGAAAGGCATATATGTAATGTTATATTCTCATAGAGAATCAGACTTTAAAACGATATTATATAATTTGTGTTTTGCCAATCACCATCGATGTGGGGGCACAAACCAAATTGAAAAAAATAATATGTGCATCTTTCTTTCTGGCGTTCCCTGAAGTACCTCATACAATTTGTGTAGTTTCAAAACTTGGCAGAGGAGACTTACATTACATATATTTAAATATCTTGGCAAAATTATTATCTTTTGTCCCCCCAAAAAAAAAGACGACGAATATCCAACTCAACGGAGTATCCACTAAATTTCCTCATACATATTAAAAGAATTCTAAAGTAAAATATCCCTTGATTACTTAATTATCTCCTATCGTTGAAATGTGGTTTCAATCAATGTAAAATGATGGGATATCACTATATGAAAAATACATAATTTCACACTCTAAATATTTCACTTGCTTTATGCCGCCACTTCGGGAATTATAAATGTATTATAAAATTATTCGACCTTATCGCCAAGGTGGCTGATAGATTGAATCGAAAGGTTTGACAAGTAACATATATCGACAGACTCTTATACTACTAAAGAGCAGTAATAAGAATCCTCAGAACACAAGGATAGCAACGAACTAAAGATGTTAGGAGAATCCGAAAATTCTTAATATCTCCATTATTACGCGTTGTATGGAAAAACTGTATAGAACCAATACTTTTGCAAATGTAATGTTCTATAAATGTTGTTATGTACATTTTTTCACTATCTTGTTTATTAACCGATATATTTGCATTTTTTTAATTTTATTTTCTTTAGTAAATCCCCACTCCTACTCGTCTCATATTAACAATATGCTATTATGATATGAAGCACTTTATTTTAATCCTAAATACCAAATATTGTTCTAAATTAGACCTTTACTTTTTTAGACAAATGAAAATACGTAACGCACGCAGGAAATCTGCTGAGTTCATGCAGCCCCTGCGTTTACTTATACATATAAGAAATACGTAGACAACGGAAGATAAAAGAAAATATCCACCTAATTAAAGAGAGAAAGGAAATATCCACCAATACAGAGCAAGTCGATTATACCAGTAATCGGATTTTTTCACAGTTCATAATTTTAATGTACCAATGTAATCAGTTTTTTTTTAGTATTTTCCGTCTTCTTTTCTTATATTACAAGTATAAAGGACATAAAACGTTTGGAGGGAGAAATAAATGAGTGATTTTTCATGGGGTGTTCATATATTGACATTCATCAAGCTTCCCATCAACGGTTTTTTTTCTCCCGATCAATAGTAAACCTGACTCAAAAAAGATAATTTAGATTATTGATATCAATACTCAAATTTCTATCTATTTACTTATTGTTTTACTAATGGAAATTCATTCTAACAGAAGTTAGGCAGAAACATGGGGAAGAGCTTAAAGACATTTACTACACAAGGCTGAGAGAGACTCTTTCTTCCCACGGAGTGGACATTTCTAAATACTTGCCGAGGGACGAATTTGACGAGAGCTGCAAAGTCTACCTGGATTTCGGGATCAGCGTCAGGGTCTACTACAACTACATCACCAGGATACCTGAGAAGTATCTTCAACAAGCTGCCAAGAGTGTGGATGCTTTCCTGGGCCTCATGATACTGGGCGATCCTGCAATTCCACTCGCAGCTGCCCAGGATAAGGCCTACAAGGATGGTCTCATTGATGCTTTCTATGAAGCAGTCTTACATTTCACTGGATACTCCGTAAAATCACATTAACTGTTGCAGTTTTTAACATACACACACAGACATACATATAAGTTATAATTTATTACTGATTATTTACGGAATACAAAATGTCATTCTTCATTAATAAGAAAAATTATTAAGATTGATCGTCATACTTATACTACCTTAATAAAGTTCCAAAATGTCCTCAAGTTTCTTGAAAATTAAAACGTTCATTTATCCATGAAAAATCAATTTCTTTTCCTTAATTAGGGGGCAAGCTTTAAACTTTTTATCAATTATATTAATATAATCAGTTAATTATCTGAATTATACGCTCTAAGTAGAACTTCAAAATTTATTTATGGCAATTATAGAGGGGGCCATCGCTCGAAAATCATTGATCTACGATTTAACGGAATTACTATAAATCGTGCTTTAATAGTTTCTCTTTACATGTGAAATCCTTCCTTTTTTATTTCAGTGGTGTTGGTTGTGTAACATTTTAAAAATCTTTGGATTAACAAGCCATGAATAGCCAAGCCCTGCCATACTGCAACTTCGGTGGAAGCTAACAAGGTCAGTTAGCTTGGCCTCTTCCCAGCCATTGCCAGTATTGTCGTGCTACTAGGATACCAATGATGGTCTACTCAATTGCCTCGCGATGCTGAGAATGCACTAGGATGAGAACGGATAATTCCCAATGCCCAGTGACCGGCCAGTTAAATGAAATTTAGATACGGATCCCAAGGTTTAAACTTGGAACCTCTAGCACTGAACCCCACCGCTTTACCTCTAGACCCCCATCTGATATAAGTTCCATCCATATACTCCATATATATATATATATATATATATATATATATATATATATATATATCCATATATGTATACTCTCTTCATAACATAAAACACAAGTAGGAATTACACAAAAATTTAATAGTATATCTAAGCAAATGTTGTAGTAAATGCAGTATTAATCACCGGGGCTTAAAACCAAGAGAAATACCTCATTTTATATAATGTATCACTAATTTTGAAACTAAAAAAATACTGACTGGATTAGGATGAACAGAAACTTGTGCTAATATGAAATTAAATTCATGAGTACAAATACCGATAGCACAATTATTTTAATTGAAACAAATAAACTTATAGAATTATAGATTCAGACCTTACAAAGAAATTCATTACATTTTAATTCACTTGTTAAAATCTTCTTTATTTATTTATTACTAATAACGTTTCAATGTTATATTTTCTTTTATTCGTTTCATATTTTATGTACGCTTACATTTATTAATATGGTATATAAATTTTAATTTACATATGCCATATAATGCAATAATCTCACTTGACTGTTGATTAAACTACAAACTCAATCTTCCTTTATTCACATAAATTTTAGTATATTTATACTATTTTATAAGAAAAAGATTATTTTTTGTATTATTAAACTAAATGTACAAATACAATTCTGTTTCCTTGAATATGAAGATATAAATTTGTTAAACCTTCCTTAATATAATCACTAACATTTTATAATATTAAAAAATGTTCATCTCGATATTTTTCGGAAACCATTGCTGATGCTAATAACTTCCTCAAGGTGTTTCCGGCTTTCAGGGTCCTTCCAATCTGCGGTAAAAAGAATATCTGAAATGTTTCAGAACTTCATAGTGCTTAAATCAGCGACAACTTCAATGGTTTTCATTACAGAATTAAGTTTAATCTCATCAAAGTACTAACCAAAGCAACTCAGTTTAAACACAGGACGTCGTTATATGAGAGTAAGTGTAAATCTCTATAATTTATTATTATATATATGTATGCATAAGTACAATCATATATATATATATATATATATATATATATATATATATATATTTTCTTAAAGATATTGTGGATTGATTAGTAAAAGATACATAGGTTTCTCTTAGGTTTTACAAATATATTTTTGATTGAACATGCTATATAATTAAGTTTATATTAAGAGTTTTCAACATTGGTGATATATCTAAAACATATTAAATACGAATAGAAGAATAAAAAACGCAACATATATAATACTAAATAATATATATATATATATATATATATATATATATATATATATATATATTATTATGATTATGATGATCCCGTAAAGGAAACCAGCTCAAAAAAATACTGAACACAAACTAAGAACTCAAAGAAAAAATAATGATATCAACAAATATAATTAAAAACAATAAATAGATGACCGAGTTGGGAAAATATTAACTATGACTAATAACTTCTAACTACAACTACTTTGGTTTGACTGTGGTTACAGCTACGTACTAATTACATTTGTAGGTAATAGTTAATTAATAGCAGGCAACTACATTTTTACCAGATTTCCCTTAAGGCAAATCAGCTATTGAGGTCGTACTCATCACGCGATTTTCAAAACATTTCTTCAAATGTCCATCGATCCTACCCAGATGATGATGAAAATGAGGTCCGTTTAAAATTATATATATATATATATATATATATATATATATATATATATATGTCTGTTAACGCTTTAGCGGTCGTGATTTTTGTTTGATCTTTGGAAACTCGATATTTAAACGTTTTATGTAAAAAGAAAAATCAAGTTCGTTAATGTCTAAACTCGGACCAGTGTGAGGAGGGGGTAGAAAATTCGAAATAGTTCCGTTGCTGTACATCGGATTGAAAAATTGTATAGAACCAATCTTATTGCAAATTAAATTTACAATAAATATTGTTATATACGTTTATTCTCTATCTTGAATATTGTTTTCAGTTTTGAGCCTTCAACAAACCACCACTTCTACTCATGTCATATTAGCAATAAGCTGTTGTATTAACAACCCCCCCCCCTGCCCCTTCTTTAGTTCTTGGTTTTCTAAAATTTTACAGATTGAAATAAAACTAATTCTAATTCATTACAAATTTCAGCACTAGCTTTAGTAAATTGTATTCAATAAAATTAATATGTTATATTATTATTATTATTTATTCATGTCCACTTTTTGCAACTTAGGCTAATCAGGACGGGTGATCTACAGGTTACCACCCTTTTCTAGCCAGGGTGGGATTTTAGGACGTTATTTAATGAATATCATCACTAAATAATTTCCTTTGCCCAGGCAAGAATCGAACTCGCCACTCTAGGTTTACCATGTGAGATAAAGGTCAACGCTTTAACTCGCATGGCCAACCTGAGCCCCTTAATATGTTATATTCAGGTATATAGGCTGTTGTTTACAATTCAGCCGTTTTCCGTTGTAGAGATTAGTAACTTGTATTGTAAAGTGACTGAAATATTTCCCTTTACCGCTTGTATTTATTCACTTAACATTCACGGTTACCTGTATGTATATTTATCTATTGTAAACCTTCGAGTGAGAAATTTGCTTAGTTTACGCAGCCCCTACGTGGAGGACTGCTGTAGTTACTAGTTCAATTTTTCCAACTACCAACTACTGGTTAAAAAAAATAGTTAAGACATTTTTAACTAACAACTACAAATGTAGTTGTTGGTAATTGCATTTTATTTAACTTTTAACTACTGATGATTGCAAAAGTACTTCATGATATAACTCGATCAGTCTTATTGGATTATTGCAATCATTTGGAAAGGGGTTGGGGGTAGATTTTTGTAAACAATTTTTGTGTTTAAAATACCAGAAATCAGAAGGCCTTTTAGTTAACTGCTTTTTCAGTTAACAACTAACTACTGTACAAATACTTGTAAAAAGTAGTTGTCCATTGTCGAGTACTAACTACTAGTTTGTAGTTGCTCAGTGCAACTACTTAACTTGTAATTTAGTAGTTAACAATGTAATTAACCACCGGAATTTGTTAACTATTTCCTAACTCTGATAGATGATAAAGGAGTATTCGGGGGGGGGGGTGTGGAAACTATAACTTTAAGGTAATAATAAGTTAAAATAGTTTCCCGAATTCAATAAATTAAAATAATAGATAAATAAAAATAAAAGCGAATTTAAACACATCTCTAGAGCACACATAAACTGTGTGTGTGTGTTTTATGAAAGCTGAATAATTTTGGGTAGTGTAAGGTCCTCATCGGTAAAAGCTCGCCTCTTCAGCACTTCAGAAAAGTTATTTTGCAAGTATTACATTCTGGGTTACCCTATTTTTGTATTTATGGACATAATATGTTAGAAGAGTTGGGCCTATCCGAAGTCTTTATACTATAACTGCATAGACCGTTATCTATTGTAGTATCACACTGTAGAGAGAAGAAAAAGCATGCTTTTTTCTTAGTAAAACACAACTAAGTTGCGCAGGGGTTATGATGCGGAACATAAATAATTAAATATTGAGTAAAGCATGTACAGACATCGTTCAATTATCAAAAGTCATTTAAAATGTAAGCAGCGAAAACGATAATTGGGAATAATTACTTCTTCAAGTTCAACTTATCAGCACCTTAAAATACAAGACCTGATAAGGAGCCGGCTAGAAAAACATAACCATGAAACTGCTGCCGAACAAGGTTAAAGCACTTATGTCAGCACAAGGCAGTGGAAAAGGTAGATACGTAGAAGCTTTAATAAGTAGTTGGACGAGCAAAATAAAGGTTGATTTTCTCAGAGTCTTTTTCCGGGGGTGTTGTTTGGGATCATGGCTTGCATTTCAGAGAAGGACTGCCATCGTGTCATGGACGAACTGCTTAAAGGAAAGAGCTACCAGATTATCGATTTCGCTTTACAACCCTTTTCGGAAATGCTTGGTTTTCATGGAAGCCACGCTCTTCTCAAAATCACTGCCAAAATTGACTGGAAGGAAAAGGAGTACAAATTCTTTGTCAAATTGGCAACAATGGACCAAACAATTTTTGACAGATATTTTGGACGTATGAAAATGTACCTGAAAGAACATGTAATAATTACGAAGCTGATGAAGGAACTCCAAACTGAAATAGGAAAGAAATTGACTTCAGAGTGCTACCTCTCTCGTCTTAACAGGTTCATGGTGCTGGAATACTTGAATGGCATCGACTACGAAGTGATAAGATTAAAGGAAGGTCCAGATTTTCCACACGCTAAAATAGCATTACAAACCTTCGCAGATTTGCACGCTTCTTCTATTCTGCTGGAACGAAGTGGCACTTACCTCCCAGACAAGTATCCGGAACTTTTGAATGAAAGCTTCTTCGTCAAGCCCGATGGTGATAAACCAGACGAATGCCTACTAGTGTCGAATTACAAAGGATTCGCCAAGTGGGCAGAGAAGATGACGCCTGAGATCCCGGCTAATATCAGGGAGGAAACATTGAGTCGTATGTACAAGACTATGACAGAATTAGTTAAAGCCTCCCAAAATTACAAAAACCTATTTTGTCATGGCGATCCATGGGGAAACAATATCATGTACCGATATGAAGGCCAGGTTCCGAAAGAAGGAATAGTCTTGGATTTCCAAACTGCAAGATACGCCCCACCTGCCATAGATGTTATGCAGTTCATATACGTAGCACTCTCAAAAGGTAAGATGTTATGCAATATATATACAAGCAATCTCAAAAGGTAACATTCATTTTTTACAAAAATCCGTATTATATTTTTAACATAATAATAAGTAACTCCTCACCCTCAGCAAATGATCACAAACTCCTTATTATTAGATTACACATTGGCAAAAGAACCATAACGTTTTTACCAGAGGACAAAACATTAAATAAATTCCAAAAAATTCACCCTAGATTTCATAGTCATATTCATTGACCCTGTACTAGATAGAATGAACATAGCCCTGTAGCCCCATAAATATTTATAAATAGATCTTCCATTACAAAAATACAATACATGATAGTAGATTACAAATCGTTAATAGTTGGTCTACCACTTGATCTCTCTGACATATGTTAGTGAAATTTGAAGCGAAATTACGATTTAAGCAGTTATGTTTTTTTTTTTTTTTTTTTTTTTAATATTGAACTTAAAACTGTTATTAACATTGTATTCATGATGAAATTTTCGAAATATTCATTTCTTCACATGCTCATCAGTACCTACCTACTAGAAATGAAGTCCATTCAAATTTAAATATTCATAATTTAACCTCTGAAGGGCCCGCCCAAGAGTTGTTTCTGGATGATCTAATGCTCGTCGTAGGCGGCTGCTAACCTGAACTTACAAAGGGAGTGCGCGGCCTTCCCACCAACATGCCTTACGAAAAACAGTTCTTCATTAACTGAAAAGCAGAAACTTTAGCAAGAGAATGCACTTCTCACGCGTTCGTCTAAACCCCCCCCCCTCTTTGAGGGGTTCGGAAGAGTGAAATTTCTAAGTGGTTTCGATGGCTCACTTGATCTTATTTATTAAATCAGAAAGGCAAAATATTGTCTACAACTGGCATGGAGGTGTAGGAGTAAAAAGAAGTGACTATAAAAATTCGAAATATCTCCGGAATCATGACATTCATCGAAAAATTTGCTTCTAGGAGAAGAAACGTCCTGAAATTGTAACAATTCTATACATTTTTACTCTAACTAAAATATTTACCGAAATATTTGTACTTTTTAATTTCAGCCTTCATTTGGCCCCCATTTATACTAGCATGATTTTTAATTAAAGCAACTTTATTAGCTTAAATTTCAAGTTCAGTTTACATAGGCTCCTTATTTAAATAAAATAAAAAGTCCGTCAGTCCGTTAACTAAGCAGATTTTCCACGTGCGTTATGTGTTTGCGTTTATCTCAAAACTTAATAGTTCAACAATATTTGGTATTTAGGCTTCAAATAAAGTGCTTCATATCACAATCGCATATTGTTAATATCAGATGAGTGGAAGTGGGGTTTTACTGAAAGCCGAAAACGAAAAAAGAAAATAACTCGGTTAATAATCATGATAGTAAAAACATGCACAAAACAACATTTATAGAACATAAAAATTGCCATTAGATAGGTTCTATACAATTTTTCGATCCACTGCATAATAACGCAGATATTAAGAATTTAAGAAATTTTTCCCACTAAACCCCCCACCCCCTGGTCCGATTTCAGCCGTTAACGAACTTAATCATTAATTTTACATAAAACGATTATATATCAAGTTTGGTAACTATAAGACAAAAATTGCGACCGCTAGAGCGTTAACAGACAAATATATAAGTATACGTATTATATTATTATAATATATATATATATATAATTTTAAACGGAACTCATTTTCGTCATTTGCTAGGTAGGATCGATGGACATTTGAAGACAAATTTCGAAAATCGCGTCATGAGCACGACCTCAATAGCTCATTTCCCTTAAGGGTAATCTTCTAGAATGGGATGTGAAATGATGTCTCAGGTCAGATAGGTGGACATAGTGATGCCCGTGTGATGGAATTTTTTTAATCGTGCTTTAGGTGCGAATATAGGTCTTACTCAATAATTTAATTACACATAACTCTATGCATATATACTTCAGAATTAACTAATTGAAATTCATTCTAACAGAAGTTAGGCAGAAACATGGGGAAGAGTTGAAAGATATCTACTACACAAGGCTGAGAGAGACTCTTTCTTCCCACGGAGTTGACATTTCTAAATACTTGCCGAGGGACGAATTTGACGAGAGCTGCAAAGTCTACCTAGATTTCGGGATCAGCGTCAGAGTCTGCTACAACTACATCACCAGGATACCTGAGAAGTATCTTCAACAAGCTGCCAAGAGCGTGGATGCTTTCCTCGGCCTCATGATACTGGGCGATCCTGCAATTCCACTAGCAGCTGCCCAGGATAAGGCCTACAAGGATGGTCTCATTGATGCTTTCAATGAAGCTGTCTTACATTTCACTAGATACTCCTTTCAATCACTTTAACTGTTTTTTAATTTTACTGGATATTTTATAAATTGACAATTTTTATAAATGAGTTACAATTATTGTTCCTATTGGTTCTTATGTTTTCACTGACATTTTGGGCAATGAAATTCTACACGAAACTCGTCTCGCGTTTCAATTTGTGAATGACTTTAACTTTGATCAAGTGCAAAAAGTTCCCCCTTAGGAACTTTAAAAAAAATATATCAAAACGAAATAACGTAAATATGAATGAAAGTTTACAATAAAATATAAATATAATAAATTAAAATGTTCTTATTGAATGCCCCCGTAGATTACCGAAGGTCATATAGTACAATGAGGTCAGGAACCGAGATAACTTTTCATTTTGAAGGCTCTACATGAAAAACATCGTGTTTATATACAATTAGAGATAACTTTTGATTGAAATATATATATTATTCGTTAAACGTAAAATATGGGCTCAGGTTAACCATGTGAGTTAAAGCGTTGACTTTAATCTACTTTACCCTAGGTTTACAATGTACCTAGAGTGGCGAGTTCAATTCCCGCCTGGGCAACAGGAATTTATTTAGTGGCGGAATTTATTAAATAATATTCTGAGTCCCACCCTGGCTAGAAGAGGGTGGTAACTTGTGGGTAACCCGTCCCAATTAGCCTTAGTTGCAAAAAGTGGACGTTAATAAATAATTTAAATTTAAACGTAAAATAGTAACTTACTTATGTTTGTTGAACCAAATGAACAGCACAACCAGTTCTGGTGGGGGGGGGGAGGGGAGGGAATTGGAAGGCGGCTGAAAAAAATGTGTTCTTCTCTCCCACTTGTGGTACCAAAAATATATAAAGGAGCTTTTTATTTATTAAAGTAACCCGTACAAATTAACGTTTATATAACTTGCTATTCTAATACATATATCGTTCTAATATGTGCATGGTCATAATTAAGGGGATTTAAGAAAGTCATAATTGTTAGTCATCCGAAGAGGCCCGCCTTTTATACTCGCTAGACTCCAGCTAAACCTCAAATGCAGCTGATGAACTAATGTTCTCCCTTGGTGGGGTTCAGACCTACACATATTTTTAACTTCAGCTAACTGACCGTAGTGGTAGATTCCCCACCGCTTAACCTGCGCAGTCTCCCCCACCCCCTGTATAATACAATATTATATATATATATATATATATATATATATATATATATATATATATATATAAATACTAGCCATGTATAGTATGTTCAATAAAGTATAATATATTAAATACATATTAAAGCGGTGTTAATAAATACCAGAAATATCTGGACGTAACTCTCCAGAGCTTACATTCCCCCCCGTCCGTCATCCCAGCGTTAAATTCACATTTCTGAGAATAGCACCACAATAAACATACAATAAAAGTATTAGATAAACCAATGTTATTGTAGCTCAGACGGAATGGGGGAGAAGCGATTATAACTTTATCAGTGCATTTCCGCCAAAATACGGACGTTACAAACCTGTGTATAAATTGGCAATTGTATATTTTCTCCTCTCTTCAAATCATCCCAGCATTAAATTAGGAGAGTAATGAACACACTGATTTCAAGAATCGTAATCGTTAGGAGGAGGTAATCACTAAAATAGATCACTCTGGGGTAAGGTTAGGAGTTCGGTAAGCGACAAAAGTTACTTTAAATAACAATATAAAAAACTTCTTTTAGTATATGTTTGACGAAAACTCGGAAGGAAAGGAAATATCGCGATTTTTCCTATTTCCCATTCGTGGTCGAACCTAGAAAATTTAATATAGCTAAAAATCATGAAGAAGTTAATACTAATTCAAATACTAAGTTTTGCTCAGTTCGGTTCAATCTTATGGGCCCAATAAAATTGTTGACTTCCGCTATAGTTATTAGCATATATCTTGTTTATAATTCTGTATAAGATAAAAGTATATATTGCAAATGTTATTTAAAATAACAAAATAAACAACTTCTGTTAAGTATATGTTTTCCTTAAAATCAATACGAAACGAAATATCCCGATTTTTCGTTTTCAACCTCCCCTATAAGCCCCACTCCTGTTGTCTCCTTCTCTGAAAGAGTATCTATAATCTAAGTCGGCTTAGTATTAATGCAAGTAGTGAATTTCAAAAAGTTCGGTTCAGCCGTTTAGGCGTGTAAAAGTAACAAGCAAACAAACATACAGTCACCAAAGCAAAAAATTGTTGAAATCGTCTTAATGACCTGTGAGACGAAGAAGTATTGTGAAATTTTGAGAAAAAGTCAATGTAGATGAAATGACAGATGTTATAATTATCTATATATATATATATATATATATATAAAATTGTAACCTCTGTCTGTACATTGATTTTTTTCGCGAAATTTCACGATAACTTTTCGTTTCACATGTCATAGACACCATAGCTGCATTTGGTTTCTTTGGTGTCTGTTTGTTTGTTTGTTACCTTTTCACGCATAAACGGCTGAACCGAATTTTATGAAACTTGGTATGTATATTACTACTAACCCAACTTAGACTTTAGGCTATATTAATATCCTCTGAGACGAACAGGAGTGGGGGTTATAAGGGAAGCCAGAAATTATCACTTTTTTCGTATACCGAATTATAAACGAGATATACGCTAAAACCTATAGCGGAAGTGAACAATTTTTTTTGGGACAAAAGACCCAACCAAAATGAATAAAACTCGGTATATGTATTAGCACTAACCCTTTCAATATAACAAGACATACCAACATTTCTAGGAACGGGCAGGAGTGGGGGTTGTAAGGGAGGTCTGAATTTAAAAATAGCAGTATTTCGTTTTCTATTCGTTTTTCGGTAAATATGAACATAACACAAGTTGTTTATTTTCTTATTTAGAGTAACTTTTGTCATATTTATTCTTGTCTTTTAACAAATTATAAACGAGATATACACTATAAACTAAAGCGGGAGTAATCTATTTCGTTGGGCGCTAACGATTAAACCGTACTTAAAAAAACTCGGTATGTCAATTAGCATTAATTCTTCCATGATTATAAGCTACCCGTATATTAAAAGTTTTAGGTTAGAACGGGATTGGGGGTTATAAGGGAGGCCTGAAATAAAAATTCGCGATATTTCATTTGTTTTCGACAAACATGCACATAACAAAAGTTGTTTACTTTGTTATTTAGATTAACTTTTGTTTTATACATTTCTCCAGGAACAATGTGTGGAGCAAGTAATTAGCGTAGAAATATTGATATGCTCAACAATTCATTCCAATTTGAACTATGAGGTACCTCACCTGGAAACCTTAATTCAAATCTATGTTGATAACGGAAATCTATGCATAATGCACAGAAGATGGAAAATATGACAATTTGGAGGACAGTGAAGACTTACATAAAAAATTAATTTTATTATTAACAAATGCCAACAACGAGTATTAACCCTAAACACTGGGACGGGTAAATGTCAAAATATTGTGCAAAGTAAAGCCTTGCCAAAAAAATACCATCACCATTCAGCCTCAAATCATTTCCCGGGCGAAGCCGGGTATCTAAGCTAGTATATATATATATATATATATATATATATATATATATATACGTGTGTGTGTATAAAATTGGAACGAGATTGGATGTGATAGTATAAAGGTCTTTCTAACCAGATGAAACGAAATTCGCCTTCTTTGACATTGATAATGGTCTATTGTAAGAGGATACTGTGTCATATTAAGAATAAAAGAAGACATGGTATGAGAATATGGGGTGGATTCAGTTTGAGATGTGGAGCCTTGAAACAGTGCTCTGATATATTTCTCTGTTTGATTTACGCAGCCCACAAATCTCCCTCCCTCGCTTCGGTCTAGAAAATGGGATCCACTTACTACACCAACGATACTCATCCAACTGTTACATCCGCTATTTTATTAACATGTAACAGGATGTTTGGAGATGTTTCTTGCTCTCCTTCTGTATTTTCCTTGGGGTGCACTTCTTTGTGTAGCTCTGAATTCTTTAGGAGGAGTCACTAATCAACGACTTTAAGACATCTTTGCCTTCAGCTAACTTATATACGTCTACATAAACGCACATGTATGTGAGCTTAAAGTCGTATACAAAAAATATGCCCAGCCAGCTAGCATCAAAATGTTCCAACATGTCGGTGGGGGACTATCGCTATCTTAGGATCATCATCATATCATTGAACCCCTTCAAGATTCGTATTTTCAGGTTTGAAGGTGACGCTTCTGATCACCAGCACGTGAGAACGATCATTGGAACTTAAACAGTATGACTATAGTCTCTCTTGGAAACCGCCGTATAGCTGTGCTCTGTCATGGCGTTATTCCCCAGTCAATGAGTGTCCATAGAATGTAGGGCTTGCTAGGAATAAAAAAAGTAATAAAACACATAATAAAAAATAGTGAATTATCTACGATCAGAAAAACAATGTTTAGCGATAAAATTGAAATAAAATAATTACAAATACAACTCCTAAACCAATTATAAATCAAACAAGTTTAAATAGAGCGAATTTTAGGAGAAGTAAAGGAAGAATTTAAAAGTTGAAGAGTTATCAGCCGAAACCAAATTTCCCTGCTATTAGTAATCAAATCGTGTAATACACCATACTCTTGGTCCTAATATAGATCTTGGATATTTTTGCTCTAATTCATATACATTTCCAAGAAAATTGTAAATAATAATAATAACAATGCGTGGTATATCAATACATTTACATTTAGGTGTGTCGCAATTTCAGCGATTCACACATTTTCTTATTATAAAACTAAAGTAGTTTAGGTAAAGCCACCTTATAAAACCAAAAAAAAAAAAGGTTAAGAAATCTACAGACATAGTAAAAGTACGGTTATTTTTTTTCTCCAGTGGATATTATTCTAGTCTTATGTTTAATTCTTTAATGTTAAATCTGGTCATAAATGTGTGTGTCTTTGAAGTGTTTCATGGTTTTTGTAATATATGGGCTTTTGTCGTGTTCTAGTTCTGATAGGTTGGTGGTTAAGGTCTTGTTGGTTAATAGTCTGCAATCTGTAAGTTAGTGTTCGATAGTTAGTTGTGTATTGTATTTAACATATGATAAAAAGTCACATGAGTAAAACAATAGAATGGATTATTGTATTGTATGACTATGAAAATAAAGTGACGTATTTGAATATATTACATAATGCTTGGGTGTTGCATTCATAGAAAAATTTCTATCAATAAGTCAATAAATGAAAAATTGCTGGAATCTTGCACTATTATGAAATTTGAAATGTTTGATAAGCTAACTAATAATCAATTTGTTTCATTTTTACCTTTGAATCATCTCTGTCCATTCCGACTTTCTCCTACAATATAGTTTTAGGAGATTTCCCCTAAGGGAAATCAGCTATTGAGGTTGTACTCATGACGGAATTTTTGAAATTTTTCTTCATATGTCCATCGATCCTACCTAGTAGATGACGAAAATGAGGTCCGTTCAAAACTGTATATATTTATATATATATATATATATATTTGTCTGTTACCGCTCTAGCGGTCGCAATTTTTGTTTGATCGTTACCAAACTCGATATTTTCGTTTTATGTAAAAGATCAAGTTCTTTAACGGCTGAAATCGTACCAGTGGGAGGGGGGGTTTAGAGGGGAGGATTTTCGAAAATTCAAAATATCTCCGTTAGTATACGTCGGATCGAAAAGTTGTACAGAATCAATCTTATTGCAAATTAAATTTAATATAAATATTGTTATATACATTTATTCTCTATCTTGAATATTAACCGAGATATTTGCATTTTTCTTAAATCTGGGCGGCTAACGGACGAGTGACTTTCCCGCCAAAAGCTAGTTTGGCCGTTTCCTTAACTGCTCGGCTCTCGTGAAATTTCTCTATTGTAAAACATCACGTGGGAAATCTGCTTAGTTTACGCATCCCCTGCGTGACGGACTTTTTGTTGGTTGTATTAGTTGTTGTACTATACGGATTGTTTTATTGACAGAAAGCCTGGGGACTAGGGCAAACCGATGAATTCGTCGATTTTGCGATGATCGATAAAGACTGTTGAATAGCAGAGAGATTCCAAGTTTATTCGTTTGGGTGTTTTTATCTCGCCTGACCTGGTTCAACAGCTGTATTGTTTTGTGCAAATAAAATTGTTTTTTTTTTTAAGTTCAACCAAAGGAACTTATTCCGTATTCCTCCTCTGTGCCCTAAGGAGTCGTAGAAGGCCAATAAAACCGGGGAGACAGATGATAGCCTGTTGACTGAAATCTAAGCAAACAACCTTGAGGAAGCCGTGCAATATCGGCCGGACTTGTGCCCCCCGACCCCTTTACTCAAATATGTATTCAACCACGAGGGGGAGAGTAAAAGGAGTCTCGGGTCGGCTGTTGACAATGGAAGTCGGTAAACAACGATTCGGAGTATTTCATTTCACTAGCACATCGTTATACCAACCTTTACGACTCCTTTTTCTCATCGATCAGTGTTGCACCTTTCCGTACTTTTTTTTTGTGGGGGGGGGGAATATATTGTCGACTGCGTTCACTAGAATACATCAGGCAAAATGTGTAATTCACAAGAGAAAACAAAATAAACTAAATTGCTGACAATTAAAAATATTTTTGAATTTATTTATTTTATCATTTTCAAATAATTATTAATGTTACTTTTCGGGTATTTACAGTGAGTTTACAAGGTAACATTTTAGCAGAGGCCGATTTAATATTATTTTCATTACTTTCATGAGTTTCAGGAATAAAATACTCTTTGGAATATCTTTTTATAAAATATGCTTAATTTTCTTATTTTAGTCTCTTCATTTTTACCTTAAGGGCAAAGGTTAGCCTTGTGAGTTAATGCATTCAGTTTTCAGTCTCTACACACATAGTTAACTTAGAGCCCTTCTCGAAGCTCTGTTTGAGTTTCGTTATCCTCTGAAGTTTACTGCACTAGTTCCCAGTGTGGAAATTTGTAGGATGATCCGTAATATTCTGGAAATGCATTAACTGCTGGTATAATTATCAGTTGGAGGACATGTTTGATCAGATTTCACAAATCTGTATCAACTCTGTGCTAAGTTCTTTTTTAATGCACACTTTATGCTACGGGACGTTATCTACTTCATGATATGTATGATAACGGAAATTAAAAAAATAATATTAAATAGACTTCGTGTATGTATTGCAAACACCTACAGTGCCGTATTTCGTGGCGTTCATTGGGATAATTAATATTCAGATATACAGGCAACCCCCACTCCTTCTCCTGCTGTTCTCTTCGGCCACTGATAATCAATGGCTATCAGTTTCAAAACTACAATCAGGATTTCTGTGGCTTTTTTGAAGACAACAATACTAATACCCTGGTGGTCCATACATTAATGAATGCAGATCATCCTCTTAATGGGCAGTTAGTACATTCTTTCTTAGATACAATGAGATGCAATTCATGATTGATCACACTACAGGTAATGCATTTTCAAGATTTACAATGTGTCTAGTTAATCTCTTAACAGGTAAAAATTCCATTCATGAATACAGGATAGAGATGAAAGGTAGTCAAATTCCTGTAAGCATGCATAACCTAGTTTGAACTAATATTATTGAAGATTTAAATTTCAAATTCATATATACAATTAGCTGAGGAACCCAGCTTTGCTTAGGAAATATTTAGATTGAAAGATGAGCGTGTATATTATTCACTGTGCACAATCTATTTTCATTCCCCATTTTCTCTTGGATAAATGTTTTGCCTTAAGAACACTCGGAGAATTGATGTAGACTATACAATATACATTTATGCGTAAATCTTGTTCATATTATCTTATTTTTTATGTATCTGGTTTATTTCAGACAATTTTATAATTTTAATCTTCAGCCACTGTTTACGCCATGTTTGCAGTTCTCTCTGACTAAGAAAAAATGAGTATATTGACGAATTTAATTTACGATTAATGATAATTTAAATAATTGATTCACCCTATATATAGGTATCATTTTCATATTGTTAGTTAGTCGAAATTCCTTTATATGCCATCTAATTTTTTTGTAACTAAATAATAAAGAAAATTCAGTGAGCCGAGCTACCCAGCTGTTTTACCGAATGATCAGATGTAAACTTTTTCCCTGACCGGCTTTATAATACCCACCTCGTTCGAGATTGTTTCACTGTCCCTGCTTCCATGTCAATGGAATCTCAGGTACTTGTTCTACTTATTTTTGTTAGTTGTAGAGTCAGCACTACAACGACTGTTCAACTCGTTGACTGGTATACAGAGGCTGCCACCTGTTCATTGACGACATCTATTCTGAACTTTGTCTGCCATAACGTCGAAGTAATTTCAGAGTAACGACACCTATATTGTCACAAAACCGAGTATATTCTTCTATAAATACTTTCTGGCATTATGTAATTAAAAGACAGGCATCCTCAGATAAAGACACCGAACAATGAAGAATCTTCAGTCAATACATTCGAAGCAAATATAAAAAGCTTTACTAACATGCTTTTCCTTCTGTCAGGCTACACTTGATAAACATCAAGTAACTTGATAGACGAAATTGAGGAGTTTAGACACTTAGTAAAATACATAATCATAAATATCTCTCTTGTTAAGCTTCGCTTCCAAAAATATCATGTAATCACATTTTTCAACAAAGTAATTCACTGTAACTGTTTTTCTACACGCTTTTCTGTAACACACTCCTACTCGTGTGTTATCTAGTTATGTTAAACAGAACACAACAAAATAAACAAAACAAAATTGGATCAGTTGAAATTTCCTGCACTTCTAGTTCAGTAGTTAGTTTATTATTCTAGCATCTACTTTTTGTCATGATCCAATTAAGCTGCATATAAATAAAATAATATCTATTGTATTTGAAATGTACTATAATAGATATCCTAAACATAAACTCATCAATATTCGTCTAATTTCCACTTTTTACTTCAGATATACAGCAACGCGCTGTACGAAAAAGTACATTTGTATGTCCGAGAAAAACGAAGGGAATATTTATTATCCATGTCAATTTTAATATTTCCATTTTAATTTCAAACAGTCAACGAGTGCCAACATAGTTATAGGAAAATACATTGTTGTGAAAACTGCGTACTTGAAAAATTACGTAGGGTTAATCATGTATTTAAGAAACACGAAGTAAATGAAGACAGGGGCGGTGGCGCCAGGAATGTTCTAGGCGACGGCCTCTCTGAACATTTCTATACCGGCGCTCATCCGACAGCCAGTTAGTCTAGTTTCTAACTAGTGAATAACAGTGCGTTCAGTGTAGTGCCGTGTTTTTGTGAAGATCAGTGCAGTGCCTTGTTTTTCGTGAAGACCAGTGCAGTGCCGTGTTTTGTGAACTTCAATGATCACTCAGTCACTTCACTTGGTCGTGAGTTATTATACTATGCAGTAAGAAGTGAAATTATCAGTGCATATTGTGATTAGTAGTGAAGAATAATTTACCAAGTGTGTAGTGCATCTTCAAATAAATTGTGGAGTTATAAAAGCACTAAAGTTTGTGTGCTTAATTTTTCAATCCAAAAGAACCCTATTTACAACAATATTTATCTCCATCTACTCCGAAATCGAAAAATGGTCGTAATTTAGGCTTACAATGGAAGTCGTTTTAGGAAAAACTTTTATTTACAAATATATATGTATAAAATATATTACAATTCATATTTACATATTAATACAATACGTTATTTGATTTTAGAAGTTATATCTGATGCCTCCATGAGCACCCCACTCATTAGGTCTATTTCCAAAGTTGAACTGTCTGGTTGCTCCACCATAGAGATCCAGGGACTGGCCACCTCTACCTCTCCAGATATTATGGTTGACCTCAGCACCCAGGCCTGCTCCATGAATAGGCTTCATTCCACGGGCATAGTCCAGCTGGTAGGATCCCGTCCCATCTACACGGGTTCTACCGTTGTCGAAGATGTTCCTCTGACCATCCAGTCTTATGGTTCCTGCGTGCTCTGATCCACCTCCGCTCAAATTTAACTGACGCTTCTGTCTGAGGCCATCCTAAGGGGGGAAAAAAATAATAAGTCAAAGTTATTAAAGTAGAATGACGTAATTTAAGATATGAATGAGAGACTATATACAGGGATTAAATATTATTTACTTTGGCACTAACTATGGTGGGTCGAAATTGTTCTTGGAGTTATAGCTTTGCCATATAAAGAACTAAACAGAAGGATAAGAAAGCTCAAACCCCCTCCACTCCTAAACTTTATGAACGGAGGTGGTTAATGCAACTTAAAAGGACTTACAAGGATGATTATTATTTTTTAAACTGTATGAGTGAAGGTGGTTTGACCTTTCTTATCCTTCTGTTGATCATGGACCTCCACCAGTTAGCCGAAATTCCGAGATACAAAGAACTGTTATGAGCCATTTGAGCAAGAGAATCTTTGTATGCGTGAGAAAGCACCACACATGAAGAAAAGATTCAGAAGAGGCTGGTTGCTTTGAAACAAACGTGTAAAAAGGAATTCACGGAATAAAAACAGGAAACTTATGCCAGAAAGTAGATTTAGAGAAACATACTAAAGTCAGAAGGGTGCATATTTAAGATGAAGGAGTGACCGTGAGGAGGCCGAAGTATATCTTTGAAGGGACAAACTGGAGAAAATGCTCCTTAGAGAAGACCGCGTCTTTGGTAGTTCTAGGATCTACAAATCTACTCTAATAAGAGGTAAGGAGACGGAGAGAACTGAAAAGCGAAATGACGCAGGTCTCTGATGCCTTTGTGTCGAGAGATTGATTCAAATTTCTATAGAACTACTCGGATTTTAATACATCAGTTACTGGTAATACTACTGATAAAAATATGTATAAAAATATATGGGGCTCAGGTTAGCCATGCGAGCTAAAGCGTTGACCTTTATCTCACAAGGCAAACCTAGAGTGGCGAGTTACATTCTCGCCTGGGCAAAGGAAATTATTTAGTGACGAAATACATTAAATAACATCCTAAAATCCCACCCTGGCTAGAAAAGGGTGGTAACCTGTAGATAACCCGACCCAATTAGTCTGACAAAAACTGGACGTTAATAAATAATAATAATAATAATAATGATAAAAATATAGTTTACTTACTGAATCAAGAGAAATGAATCTGGCGCTGTCCAAAATTTCGTCAGGGATCTCAATGACTGCCCCGGATACGTATCCAGCTGACAGAGCCAGGACGGCCATCGACGAGAGCAAACAAAATCTTGCAATATGCATTTTTCCTTTCTGAAAATTAAAAAAACTTAATGAATACAATTTTCATATTTTCACACATATTACTCCAAGGATTTACTTAGTCCCGGTAATATTTTCATTAGCAAGCAAAAATTTCTTCTTTCCAATTATCCGCCGAGAGGAATTATGTTAGAAAAGTTCACAGCAAATCACATTTAGGATGTAATTTAAATATGTATATTTTTGTTTTTAACTGTAAAAGTGCAATGACTTATAGTTAGAGTGCTGGGCTGTAAAGTCAAAGGTTGCGAGTTGGAGTACAGACCCCACTTCCCAGTAGGGCTGGTCCCCTCGCCAGAAGTTAGACCATTAACCCCTCGAATAAGGGAGGCTCACACGATGAAACCTACTTGTATAAAATGGCGTATTAATATTATTAATAGTTTAACAAGATACGTTCTATATCACTTTTAATCCAGCTCATAATAATGGAGATATTTTGAATTTTCGAATTCTCTCTCCCTCTAAAGACACCCTAATCCTGGATTTCAGCCACTGACGAATATAATCTTTAGTGTTAGTTAAAGGAAATCAACTATTTAGGTTTACTCATGACGCGATTTTCGAAATTTTTCTTCAAATGTCCATCGATTCTATCTAGTAGATGACGAAAATGAGGCCCGTTCAAAATTTTATATATATATGTCTGTTACCGCTCTAGCGGTCGCAATTTTTGTCTTATCGTTATCAAACTTGATATATAATCGTTTTATATAAAAAGAAAGATCAAGTTCGTCAACGGCTGAAATCGAACCCGGGGGAGAGGGGGTTTGCAGTGGGAGAATTTCGAAAAAATTTTAGCATCTTCGTTATTATGCGTTGGATGGAAAAATTATATAGAAACAATCTTATTGCAAATGTAATGTTCTATAAATGTTGTTATGTACATTTCTTCACTAGCTTGATTATTAACCGAGATATTTGCATGTTTTTATTTTTGTCTTTAGTAAACCCACACTCCTACTCATCTCATATTAACACTATGCTGTTAGCACTTTATTTGAAGCCTAAATACCAAATATTTTTCTCCTTGGGCTTTTATTTTTTGAGATAAATGAAACGCACAAGGGAAATCTACTTATTTAACGCAGCCCTTGCTTGACGGACTTTTTTTATTTTATATATCGAAAACGCTTATAGGAAACTTTTAATCAAGCCGTAGCTTGTATGTGCATGTTGAATTTTAAACAATAATTTGAAGAGTAGATTAATCAGTGATCCATTATATTATTATATCTGGATGTACAAAGTAGGCCTGTTTTCCTTTGCAATGCGTTTTATTTAGGCAAAGTGCACTTTCAGAGCAACAGCTCCATCTTCAGTGCCTTTGAAGAGCGTTAGAGAGCACTTACTGGCACCACGGCATTAATACTTTAATAAGATTGTTTTTAACAGTTTTCTATTAATCCCATTCATGCCAACCCCCCTCCTCCCCCTATTCTTTGTCCGATTTTAGCCATTAACGAATATGCACTTTAGTGATGATTGAAACCAGGAGGTCAAATAAATGTCTTCGAGGTTAAGAATTGAAATCTTAACTAATGACGTCATCACAAAACGTATCTCATCTAGTAATGATTTGTTAAAACAAAATTTGGTATTTGTGCTTCCAGTAACTTGGTTTTTGGGAAGTGGGAATTTAGCAAAGGCTGAAAATTAATAAATGCGATTATCTCAGTTAATATTGCAGATACAGAAAAATGAATATAACTGCATTTATAGGTCGTTATATTTGCAGCAAGATTGGAACTATATAATTTTTCGATCCGACTTCTAATAACATTTCGAATTTTTGAAATCCACCCCTCGAACCCCCCCCCTTTTTCTACTACTCTAAATTTCAGGCTTTAACGAACTTGATCATTAGTTTTACATAAAACATTTAAATATCGAGTTTGGTGACGATCAAACAGCTGGAGCCTTAACAGTCAAATATATAAATTATTCTATCATTTTCGTCATCTTTTGAGTATGGTCTATGGGTATTTGAGGATATTTTTCGAAACTCGTGTCTTGAGTATACTCCCAAAAAGTTGTTACCTTTCAAGTTAAGTATAATATACATTTTTAAAACTTCTCGAGCATAGACTGAGATGAGTATACCAAGTAAGATCATAGCTAACTATAGCTTACCTTAGTTGCGAGAGGTCTTTGTAACTCTAACTGAGGTACAGATTCTACTGTGAACCGAAGCCCTGAGGGGGGGATTATATAGTGCTAATTCAACAATTATGGAATTTACAGAGCCAAGCTAATCCCCAGCTGTTATGACCTAGTCTAATTGTCTAACAGCTGATAGTAAGGGCTGTTATCTCTTGATAGTAATTCACATAGCGGAATTCCACAATCATTGTCTTATCAATCGCAGGTCATTAGGAACTCCCCAATCAGGGTATTCACATTTTTTAAATTGCGCCAATTCTTCTGAAGCCTAACAGCACTGGGCATACAAATGAATTCATTATAATTTATGACAACCATGATTACCTGTGACCAAAGATAAACGAAAACCTCGGTTTTACGAATTCTCTTTAATTGCTTTCATGTCCAAAAGCTACAACTGATAGCTCTTACCTGTCTGAGTCACAAGGAAAATGAATGGTTTCCTGTTATCTTCTACACGAGACTATACAACAATAAATGTACCACGAAGAGTGGATATAATTCTCCTTGAACTATAATTATTATAGTCATCCTCTTAGCACGCTATTGGCTAATAATCAGACTTATGATAGGTCTTAGCCAGTATGGTGGGGTTGTATCTAAAGGCTCCGCCTGCTGATTGATAGGTCTTAGCCAGTATGGTGGGGTTGTATCTACAGGCTACACCTGCTGATTGATAGGTCATAGCCAGTATGGAGGGGTTGTATCTACAGGCTACACCTGCTGATTGATAGGTCATAGCCAGTATGGAGGGGTTGTATCTACAGGCTACACCTGCTGATTGATAGGTCTTAGCCAGTATGGTGGGGTTGTATCTAAAGGCTACACCTGCTGATTGATAGGTCATAGCCAGTATGGAGGGGTTGTATCTACAGGCTACACTTGCTGATTGATAGGTCTCAGCCAGTATGGTGGGGTTGTATCAACAGGCTACACCTGCTGATTGATAGGTCTTAGCCAGTATGGTGGTGTTGTATCTACAGGCTACACTTGCTGATTGATAGGTCTCAGCCAGTATGGTGGGGTTGTATCTACGGGCTACACCTGCTGATTGATAGGTCTTAGCCAGTATGGTGGGGTTGTATCTACAGGCTACACTTGCTGATTGATAGGTCTCAGCCAGTATGGTGGGGTTGTATCTACGGGCTACACCTGCTGATTGATAGGTCTTAGCCAGTATGGTGGGGTTGTATCTACGGGCTACACCTGCTGATTGATAGGTCTTAGCCAGTATGGTGGGGTTGTATCTACGGGCTACACCTGCTGATTGATATGTCTTAGCCAGTATGGTGGGGTTGTATCTACAGGCTACACCTGCTGATTGATAGGTCTGAGCCAGTATGGTGGGGTTGTATCTACAGGCTACACCTGCTGATTGATAGGTCTTAGCCAGTATGGTGGGGTTGTATCTACGGGCTACACCTGCTGATTGATAGGTCATAGCCAGTATGGTGGGGTTGTATCTACAGGCTACACCTGCTGATTGCCAGTATGGTGGGGTTGTATCTACAGGCTACACTTGCTGATTGATAGGTCTCAGCCAGTATGGTGGGGTTGTATCTACAGGCTACACCTGCTGATTGATAGGTCAAAGCCAGTATGGTGGGGTTGTATCAACAGGCTACACATGCTGATTGATAGGTCTAAGCCAGTATGGTGGGGTTGTATCTACGGGCTACTACTGCTGATTGATAGGTCATAGCCAGTATGGTGGGGTTGTATCTACAGGCTACACTTTCTGATTGATAGGTCTCAGCCAGTATGGCGGGGTTGTATCTACGGGCTACGCCTGCTGATTGATAGGTCTCAGCCAGTATGGTGGGGTTGTATCAACAGGCTACACCTGCTGATTGATAGGTCTTAGCCAGTATGGTGGGGTTGTATCTACAGGCTACACCTGCTGATTGATAGGTCTGAGCCAGTATGGTGGGATTGTATCTACAGGCTACACCTGCTGATTGATAGGTCATAGCCAGTATGGTGGGGTTGTATCTACAGGCTACCCCTGCCGATTGATAGGTCTCAGCCAGTATGGCGGGGTAGTAACTACACGCTACTCCTTCTGATTGATAGGTCTCAGACAGTATGGTGGGGTTGTATCTACGGGCTACACCTGCTGATTGATAGGTCTTAGCCAGCATGGTGGGGTTGTATCTAAAGGCTCCGCCTGCTGATTGATAGGTCTTAGCCAGTATGGTGGGGTTGTATCTACAGGCTACACCTGCTGATTGATAGGTCATAGCCAGTATGGTGGGGTTGTATCTACGGGCTACACCTGCTGATTGATAGGTCATAGCCAGTATGGTGGGGTTGTATCTACGGGCTACACCTGCTGATTGATATGTCTTAGCCAGTATGGTGGGGTTGTATCTACCGGCTACACCTGCTGATTGATCGGTCATAGCCAGTTTGGTGGGGTTGTATCTACGGGCTACACCTGCTGATTGATAGGTCATAGCCAGTATGGTGGGGTTGTATCTAAAGGCTACACCTGCTGATTGATAGGTCTTAGCCAGTATGGTGGGGTTGTATCTACAGGCTACACTTGCTGATTGATAGGTCTCAGCCAGTATGGTGGGGTTGTATCTACAGGCTACACCTGCTGATTGATAGGTCAAAGACAGTATGGTGGGGTTGTATCTACAGGCTACACTTGCTGATTGATAGGTCTCAGCCAGTATGGTGGGGTTGTATCTACGGGCTACACCTGCTGATTGCTACGCCTGCTGATTGATAGGTCTCAGCCAGTATGGTGGGGTTGTATCAACAGGCTACACCTGCTGATTGATAGGTCTTAGCCAGTATGGTGGGGTTGTATCTACAGGCTACACCTGCTGATTGATAGGTCTGAGTAAGTATGGTGGGGTTGTATCTACAGGCTACACTTGCTGATTGATAGGTCTCAGCCAGTATGGTGGGGTTGTATCTACTGGCTACACGTGCTGATTGATCGTTCTTCGTCAGTTTTGTGGGGTTGTTTCTACTGGCGAACCTTGCTGATTGATAGGTCTCAGCCAGTATGGTGGGGTTGTATCTACGGGCTACACGTGCTGATTGATAGGTCTTAGCCAGTATGGTGGGGTTGTATCTACAGGCTACACTTGCTGATTGATAGGTCTCAGCCAGTATGGTGGGGTTGTATCTACAGGCTACACCTGCTGATTGATAGGTCTCAGCCAGTATGGTGGGATTGTATCTACAGGCTACACCTGCTGATTGATAGGTCTTAGCCAGTATGGTGGGGTTGTATCTACAGGCTACACTTGCTGATTGATAGGTCTCAGCCAGTATGGTGGGATTGTATCTACAGGCTACACCTGCTGATTGATAGGTCTTAGCCAGTATGGTGGGGTTGTATCTACAGGCTACACCTGCTGATTGATAGGTCTTAGCCAGTATGGTGGGGTTGTATCTACAGGCTACACCTGCTGATTGATAGGTCTTAGCCAGTATGGTGGGGTTGTATCTACAGGCTACACCTGCTGATTGATAGGTCTTAGCCAGTATGGTGGGGTTGTATCTACAGGCTACACCTGCTGATTGATAGGTCTTAGCCAGTATGGTGGGGTTGTATCTACAGGCTACACCTGCTGATTGATAGGTCTGAGTCAGTATGGTGGGGTTGTATCTACAGGCTACACCTGGAGGTTGATCGTTCTTAGCCAGAAGGGTGGGGTTGTTTAGCCAGTATGGTGGGGTTGTATCTACAGGCTACACCTGCTGATTGATAGGCCTTAGCCAGTATGGTGGGGTTGTATCTAAAGGCTACACCTGCTGATTGATAGGTCTTAGCCAGTATGGAGGGGTTGTATCTACAGGCTACACTTGCTGATTGATAGGTCTCAGCCAGTATGGTGGGGTTGTATCTACAGGCTACACCTGCTGATTGCTAGGTCTTAGCCAGTATGGTGGGGTTGTATCAACAGGCTACACCTGCTGATTGATAGGTCTTAGCCAGTATGATGGGGTTGTATCTACAGGCTACACCTGCTGATACCTCTCGACAACAGAATATCACGATTTCCCCAGGAACGAAAAAAAGAATGAAGAGGACCTTTAGTGGTTTCCTGTTGCATTCCAACAAAAATGGTATCAAAGACTTTATTCATTTCAAAGAATGTAGAAAATTCTCGAAGCAGAATTGTAAGAGAGCCATGCCTATTCATGTAATTAGATGCAAATGAATTTAGACATGGGCGAGAATGTAAACTACTATTGGATTTGACATTGAGATAGGAGGAATTTCATATTAGGGAATGTTGCTATTTCTGTAATAGCGAATAGCCCCATAAGGAAGTATGCTAAGAGCAAGATGGAACTTAGATCTCTCATATGTACATTTGTGCCCATAAAAAAAAAAGAAAAAAAAAGTCTACTTACACGTTGTTTCAAACTTCTTCGCTGGGAACTTATTACAGGTGTTGTTTCCGGCATATCTCCAGCGGTGTCTGCAGTGTGGCGGTCCACGATATTTCGCCCGACTTCCATCCGGCTTCTTCTGGTGGTCATATTCTTGTCATGCTTGTGGCAGCTCTTAACGTAAAGTCTACTTAACTTAAAGCTCTTAACTTAAAGTCTACTTAGTGCTACTATGGCTAATTGGTTGGGGTATTTATAGGTTACTACGATGAGGCTAAGGGTTTTATTTAAAGAGTCCGTCATTAAATAAATCCCTAGTTCCCAGATGGGTATTGAACCCATCTCTACAGGTTCACCAAAGTGGCCACGCCTTAACTCACACGACTAACCTGAGCCACATATGTGTCAATAAACCCGACCTATTTGAATGGAGTTGTTTTTAAACAGTAAAAGCGTCGTAAACCTTTAGCCAACATTTATAGGTATTGGCTCTTTAACCAGCGAAATTGAGGTGGGAATGAGGACTATGGGAGTAGAGAAAATACAAAATAACGTATTTCTTTTTATCTTCTAAGCTCACAAATCACCTGTAAGGGTGCAAATCACCTTTTCTGATTATCATAGAAACATCCAAAATTAATTCCTAGAACACTTTTCGGTTGGTTGCATAAATACCAAGGTATTTTGGATTTTGTCCATTAGTTCATATATTTACTCGTCTATCATATAAAAATGGTATTTTACGAATTGCATAGCAATCAATGTATCTCTATATGTAAGCACTAAAAGTGGTAAATGCAATGGGAATTCTCTCCGACCGTGGGCTCTGAAAAAAGGTTTTGTTTTGGCTTTTAAACCCGTCATGGTGGGATTACCTCACATTTATTTAAATCCTTATTTTTCAAAAACATTTTTAAAGCTAGATTATTTTTAAGTATAATTGAAATATTTTTGCCTAATGTAGACCCCTCTTTCTTCGTCTCTGATTAATTTAATATCGGAATAACTTCAACATTTCTTTTCTTTGCAAAGCGCAACGGGAGATTTATTATATATCTATAACAAGTTCCTTAAGAAGCTGTATTTATAGTAGTAAGACAAGACCTCTAAACAAAAAGCTTTTAACCCTCCTTTCCCTTGGTCAAGGAGAGTTTTCTTGTAAACATGCCTGGTTCAATTTCAATACAGAACCAAATACTGATTTCGAATGCAGAGCAGCGTCTTTCAAACAGTCCCACTTTTATGACCGAGACGTTCCTAGAAAAATTCATGAGATTTTGTATTCACCAATATTTGCCTTCATTGATAAACAGAAAATATTCCTTCTTTGGAAACTTGCATTTACTCAATGAAAACGTATTAAATGGACATTATTCTCAACAAGAGCTCAAGAAATTAGTTATTTTAGATACAAAATCGAAACAACAGAATTAAATATATGGTCTTACTTTAGAACCTAAAACTTGATCTGGCATTATTTTGTATATGATTGGTAATCAAGGAAGATTGCATTCCAATTATATATTTCGAATTGGTTCATCAAACTATATTTGACACTAGCTGTGTTATCCTTCGATCACGCGTTGAAATAAATAGGGGGTCCCGCACAAATATTGGCACTGAATTTACATCTTATTAGCTGTAATTATATGATTCAATACTGGTCGACCAATTTAATTTGAATATGGATTAATAATATCCATTTTGATCTACTGAAGCTAAATGGGTTGGGGTACCTTCAGGTTACCATTATATAACAGCCAGGATGAGACTAAGGATTATTATTATTTATTAATGTCCACTTTTTGCTACTATGGCTAATTGGGACGGGTTATCTACAGGTGGTTACCACCCTTTTCTAGCCAGGGTGGAGCTAAGGAATTTTTTTTTATAAGTTCGTCACTTAATGAACTCCAATTGGCTAACCTGAGCTCCAGAGGTTCAATTCATCTTTCACAACATGATCAATCCTTTTGTTGAATCCAAAGAGACCAGAAGATGGAATTAATTATTTCGAATTTTATACTACCGAACAACATTCTAATAATAATAATAATAATAATGGGCCTTAACTCACGTAATGATATATACGTGTTCAAAAAAATTAATAATATCCAATATATTGGAGAAATTACGTTTCAACGTACACGTAAACATAGTGCACGTGTAGTACCATAACAAAAAACATTAATTGCCTCTTATTTTAGCAAATTTCCCTTAAGGGAAACAGCTATTATATTTTACTCATTACGCGACACATTTCCTGAAATATCCATCGATCCTATGTAAAAATTTTATTTGCGATACTTTATTACGGTCTGTTCAAAATTATATTTACTTGTCTGTTACCGCTCTAGAAGTTACAATTTTCGTTTAATCGTTACCAAACATGTAAGCGTTTAATATAATATAAAAGATCAAGTTAGCTAACGGCTGAAATCGGACTGGGGGGGGGTTAAAGGGGAGGAGTTTCGAAAATTCAAAATTTCTTCGTATAAATGTTATATACATATTTTCTGTATCATCAATATTATCCAAGATATTTGTACGTTTTAGTTTTCACTTTCACCCACTCATGTCATATTCACAATAAGCTGATATATCATGAACCACTTTATTCTAAGCTGGAGTACTAAATATTGTTTCCAAGAGAACTTTATTATAAGAGATACTTGCAAGTTCGTTGCGTGATGGCGTCATCAATTGAGATTTTACATTCTTGTTTCCAGACTTCGAATATTGGCGTTTAGAGTGGGAATGGAATTTAAATTATTTTCGTTTTATGCGTCAGATCGAAGAATGTTATTGGATCTATTTTATTTATGGTCTATAATTTTTGTGATAACCATTTTTTTGTAACTCAGTATTTAGAGATTTATTCGTACTTTTTTGTCTTCAGCTTTCAGTTTTTGCATAGAAATTGAGAATATGATATAATATGGGATCAAAAGTGTGTTATACTAGCACCAAAGAATTCTTTGACGCCCAGAACTAGGAAATAAAAAAAAATATGAATTATATATATAAAAAAACACAATGTAGCCCTGACAATGATAAATTCCAAACAGACCCCATCTTTACATTTTATTTGATAAATCAGTATTAACAAAATTTTGATGATCCTTACGTATTATATAAAAAAGTTATGTCCGCTACATTACAGCCAGTTAGAGAGCATTGATGAGTTGATATTTTTAAAATATTTTAAACATTCCACCTCTGATATTGCTTGGACTCTTGAATCTGTTACTAAAATAAAGGAGTAAATGTAATAAGGAATATTTTATTACTTAATTTCAGATTTTTTTATGTGTATATATCGTACGATGAATTATAGTTGGTAGTTAACGATTGTCGTCAATTTTCTTTACAGTAGTCAGCAATTTCATTCTAACTAATTCTTTTATGCTATAGTGTCAGCTAAATAGTATGTGTTCTTTTTTACAAGAATAGTGGAGTAAGTTGATTTCTGTATTGAGTGTTAAAGTTGTCAGTGTTGTTTAATTACTCTAAACAATATCCCTTCTCTATCTTATACCATTTTAGCAGATTTCCCTTAGCAGATATTGAGGTCGTACTCATTACGCGATTTTTGAAAATTTTCTTCAAATGTCCATCGATCCTACCCAGGAGATGACGAAAATGAGGTCCGTTCAAAATTATATATATTTCTCTGTTAACGCTCTAGCGGTCGCAATTTTTGTTTGATCGTTACCAAACTCAGTATTTAAACGTTTTGTGCAAAAAGACAGATCAAGTTCGTTAATGGCTGAAATCGGACTAGTGGGAGGGGGGATTTTCGAAAATTTGCAATATCTCCGTTACCATACGTCGGATCAAAACATTGTATAGAACCAATCTTATTGTAAATTAAATTTACTATAAATATTGTTCTATACATTTATTCGCTGTCTTGAATATTAACCGAGATATTTGCATTTTTATTAAATTTGGGCCGATAACGGATGACTGTTTCCCGCCAAAAGCTAGTTCAGCCTTTGTCGCAACTGTTCTGCTTTCGTATGGAGATTTCTCTATTGTATAACTTCATGTGGGAAATCTGCTTAGTTTACGCAGCCTATGCGTGACGGACTTTTTTGTAGTATAGGAGCATCTGTATTAAAAAAGTTAAACGACTTTCATAAATCAATGATGAAATTAAATAAATAGCGCGCAAAACAATTTAAGTAAAATAAATTGTGAAAGACTTGGTTCATGTTAGATAGTCAAAGGTAATGGGCACTCCCTCGCTAATGGAGATCTACTCCATTATCGTATTTTCAACCAGTTTTTTCTTTTTTCTTTTCTTTTATAATGAAAAAATGAAAACTCTCAACAGACTGTTTACTGGGCAAGCCCTTCAGTTGAGTGTTATGTGCTTTCTTTCTGGAGCACAATAAAGGGAAGAGTCCTTCTTAAATGTTTTTATATGAGAGTAGCTAGTTTTACTGCCTTGGTTAGTGGAGCAGGCAAGTTATACTGCGAGTACACTCCCCGCAGTTTACTCCACAAAGGGCTCCTTCAGTTTCCCTTATTAGCATAGCGGTGGTCACACCCTTCACTACAACCACTCGGAGGAAAACACCTATTGAGGTTGTACTCGAGAAACTGTTACCAAAAAATGTCTTCAAATGTCCATCCATCCTACATAGGAGATGATGGCAAACGTACGTCACGCAGGGGCTGCGTAAACTAAGCAGATTTCCCACCTGCTGGTATAACACACTTGTGATCATATTCCCTATTTCTGTGTAACCAAAAACCGATGAAAGGTGGGGGGAGAGGGGAGGGGTTACCGAAGGCTGAAAACACGAGTGTATGAATAACTCGCTGAATACTTGAATTACGAAAAAAAAATGCATGGAAAAGCAATTCTAGATCATCAGTAGATCCCAAGATTGGTTCTATAGCATTTTACAATAACAACCATAATAACGGATCTATTTTGAATTTTCGAAACCCCCCCCCTCGATACCACCATAATCCATCTCCGATTTCTGCCAATAACAAATAGAATTTTTAGTATTGGCTGAAGCGGTTAAATATCTAGTATGGATCAAATAAAAATTCTCGAAAAAAGAATGTAAAATCTTCATTGAGGACTACACCATGCAAGGAATTTGCACGAACCTCACATAATAAAGGTTCTTGAATATTTTAAATATTCAACAATATTTTGTATTTAAGATTCGGATGAAGTGCTCCCTGATATATCACTTAACAGTTAACGTGACATTGAGTAGGACTGGGGGTTTATTGAAGGCCGAAAACTACAAAATCCAAATATCTCCGTTAATATTGATGATAGAGAAAATATGTATATAACACCATTTATAGTTAATTACATTTTCAGTAAGATTGCTTTTATAACTTTTTTGGATCAGAATTAGAATAACTGAGATATTTGAAATTTACGAAATTTCCCCTCTAAACCTCCCCACCCCCTCCCACTTGGTTAGATTTCGGCCATTAACGAACTTGATCTTTTTTTTACATAAAACGATTAAACGTCGAGTTTGGTAACGATCAAACAAAACTTGCGACCGCTAGAGCGTTAACAGACAAATTATATATATATATATATATATATATATATATATATATATATTTATATATATATATATACTAGCTAAGGTACCCGGCTTCGCTCGGGAAATCATTTAAGGCTGAATGATGATAGTACTTTTTTGGGCAAGGCTTCAATGTTTACAACTACACTTCCGTCGGCGCGCATTGTTTTGCTGTGAGGGTCAGGCAGGCGACTTATAAATGAGAAACTTTATATTTGAAGAATAAATAAAAATGTGTTCCTAATCTATCCCTTGCCATTTTTAACTCACCTTTTTGAATACTTCAAACCATAATCATGGATAGTATTTATTACAATTAAATATCGTCTATAATGAAACTTATTTCCTGTCAAAAACCAATCCGAGCATATATAGTTTAAGCATAGTTTAGCACGTAAGGTTATATTCATAATAGTAGATCTCAGTGGAAATCACTTCCCGTAATGCCCAGCATTTCACAGGAAATTAGTAAACTCAATTAACTCTATTAGCCTCCGTCTATTTCCGCTCTCGCATTAGAGCTATCAACACTCTTCTCCTTAAATTATTAATTCAAAATATTATTGTAATAATTTATCTACCTGATGGCATTAAATAATAGTGTTACCCTAAAAATAATTTATATTATATTCAAAAAGCTAGTCGAGGGGAAGAGATCGTAGTACTTTAAACAATCATATCGAGTTTAAGAGCATTTTGTCTTTTTTCATAATGACATTAACGTTTAATTGTTATGATAGTACATATTTGTTTCAATAACATGAAGATATCGGAAATAAGATAGTATATAACCAAAATCAAAGAGTTTGATTCCCTACTACTTCCCCTATCACTCCTTGAGGAAATTCAGCACGATTTTTTTTTAATTATACATTATACAAATTAAATAATGGAAATGCTCTTATAGTTTAAATTTCTATTGGAAATAAATAATAAAGTTATTTTCTAGGGAAAATAAATAAATGAGGCGAAGGGGGAGGGGGATTTATAATCTCACTAATCCGAATCATACTTAGTAATAAATAATCGAAATAGATAAGGCTAAAACATAACATCATTTGTCATAATATGCCTATATTAAAAACACTTAAGTGTTATAAACTTATTTAAATAAGTACTAATAAAATCGTCGACTCCCGCTATAGATTTAGCTTATATCCCGTATTTACTTCATTTTACGACATAAGTGAATGAAACAAAAGTTGCTCTAAATAACAAAGTAAACAACTTTTGTTATGTGCACCTTTGCCGAAAAACAAATAGAAAATGAAATATCGTGAATTTTTACTTCAGGCTTCCCGTTCGAACCTAAAAATTTTAATATAGCTTATAATCATGGGAGAATTAATGCTAATTGACATACCGAGTTTTGTTAAGTTCGGTTCAATCGTTAGCACCCAATAAAATAGTTGACTCCCGCTTTATATATCTCGTTTATACTTCGTTAAAAGTCAAAAATGAATATCACAAAAGTTATTCTAAATAACAAAATAAACAACTTTTGTTAGGTTCATATTTGCCGAAAAGCGAATAGAAAACAAAATACCGCTATTTTAAATTCAGGCCTCCCTTACAACCCCCACTCCTGCCCGTCCCTAGAAAGGTTAGTATGGCTTATTATAATGAAAGCGTTAGTTCTAATACACATACCGAGTTTTATTCATTTTGGTTGGGTCTTTCGTCTCAAATAAAATTGTTCACATTCGTTATAGGTTTAATACCCGTCGTTGCTGTGGATTTGCTAATAATAGAATTATTTGTTCGATAAGGCTTCACAGTCTTCGATATTTTAAAATTTCCCGTCTCTTATTCATTTAAATATGGTGAATTTTTATTTCAGGACTCCCTTTCAACCCCCCTCCCGTTCGAACCTAAATATTTTAATATAACTTATAATCGTGTAAGAATTAATGCTAATTGACCCACCGAGTTTTGTTAAGTTCGGTTCAGCCGTTAGTGCCCGCTAAAGTTTTAACGTATAACTCATTTATACTTACGTATACGACAAAAGTGTATATAACAAAAGTTACTCCAAATAACAAAATAAACAACTTTTGTTACGTTTATATTTGCGGAAAAACCAATAGGAAACGAAATATCGCTATTTTTAATTTCAGGCCTCCCTTATAACCCCCACTCCTGCCCGTCCATAGAAATGTTGGTATGGCTTATTATAATGAAGGCCTCACTGCTAATACACATACCGAGTTTTATTTAGTTCGGTTCAGTCTTTTTGGCAAATAATATTGTTGACTCCCGCTATAATTTTTAGCGTATAACGCATTTAAACTTCGGTATACGACAAAAGTGTATATAACAAAAGTTACTCTAAATAACAAAATAAACAACATTTGTTATGTGCATATTTACCAAAAAACCAATAGAAAACGAAATATCGCTATTTTTAATTTCAGGCTTCCCTTATAACCCCCACTCCTCTTCGTTTCAGAGAATATTAATATAGCCTAAAGTCTAAGTTGGGTTAGTAGTATTATACATACCAAGTTTCATAAAATTCGGTTCAGCCGTTTATACGTGAAAAGGTAACAAACAAACAAACAAACAAACATACACGAAAGAAACAAAATGCAGATATGGTGTCTATGACATGTGAAACGAAAAGTTATCGTGAAATTTCGCGAAAAAAATCAATGTACAGACAGAGGTTACATCACATTACAGACGAAAACATAACATCATTTGTCATAATATTCATTTATTAAAACCCCTTAAATAAGTACTAATATAATTATTGACTCCCGTTTAGCGTATATCCCGTGTTTACTTCATTTTACGACAAAAGTGAATGCACACAAAAGTTACTCTAAATAACAAAGTAAACAACTTTTGTTATGTGCACATTTGCCGAAAAACAAATAGAAAATAAAAAAGACGGTTTTTCATTTCAGCCTCTCTTACAATCCCCACTCCCCTTTGAACCTAAAATTTTTAATATAGCTTATAATCATGGAAGAATTAATGCTTATTCGCATACCGAGTTTTGCTAAGTTCGGTTCAATCGTTAGTGCCCAACAAAATTGTTGGCTCCCGCTTTAGATTTTAGTGTATATCTCGTTTATACTTTTCTATACGACAAAAGTTACTGAAAATAACAAAATAAACAACTTTTGTCATGTGCATGTTTGTCGAAAAACCAATAGGAAACAAAATATCACTACTGTTAATTTCAGGCCTCCCTTACAAACCCCACTCCTGCTCGTCCATAGAAATGTTGGTAGGGCTTATGATAATTAAGGCGTCAACTCTAATTAACATACCGAGTTATATTTAGTTCGGTTGAGTCTTTTGAGCCCAATAAAATTAATGACTCCCGCTATGGTTTTTAGCTTATAACTCATTTATACTTCGGCTTACGACAAAAGTGTATATAACAAAAGTTACTCTAAATATCAAAATAAACAACTTTTGTTATGTTCATATTTGCGGAAAAACCAATAGGAAACGAAATATCGCTATTTTTAATTTCAGGCCTCCCTTATAACCCCCACTCCTGCCCGTCCATAGAAATGTTGGTATGGCTTATTATAATGAAGGCCTCACTGCTAATACACATACCGAGTTTTATTTAGTTCGGTTCAGTCTTTTTGGCAAATAATATTGTTGACTCCCGCTATAATTTTTAGCGTATAACGCATTTAAACTTCGGTATACGACAAAAGTGTATATAACAAAAGTTACTCTAAATAACAAAATAAACAACATTTGTTATGTGCATATTTACCAAAAAACCAATAGAAAACGAAATATCGCTATTTTTAATTTCAGGCTTCCCTTATAACCCCCACTCCTCTTCGTTTCAGAGAATATTAATATAGCCTAAAGTCTAAGTTGGGTTAGTAGTATTATACATACCAAGTTTCATAAAATTCGGTTCAGCCGTTTATACGTGAAAAGGTAACAAACAAACAAACAAACAAACATACACGAAAGAAACAAAATGCAGATATGGTGTCTATGACATGTGAAACGAAAAGTTATCGTGAAATTTCGCGAAAAAAATCAATGTACAGACAGAGGTTACAATTTTATATATATATATATATATATACTAGCTCAGATACCCGGCTTCGCCCGGGAATTCATTTGAGGCTGAATGGTGTGGTGTTTTTTTGGCAAGACTTTACTTTGCAAATTATTTTGACATTTACCCATCCCAGTTTTAAGGGTTTATACCCGTTGTTGGCATTTTTTAATACTAAAATTAATTTTTTATGTAAGACTTCACTGTTCAAACCATAATCATGTGTAGCATTTATTACAATTAAATATCATCTATAATGAACATATTTCCTTTCAAAAGCCAATCTGAGCTCACATAGTATAGGCAAAGTTTTGCACGTAAGATTATATTTGAATAGTGAATCTCACTGGAAATCGCTTCCAGGAATGCCAGAGGGAAATAAGTTCTCAATTAACTGGTCCCGTCATCTTCCGCTCCCGCATGAGACTTCTCAACATTCTTCTCCTTATATTATTGATGCAAAACATTATTTTATAATATATCTACCGGATGGAATTAAATAATAGTGGTACCCTGAAAATATCATATCGAGTTTAAACGTATATTGTTTTTTGTCATAATGACATTACCATTAACGTTTAATTGTTATTATATTATTTATTTATTTATTAACGTCCACTTTTTGCAACTTAGGCTAATCGGGACGGGTTATCTACAGGTTACCACCCTTTTCTAGCCAGGGTGGGATTTTAGGACGTTATTCAATGAATTTCGTCACTAAATAATTTCCTTTGCCCAGGCGAGAATCGAACTCGCCACTCTAGGGTTATTATATTAGCTATTAGCTAGTTATTGAAACAAATAGTTATTATATTAGCTATTTGTTTCAATAACTTCAAGGTACATTATAGAAATTAAATAATGGAAATGCTCTTATAGTTTATATTTCTATTGGAAATAAATAACAAAGTTATTTTCTAGGCAAAAAAAATAAATGAGGAGGGGATGACGAAGATTTATAACCTCACTAATCCGAATCATACTTTGAACTATCATATAAGACGAAAACATAACATCATTTGTCATAATATTCATTTATTAAAACCCCTTAAATAAGTACTAATATAATTATTGACTCCCGTTTAGCGTATATCCCGTGTTTACTTCATTTTACGACAAAAGTGAATGCACACAAAAGTTACTCTAAATAACAAAGTAAACAACTTTTGTTATGTGCACATTTGCCGAAAAACAAATAGAAAATAAAAAAGACGGTTTTTCATTTCAGCCTCTCTTACAATCCCCACTCCCCTTTGAACCTAAAATTTTTAATATAGCTTATAATCATGGAAGAATTAATGCTTATTCGCATACCGAGTTTTGCTAAGTTCGGTTCAATCGTTAGTGCCCAACAAAATTGTTGGCTCCCGCTTTAGATTTTAGTGTATATCTCGTTTATACTTTTCTATACGACAAAAGTTACTGAAAATAACAAAATAAACAACTTTTGTCATGTGCATGTTTGTCGAAAAACCAATAGGAAACAAAATATCACTACTGTTAATTTCAGGCCTCCCTTACAAACCCCACTCCTGCTCGTCCATAGAAATGTTGGTAGGGCTTATGATAATTAAGGCGTCAACTCTAATTAACATACCGAGTTATATTTAGTTCGGTTGAGTCTTTTGAGCCCAATAAAATTAATGACTCCCGCTATGGTTTTTAGCTTATAACTCATTTATACTTCGGCTTACGACAAAAGTGTATATAACAAAAGTTACTCTAAATATCAAAATAAACAACTTTTGTTATGTTCATATTTGCCGAAAACCCAATAGGAAACGAAATATAGCTATTTTTAATTTCAGGCCTCCCTTATAACCCCCACTCCTGTTCGTCTCAGAGGATATTAATATAGCCTAAAGTCTAAGTTGGGTTAGTAGTAATATACATACCAAGTTTCATAAAATTCGGTTCAGCCGTTTATGCGTGAAAAGGTAACAAACAAACAAACAAACATACACGAAAGAAACAAAATGCAGATATGGTGTCTATGACATGTGAAACGAAAAGTTATCGTGAAATTTCGCGAAAAAAATCAATGTACAGACAGAGGTTACAATTTTATATATATATAGATATATATATAATTTTGAATGGACCTTTTTTTGGTCGTCTCCTTGGTGCGATCGATAGACATTTGAACAAATGTTCCATCGTCCCAATCGTTCCAAATCGCGCCATGAGCACAACCTGAATAGCTGATTTCCCTTAAAATAAATCTGCTAAAATCGAGGTCCATTCAAATTTACATAATACATAAATAAAGCACGTAAGTCATGTAAAAACATTTGCCTCTTTACACTCCACCTAACTCAATTTTTTTATTGTTTGCAAATTCGGTATTCACACCTTCCGATAAAACACATACTGACAGACTGCATCCAACGAAGAAACCTTCACATACCCTACGATTTGACAGAACTATTAACTGACATCAGCCAATCTATTCTACAAGTACTAACATATCTAAAACATATAAACATTTACAAAAACATAAGTACAAAATAAAATAGGTCTACAGCATACTTAAAAAGATTTAAAAGGGATAAATTGTATTATATTCATTTAGGCAAAGCACGGATATGAGTAACAATCAGATATTTAAGAAATATCTTCCATAATATAAAAATAAAGTACAACAAAGGTACCAAAGGAAATATATTATTCTAACTACCCCTTAACAATTAAAGATCTTGCCAATCGCCATCGATGTGGGGCTCAAACTAAATAAGATAAAATAAAAAAATCGATATTTAAACATTTTATGGAAAGCGGACCAAATTCATTAATAGCTGATGTAGGGTCAGTATGAACATTAGAGAAGGGTTAGATACAAAATTCAAAATAACTCCGTTATTATGAGACGAATCAAGAAATGCTATATTACCAATTTCGTTAAACCAAATATTTTCTACAGGTGTATTTCCGCAATATTAATAAAGTTAGTTGTATTTGGTTTTTCAGCCGTCAGGAAACCCCCACTCCTTTTCATCTTAAATAACAATATGTGCTACCTCTAAGACATTATAGATCTCTCTTTAGTGGTCTTATCATTGATATAATCTGTTATCGATAGCTACAGGCGCCTGAGAAAAATAATCCCATTGTAAAAAATATGAGCATGACTCGAAAATAATTTTTCCCCTTTGGCAATAAGCTAAACCAGACAAACCTTATTTGTAGAGGACACGTGTAGAATTAGAACAAATTAAATATTATCTGAGTTTTTCCTTTGTTAAACGAACTGATTAAAATCGTGAATGTAATATTCTCTTATATTCATTCTGTAATGTTGATAAAACATTTTGTACTTAAAAGAAAAGAAAAAAAAAATTAACAATAGATCCTTTTAGAAAAACATTCATTTCTTTTTTTTTATATATATAAAAGGGAAAATGTGAAAGAAGAAAATTAGAGAAGAAAAAAAGGAAACGTGCCCGCTCGTAAAAGGTTTCCTAATCAATGTTTACAACGGACCTACAACATCACAACTCTAATGAAAAAGGAGTTGTGTGTTGTCCATGTTACAAGCCACTGTACTTGCTCACAATCATTCTTCATACGATCCTTCTGAAGATTGTCTAAAACTTGTAATTATTAGCATTTATTATCTGTCTATACTCCTGTCTCTAACTGTTTTCTAATACTCGTATATCAAGACCCAACAGCAGTCTGTGTGTTGTCCATGTTACAAGCCACTGTACTTGCTCACAATCATTCTTCATACGATTCTTCTGAAGATTGTCTAAAACTTGTAATTATTAGCATTTATTATCTGTCTGTACTCCTGTCTCTAACTGTTTTCTAGTACTCGTATATCAAGACCCAACAGCAGTCTGTGTGTTGTCCATGTTACAAGCCACTGTACTTGCCCACAATCATTCTTCATACGATCCTTCTGAAGATTGTCTAAAACTTGTAATTATTAGCATTTATTATCTGTCTGTACTCCTGTCTCTAACTGTTTTCTAATACTTGTATATCAAGACCCAACAGCAGTCTGTGTGTTGTCCATGTTACAAGCCACTGTACTTGCCCACAATCATTCTTCATACGATCCTTCTGAAGATTGTCTAAAACTTGTAATTATTAGCATTTATTTTCTGTCTATACTCCTGTCTCTAACTGTTTTCTAGTACTCGTATATCAAGACCCAACAGCAGTCTGTGTGTTGTCCATGTTACAAGCCACTGTACTTGCCCACAATCATTCTTCATACGATCCTTCTGAAGATTGTCTAAAACTTGTAATTATTAGCATTTATTATCTGTCTATACTCCTGTCTCTAACTCTTTTCTAATACTCGTATATCAAGACCCAACAGCAGTCTGTGTGTTGTCCATGTTACAAGCCACTGTACTTGCCCACAATCATTCTTCATACGATCCTTCTGAAGATTGTCTAAAACTTGTAATTATTAGCATTTATTATCTGTCTATACTCCAGCCTCTAACTCTTTTCTAATACTCGTATATCAAGACCCAACAGCAGTCTGTGTGTTGTCCATGTTACAAGCCACTGTACTTGCCCACAATCATTCTTCATACGATCCTTCTGAAGATTGTCTAAAACTTGTAATTATTAGCATTTATTATCTGTCTATACTCCAGCCTCTAACTCTTTTCTAATACTCGTATATCAAGACCCAACAGCAGTCTGTGTGTTGTCCATGTTACAAGCCACTGTACTTGCCCACAATCATTCTTCATACGATCCTTCTGAAGATTGTCTAAAACTTGTAATTATTAGCATTTATTATCTGTCTCTACTCCTGTCTCTAACTGTTTTCTAGTACTCGTATATCAAGACCCAACAGCAGTCTGTGTTGTCCATGTTACTAGCCACTGTACTTGGCCACAATCATTCTTCATACGATCCTTCTGAAGATTGTCTAAAACTTGTAATTATTAGCATTTATTATCTGTCTGTACTCCTGTCTCTAACTGTTTTCTAATACTTGTATATCAAGACCCAACAGCAGTCTGTGTGTTGTCCATGTTACAAGCCACTGTACTTGCCCACAATCATTCTTCATACGATCCTTCTGAAGATTGTCTAAAACTTGTAATTATTAGCATTTATTATCTGTCTATACTCCAGCCTCTAACTCTTTTCTAATACTCGTATATCAAGACCCAACAGCAGTCTGTGTGTTGTCCATGTTACAAGCCACTGTACTTGCCCACAATCATTCTTCATACGATCCTTGTGAAGATTGTCTAAAACTTGTAATTATTAGCATTTATTATCTGTCTATACTCCAGCCTCTAACTCTTTTCTAATACTCGTATATCAAGACCCAACAGCAGTCTGTGTGTTGTCCATGTTACAAGCCACTGTACTTGCCCACAATCATTCTTCATACGATCCTTGTGAAGATTGTCTAAAACTTGTAATTATTAGCATTTATTATCTGTCTATACTCCAGCCTCTAACTCTTTTCTAATACTCGTATATCAAGACCCAACAGCAGTCTGTGTGTTGTCCATGTTACAAGCCACTGTACTTGCCCACAATCATTCTTCATACGATCCTTCTGAAGATTGTCTAAAACTTGTAATTATTAGCATTTATTATCTGTCTATACTCCTGTCTCTAACTCTTTTCTAGTACTCGTATATCAAGACCCAACAGCAGTCTGTGTGTTGTCCATGTTACAAGCCACTGTACTTGCCCACAATCATTCTTCATACGATCCTTCTGAAGATTGTCTAAAACTTGTAATTATTAGCATTTATTTTCTGTCTATACTCCTGTCTCTAACTGTTTTCTAGTACTCGTATATCAAGACCCAACAGCAGTCTGTGTGTTGTCCATGTTACAAGCCACTGTACTTGGCCACAATCATTCTTCATACGATCCTTCTGAAGATTGTCTAAAACTTGTAATTATTAGCCTTTATTATCTGTCTATACTCCTGTCTCTAACTGTTTTCTAATACTTGTATATCAAGACCCAACAGCAGTCTGTGTGTTGTCCATGTTACAAGCCACTGTACTTGCCCACAATCATTCTTCATACGATCCTTCTGAAGATTGTCTAAAACTTGTAATTATTAGCATTTATTATCTGTCTATACTCCGTCTCTAACTCTTTTCTAGTACTCGTATATCAAGACCCAACAGCAGTCTGTGTGTTGTCCATGTTACAAGCCACTGTACTTGCCCACAATCATTCTTCATACGATCCTTCTGAAGATTGTCTAAAACTTGTAATTATTAGCATTTATTATCTGTCTGTACTCCTGTCTCTAACTGTTTTCTAGTACTCGTATATCAAGGCCCAACAGCAGTCTGTGTGTTGTCCATGTTACAAGCCACTGTACTTGGCCACAATCATTCTTCATACGATCCTTCTGAAGATTGTCTAAAACTTGTAATTATTAGCATTTATTATCTGTCTATACTCCAGTCTCTAACTCTTTTCTAATATAACAAGGCCCAGCAGTCTGTGTGTTGTCCATGATGTTACAAGCCACTGTACTTGCTCACAATCATTCTTCATACGATCCTTCTGAAGATTGTCTAAAACTTATAATTATCAGCATTTATTATCTGTCTATACTCCAGTCTCTAACTCTTTTCTAGTACTCGTATATCAAGACCCAGCAGTCTGTGTGTTGTCCATGTTACAAGCCACTGTACTTGCCCACAATCATTCTTCATACGATCCTTCTGAAGATTGTCTAAAACTTATAATTATCAGCATTTATTATCTGTCTATACTCCAGTCTCTAACTCTTTTCTAATGTCTCAAGACCCAGCAATCTGTGTGTTGTTTATGATGTTACAAGCAACTGTACTTGCCCACATGCATTCTTCATATGATCCTTCTGAAGTCTAAAACTTGTAATTATCAGCATTCATTAACTGGCTATTCTCCAATCTCTAACTCTTTTCTAATATATCAAGACCCAGCAGGCTGAGTGTCATCCATGTTACAAGCCACTGTACTTGCCCACATGCATTCTTCATGTGATCATTTAGAAACCTGACTAAAATATATAATTATCAGCATTTATTAACTGCCTCCAATCTTAATGCCCCATACATTAAGACTCAGCATTCTGTTTGTCGTTCATGTTACAATTGGCTTCCAGTCCAACAATGGTTACACACAAAAAAATTGAAAAAAATTAAGAAAAGCATTGTTATATGTTATAATTTGTAATTTGAATCAGAGGAATATCATTCTATAGCAAGAGTAGGCGTTTTTGGCAAATGTGAGTTTAAGCCTCAGACAAAAGTCTGAGCCAACACTGGTACTGATCGGACTAGATAACGAGGACATCAAAATAAAGACGAATTACATAGAGCATACATAATATAGGAAATTTGACAGCGGCCTTTGGCAAGGGAGTCGGGGAGAGGGAAAAGTTAGCATAGAAAGAACAAGATACGGTTCTTGCAGTTTGTGTAGAAAATAAATACCATTTCTCATTACGTTTGTTTATCTGTTAAAATGGGACCGGCTAAACTATCGCACGCCCTCTAAATACATGTTGAAACATTTTTGAATTTCGTATAAATTGTGAGGAGTCGAATTGTATGTGTTATAGGAGTGATTGGTTAGATTTGTGATATAGGTATTGTAAAATGCACTCGATTGTATATTACAAATTTAATTTTCACAGTGACGAGATTATCTTTTATAATCACTTCCTTGTAAATGAATGAAAAAAATAAAACCGGAAAAAATGGGATTTCATTTTTATCTGTCAGTCACAGAAGAAATAAAAGTTAAAAGCGCCCGCCATAAAATAAGTGTCTCGCAGAAATATGGCTGAACACGCAAAAAGAGGGGGGGGGGAGTCAATATGTACGTTGGTTTATATCTCCTGCAAAAGGAAGCAGATTTCCCACTCGCTGGAATGTTCCTCATAACACTTAACTCACTTCCTATTAACTATCTCTGTCTGAGATATTACCCTTTGAGCAATATTGGAAATAAGCTCTACATGGGATATTGGTAAAGTCGAAACCAAAATTGAAAATAAACAACAACGAGTCAAGGAAAAATAAATCGTAAATTTCCTTGTAAAAAAGAATAATGTATGAAACAATAGTTGCTGGACGTAACTTCATAAACATCATTATGATTGGTTTCCTATAACTTTTCAATCAACACATAAGAATGAAGATATTTTATAACTTACACCTTGCCCGTTTTTCCTAGTCCTTCTTCAGTCCTTGAATAACTTAATATTTAGTTTTACAAAAAATAGAGTTTATTTGTTATATGTCTCCTTAAGTGAAGCTACAACGTATCACTAGAATTTTCAACGTGAGTCCTTATAAATATATTTAAGGAAGAAAGACATAACGAACGACGAATATTTACCTATATTGGTGTAGAAGGATCATATTTGAGGTCTTAACCGAGGGAAATCATTAAATATAAAAACGTATTATGTAGTTGAACAAGTTAGAACGTTCTAGAAGATGTAAATAGAAACTGAGGGTTGTTTTATTAAATTACATGGCATGTGAGCATCCCTTTACATCTAATTCTCCCCATTTTAAGTTAATTATTTAAAAATATGTACCTTGTTATTACTTCACAACCTTTTACCAGGCTTCTTTTTCTTCTCTGTAATGGCACAACGTCTACATGTTTTCTCAATTATAACAGTCTCATTTTAGTTTCACCTGATTTATGTATTTCATTTAAGACTTCTTTCTACATTTTCAGCAGTATTTGTGATAATGTGTATAACCAACTGTATAGCTCCATACGTATTTTTTTACCTGACTACTTTAATTATCGCAATCTTTAAGCTTGTTGAAAATTTCCAAGGCGTATACCTGGCGTTGACGGGATGAAATAGAAATGATTTCCCTTGGAAATACGAAGATTGCATTCACAAAATATTCCCATTTTATTCATCAATAACAAAAATCCACTGTTATGTAGAGAGTAAAAGTGCTACCATTCATTTATTAAAACCGAGATATAATCAGTTACAAAATTTTATGATTATAGTTGTTTTTATCCGGAAAATAATTGATATAATAATCGTTTCCCATCGAAATATAAATTCTAGATAATCGGAAACACTAAATAACCCATTTATTGTCTTCCAATTGGTCATATTTATAGGTTTGAACATGAAGAGAGGAATTTCTATTGTACGAATATTTCATAACTTACAGTTTACTCCAACTCCTTTTTTTCATTGTCCTTCTTCATTATTAATTAGATTCTAGAATTTTAGCATCGTTTGATGTCGTCAATATGTTTGGGAATATTCCACCCACATAAGTTATCCCTAAATGTTTAGTGAATTAGTCAATTTACTCTCTGTTTGCTTAGGTCATAACTGTTATAAATTAGTTAGCGCTTTAGTTAAGGGATCTGGGATCAGCCCTTTGGCTGCTGATATGTTTACGAACTACATGGAGGAAAAGTTTATATTGTCTCCACGCAACCCCGTCTTTAAGCTCATTGATTTCCGGAGACGCTATGTGGATGATGTCCTTAGCATTTTTATAGGTACGTTGCAAGAACTAAACGGGCTACACTCGTACTTGAATAGCTGCCGTGGGACAATTAAGTAAGAACGCGCTTTACAAAGTTATATACTCCGGTGAAGTTTATACGCTTGAATGTCAGTGCTTACTTCTACTGGCGACGATTTGGTCAGATTTCGCTCAGATCTCGTCCTCTATTCCTTTTAGCAGATTTTTTTAGAGGGGGGGAGAATTTTGAAAGATCGAAATATCTCCTTAATTATTCAATGGATCGAAAATATGTATAGAAACAATGTTATAGCAAATTAAATGAACTGTAATTACTGTTATATACATTTATTCTCTATCTTGAATATTAACCGAGATTTTTGCATTTATCAGTTTTCAGCCTTCAGCAAACCCCACTTCTACTCATGTTACACAAACAATACTCGGTTATGTAATAAACCACATCATTCGGATCTTAAGTACCACATATTGTTTTCAAGAGACATTTATTATACGAGATACATGCAAAGATGTTCTGGTGACCCCCACCCCTTCTTAAGTTTCTGAACTACTTATATTTGATTGATTAAGTTAAAAATTATTTTGATTCATTATAAATTACAGTACTAGATATAGTCAATAGTTTTCAATCTGATTAATACGTTATATTCAGATATATTACAGTAATTGTTTTTCTTTCCGGTAAGAAGTTGGCAGAACTGTTTGTTTACATTTCAGATGCTTTCCGTTGAGAGGTTTCTAATTATCGTTTGTATTTATTCCCTTAATATTCACGGTGGTGTTTTTACCGGTATGTAGATTTATCTATTGTTAACTTTCACGGGAAATCTGCTTAGTTTTCGCAGCCACTGAGTGACTGACTTTTATTCTCTTACTCTTCCCATTCAATATTATAGACATAAAACTGATTTATTACTATATACATGTATAAATCACTTGTACTTTGTCCATTTTCCCCTTATCTGAGCTCACTAGGGCCTATTATTCTTTTTATTTACTAATCAGATGGGCTTGTTCTTATAACTAATGCCCACATAATGTATTTAAGAGGATGGCGACAGTAGTGAAGTATGAATGAGATAGAGAGAGATGTTGAAGCTGTGTTGAACTTGTGACTGCTCTATGAGCCGAATCACTAATGCAGGGCCACGCTCTCTCCCTTCGATTCGTCTCAGGAGCTACAGTTTCAATGTTATTCGCAAGCATCAACACATGCGCAATATCTATTCAAGGCAGTGTGACGTAAGTTAATAGACATACTTTGATTTCAATTGACCTGCCGTTTAATCAAAATGATTCTTCAAGAATCCTCCAAGAAAGAACCCCAGTAAAATAATTTTACTGTTTAATTGTCATGACCAACAGTATACAAGAAACAATAACAGTCAAAAATAACACTTTATGTTATACCGTATTGATGATTACATATACTTAGGCCAGGTTATATCCTTTAAAGATAGCACGAATAAGGAAATCCAGAGAAGACTCTCACTTGGATGGAAAAAGTACTGGAGCCTCAATTTTATATTGAAAAGCAAATACGAAATGCACCTTAAAAAACCAATGGGAGCTCAGGTTAGCCATTTGAATTAAAGCGTTGCCTTTAATCTCACATGGCAATCCTAGAGTGGCGGGTTCGATTCCCGTCTTGGCAAGGGAATTTATTTAGTGACGGAATTCATTAAATAAAATCCTTAGTATCACCATATGCTGAGGCTTACAAAGTGAGCTGCTGGCAACGTACAGTTGAAAGAAGTGTGCTTCATATAAAGAAAAAGGTGCACGGAAATAAGAAGACAAACGAACTTCAGGGATGTCAACTTATTCATCCAAATGCTAAAATGGAAGTGGGCTGGACACTTGATGCGCTGCAGAGATGGTCACGAAGACTCAAAGACTGCACGCCTTATAACTGGAAAAGAAGTAAAGGGAGACAGCCAACAAGATGGAGAGATGTGTTCATAAATACCGTCGGCCCCAACTGGGCAAGGTTAGCTCAAGACAAAGAAAAGTGACACTCTCTAATGCCTAACTCCACTTCCCAATAGAGTTGGTCATAAAGAGTGAAACACCAGTGGCTTTCTAAATTCAAATTATCTAAGCAATATTGTTTATTAGTGTATTTGTACCTTAAAATCATGTATTAATATTAACTTTGTAAACGATTATTTCACTTTACTCTTTATTATAAAGAAGGCTAAATTCATTCTATCATTCACTGATTATTTATTTATAAGTGACGCTGCATTCACGGTCTGCTCTTTAGGACGTCTATTACTGTCTGCTGATAATTACATACTATTAATAATTAGAAGAAAATGAAACAAAATTCACTCACATCTACGCAGACTAAGCAGATTTCCCACGCTCTGGGATAACATACTGTTACGTTTTATTACGAAATCAGTAATAAACATTGTTTATAAGAGTTCCATTTGGATAGCAAAATTAAATAAACACAAGCTTCACAGTTTTTATTACTGCACAATTTATTTAACAATGCACAATACACTTGGTTAATTGTTCTTAATTACTACTCACAGCATGCACTGATAGCGTCACTGAAATTCACAAAAAGACGGCACTGCACTGTCTTAAACACGGCACTATAATGTTACTTACAGAGTCACGGCACAACACTGTTCTTCTTATAAAAACACTTTACCGCACTGCACTAAGTCGCACTGGAGCACTGAACGTACTTTGATGTGATCATCAAGACAGCTGAGATTAAACTGACTAGCTCTTATTTTTTTTTTTTATTTTTTTTTTTTTTATCTGAGTCCAGATTGCCTCTAAAGTTAGTTGTAAAACAAGGAAATGCAGGACCATGTAAAGCCCTGCGTGGGTTTGGGTTGGTAGTCCCCTTGTACTGAGCGATGCGCTCTATTATAAGGAGTAGTTGTGAAAATTTTGGGGCGTAAGAGCGTAGGGTAATTGTGGATGGACCTGGCATCTGGCGGTGCCAGGTGGGATGATAACTGACTAGCTCGCGGCTGGCCGGTTCTTTATATAGATCGTCGGCATACATCAAAGGGGAATTGGCTGGAACCTTCGACGTCTGGACTGGAAGGGACTAGTACGGGCTAGACCATTAGCGGCAACCCCTTTGATCTCCATGCTCCCCAAACACGTGAACATCTCTGTCCAATTCTTCCAAGTATTTAATTTTGGCAACAATACTATTGATCACTTCTCCAAATATATTTCCTACTTCTAAATTAAAATGTCATAATCAGAAGCGGGTATTTATGTTCTAAAGACTGATAAGAAGAAAGGACAAATAACTCCCTAAGTATTTAAGCTGCCAAAAAAATTGTTGAACAATTATTGCATAGCATTGACAGCTTAAAAATATTGGTTCATTGACAGTTTTCAGTACTGCTCATAGTAACGCAGATATTATGAATTTTCGAATCCCCACTCTTAACCTCCCACCCTGGTCGAATTTCACCCATCAATGACTATGAGCTTTAGCGTTTAATGAAACTGTCAAATATCGATTATGGTGTTCATCAAATAAACATTTTTAAGAAAAGAGTGTAAAATCTTAATTTATTACGTCACCAAAAGCGTATTTACATTATCTTTGAAGTAAAACTTCAATGGAAACATTATATCATTGTATAATCATAAAATATAATCATCAAATAAAGTCATCCCGTTATTTTCACAGAACAGAAATGTCCTGAAACGTATCACTGGATGGCATTTCGAATTCTCATATAGCCTATGTGTGTATATCATATTTTTTTTTAACGCCTTTGTAGGACCGGAGTACATTTGAAAATTCTTTTCCATAAATCGCGTCACGATTAAGACGGAAAAAGACGGAAAAACAAAATTACCTTCATGAATTTTAAAGTTACGGAATTGTAAAATATTCCTAATATTGGTTATATAATATTTTTCTATGCGACCCATAATAAAGAAATTTTATCTCAATTTCGTCATTTAGGTAGGATAGAATTTAAAACATTTTTAGAATATTACGTCAATAGTAGGACTTCAAGAGCTGATTTCCCTCAGAAATCTGCAAAAGGATGTGCGAATAATTTAATATACTACATGTTAATAGATAGCACTTTATTACCATATTGAATTAAACATTAACATTAAGAAAAAGGTTTGAAGCAATTTGACCAGTACTAAAAGCAGCAAAGCAGCACTTGAATTGTTAACCCATATTGATTTGAGTATAATGGTGCATGCATAATGAGTTTAAAAGAAAGTCTGGAATTAATTATTTTTTTTAAAGGATTTTACCTCCCAGCTGGGATTATGCTAATAGGACTTTAGTTAGTATTCTCAGTATCCTTTGAATGACTTACTAGAATTATTTAAGCTTTTCAGTATATGTATTAAGTACATTTTTTACTGGTCCTTTCCAAAATGCTTGCTTTGGATGGCATTTTTCTTACTCCCCTATCTATTAATGGCGGAGAAAAAAAATTAGACATATTTTTATTTTATATTTTTTTTAAATATATTCGTGAGAAATTAATTGTGTGCTGTTTGTCATCAGAGAGTATTTTACTAATATTTTGAGTTAAATTATATTTCTGCTTGTTAGGTGAATGCTACGAGCAATACAATAAAGTTTTCCATTTTTCCATTAATAAATGTTTTGATACATTGTGTGTATGGAATATTTCAATTATTCGTGCCGAACCACCGCCACCATAGGTCCCGTTGGAACAAAAAGATGGTTCCGTGGTGGATCCATTGAGATACCGCTACAATAGCGATTCATCTTTAATCATGGTAGAATATAATTTTACAAAATTAAAAAAATATTAAAAATCTTCAAAATGTTACAAATATACAAAATATATACAATGAACAAAATCTTTATATATATAATTCTACTGTACATGTGTATGTCACTGAACTCCTAAACGGCTGGATCGATTTGAATCAATTTTTTTGTATGCGTTTGGGTGACGCCCTGGATGGTTTAGATTCACAAATCAGCCCGGTAGATGGATCAGGGGGGGGGTTGTAAGGGAGGCCTAAAATTAAAAATAGCGATATTTCGTTTCCTATTGGTTTTTCGGCAAATTCCCACAGGATAAAAGTTTTTTATTTTGTAATTTAGAGTAACTTTTGTTACATTCACTTTTGTCGTATAAAAAAGTATAAACGAGATATAGTAAAGTAGCTTTTGTTTTAAACATAATATTATTAAATTTTATGTCCTAATCGCTTGAAATATCATGCAGGACAACGTCTGTCGGGTCCGCTAGTTAAATATAAAATGTTAGTATATTTACAACATGAGGAAGAGAGAGAGAAAAAAAGGAAACTCTAAAGAGTTAAAATGGAAGGAGGCAAATCTTATATTCCACAAATACAGTGCTTGCTATATGTAATTTCGTATATAGGAAGCACTGGGACGAATTTCATATAAAGCAAGCACATTGGGACTAAGAGGTGGCTATCATTAATTCACCGATTGTTCGAGGGTATACCGGTATTTCCTAATCGGTTAAACATCAGTCCTCAAAAAGCTCTTTATTTATTCAAATGAGGTCTTATTGAATCAAACCAGGTGAAACTCTGATCCTTCTAACAATTAATAAAATAAATAAATAATCTTCTTTCTTATATTTCTGGTAAAAAACAAAAAAGGATCTTAAGGTCCCGACTCAGCTATCTTTATTATCTTTTTTCCAATACCAGACGTTTCGCCCTCCTAGGCATTAACAATGTTTCAAAATTATTCCTCAAAGTTAGTCAGTCAACAGTAGAATAAAAAAAAAACTCATATAAAATACAGCCTTAAATCCAAAGTGTAATTTGCCAACTATATCTTATCTATAACAATGTAGGTTCTATATATTTTATTATGATTCTTTACCTAGTGAAAAATCGTTCGCTCACATTAGTTGAAACGAGTTTTTTTTTACTATCATTAATATTGATTACCCTATTAATTAACTTTACCTCAGGGAAATAGTGGCCGTAAAAGTATAATTATTTGCCAATATCTAAATGCAAGACTTTGTTAAGGTTCAGTTTTGTACTTGATATAAAACGCACTGTTTTGCAGGAAGGAGTCTCTTTTCTGAGTGTTAAATTAATTCTTGTACTAACTTGGTTTGTCTTAAGTTAATCGCTTACACGTTAAGCTGAAGCAAGAAAGCGTCTCCTTGATGTTTACTCTCTTCAGAACTATCGCACCCTCTCCTACACTTTACTTTGGACTTAAAAGTTAAAGGAAGTTTGACGGAGCCCTGTTCTTGTCATGTCAAACTCAAAATTAGCTTACTCCCTTATCTCATAAGTTTATAAATTAATCAAGAAATCTTGTTAGAAAGTACGGAAATAGTTAACAAACTTTCTTTGTATCGGTAGAGGGAGGGGTTAAAAAGGGACACGTATACAACTTCCTGGGAACAAAAAAATAGGAGCGGACATTTTCAACAGGAGTATTGGTTTTATCTTTTAATTTCATGAACTTCATCATAGACATTTAATATACATACTGCAAGTAGAAAGAACAAGTAATTAATTATCTTTGTTTTCTGTATTATGTTCTAAATGATACATTGCCTTAAAAAATTAATGTAACCCTCATTTCATATGTCCAAACCTACTTGGAATTCCAATAGTCTCTCCATTATTTATTAAGTAAATAATTTTAGATTACTTCCTTATCTGCTAAGACTATAGTGTTCGGCAGTAAGTTTCTTATATATCATCATTTTTTCTCTCAAATCAATGTGTAAATTAATCATATTTTCTTCGTGCTTGAAAGGGAATCAAATTATTTCAGCTAGATGTTTCTTTCCCCTTAGTACGAATCCATAAGTAAAGACGGGATATGAAATTTATACTGCACATTTACACAGAGATATTTAATGAGATAATTGTGTGGTTTTAAAACCCTATACGTAGCAGTGGAGGTTAACAGATAGATGAAAATTGGTAAATACATATAAATGGTACTATTCGAGTTCAAGCGAAGTGTATATAACTCATCTGTACTTTTTTTTCACCTTTCAATAATCTCCAGTTTTCATGTGTGTGTATATATATAATGTATCAAATCTTGAATATTTTAGCAGATTTCCCTTAAGGAAAATCAGCTAATGAGGTCGTACTCATGAAGCGATTTTCGAAATTTTTCTTCAAATCTCCATCGATCCTACCTAGGAGATGACGAAAATGAGGTCAGTATATATATATATATATTTGTCTGTTACCGCTCTAGTAGTCGTAATTATTGTTTAAATGTTACGAAACTCGATATTTAGTCATTTTATGTAAAAAGAAAGATCAAATTCGTTAACGGCTGAAATCGGACGAGGGGGAGGGAGGGGTTACAGGTGAGGATAATCGAAAATTCGAAATATCTCCGTTACTATACGTCGGATAGAAAAATTGTATAGGATCAATCTTATTGCAAATTAAAAGTACTATAATTATCGTTATATATATTTATTCTCTATCTTGAATATTAACCGAGATATTTGCATGTTTTAGTTTTCAGCCTTCAGCAAACCCCCACTTCTACTCATGTTACATAAACAATACTCTATTATATAAAAAAACACATTATTCGAAGCTTAAATATCAAATATTGTATTCAAGAAACCTTTAAAGGACATATTTACATGTATCTCTTTTAATACAAGTAAATATGTCCTGGTGTCGCCCCCCGTCTTAAGGTCTTGTATTACTAAAATTTGATTGATTGAGATAAGAATTATTCTGACTCATTATTAATTAAGTACTAGATATTATAAATAGTTCTCAATAAAATTAATGTTATATTCTGATATATTTCAGTAATTGTTTTTCTTTCCGGTGTGAGCCTGGCAGATCTTTTTCTTTTTTCCGTTTGTATTTATTCACGGTGGTGTTGTATTAGCAGAATGCAGCTTTATCGATTACTAAACTTCACGAGGGAAATCTGCTTAGTTTACGCAGCTCCTGAATGACGGACTTTTTATTGACTTCTTATTACTAAAGGAGAAATAAAAAGTACGTATGCTGGAGCTTCGTATACTAAGCAGATTACCCACGTGCTGGTATAGTTAACTTGTGATCTCATCTCGCCATATGCGATTAAATTCGCATCGTGAGTTTGATTGAATTCACAATATTCATTTTATGAATGGAATACTGTTTCAATATTCATTAATTTTATTTTTCTTTAAAAACGTTACTTGGTATATAAAAAGTCTGTCACGCAGGGGCTGCGTAAACTAAGCAGATTTCCCACGTGAAGTTTTATAATTGAAATTTCAGAATAGAGAGTCAAACAGTTACGGGAAGGGCCCGAACTAGCTCTTGACGGAAACTCACGACTAGACCCGAAGTTAGCCGAACTCATCTCAAGCTGAAAACAGAAAAATGCAAATATCTCGGTTAGAATTCAAGATACAGAATAAATGTATATAACATTATTTATAGTACATTTAATTTGCAATAAGATTGCTTCTATATCATTTTTCGATCCGACGTAAAGTAACGGAGATATTTCGAATTTTCGAAAATCCTCTTCTCTAAACCCCCCCTCCCACTGGTCCAATTTCAGCCATTAACGAACTTGATCTTTATTTTTGCATAAAACGTTTAAATATCGCGTTTGGTAACGATCAAACGAAAATTGCGACCGCTAGAGCGACAACAGACAAATATATATATATATATATATATATATATATATATATATATATATATATATATATATATATATATGTATATCTATATATATAATTTTGAACGGACCTCATTTTCGTCATCTCCTGGGTAGGATCGATGGACATTTGAAGAAATTTTTCGAAACTCGCGTCATGAGTACGACCTCAATAGCTGAATTCCCTTAAGGGAAATCTGCTAAAAGAGTGTGAATTAAGTTTGTTCTCACATGAACTATAGGACAGAAATTATAATTATTGTTAGCATTTTGATGATTATTTGACAAATGTATCCTCGGACAACGGAAATAAATAAATTGAACGGCTTCCTTACTTTGAGGCAATTAAAATTTAAGGTCCTTTTTTTTTTTTTGACATGAAATATATTACAGAATTTGCTCTTCAAATGAAAAAATTTGGATGATCTCGGGAGCTATTTCACAAACATATTTTTTTTATTTGTTCCCACCTTAATTTTTTGGGGGCAAATTTATGATATGAAGGGAGATTAAAAGTTAAAATTTCTGTTTAGGGCCATTATTTTTAGTTGACCAAAATAGTCTTTCTTCCACGCCTTTCATTTAGGAAGTTAATTTTGTCTGAAAAGAACTTGATGAAATCAAGTATCGATCCATGGAACAGGTAAAAATAGAGAATAAGGAACTTGTGAAAGAAAATTTATTTTAGCTCTAGGCACAGAGGAAAAATAAAATATGAAACATATGCCTAATAAATTACCTCCACAAGACATATTTTCAGTTTTATTAAATTTTATATAATCCAACAAACGTATAAATCATATTGGATTAATTAAATTGAGCTCAAACCTTTCCTATTTATAAACTAAACCCTTTTTCATCAAGTTTAAGGCCTATGGCTGTCAGTTTTATCCCAAGTTTAAAATTAATATTAGGAGGCGAGACGCTTGTTCGAGTTTCAATCTCTCCGTCTAACGTCCATTTTTCTTTGAGGATAATGTGAAAAAAGTTCTTTTATTGAATTTCTCTCTTAGGGGAGAGAATGAGGGTGATGAGGGAGATTGAGAGAGAGCGAGAGAGAGTGAGTGAGAGAAAGAGAGAGAGAGAGAGAGAGAGAGAGAGAGAGAGAGAGAGAGAGAGAGAGAGAGAGAGAGAGAGAGAGAGAGAGAGAGAGAGAGAGAGAGAGAGAGAGAGAGAGAGAGAGAGAGAGAGAGAGAGTAAAGCTTTTCCTATCAAATTTCCGATGAAATGAAATATCATTAAGGGGGGCGGAGAGTGACGAAATTTTCCGGAGAGAGTGGTTGTCGTGGGATGGGGGTGGAAGGGGGGTGTATTGGTGGGATAAAGGCGTTTAAGTAAATTGAGTTGTGAAATAGAGTAGTCCCCCCCCCACAGCGATCTCCCAAAAGCGAACACTCTACCCTGCGCTCCTTGAATTTTAAATTTGATATGGCCGTTGAGTGACTCATCCGAATAACGACATGTCTGGCGAACTTTTATAGGGGTCGTTTTGTGGGCTGTTATCGGTCCCCGAGGGCTGGGAAGGGGTGCTCGCTACGGCTAGGTTTTATAGCGAGAGATGAAGGATTTGCTGAGATTTCTGAATAAGAGGCAAGCCAGAGAACCTATTCCTTTATCTTTCGCCCCGGGGAAATGGGGTCAATATGTCGATAACTATACTACAGGGGCTTTTCCTACTCCTTCATAAATATACAAGTCCCGTGGTTTTAAAAACTAAGATACATCCATAGATGTTTAATTTACGTAGAAGCAAATGTTCTTTAATGATTAGGAACTTAGTGAAGTTCCAACTTATTATTTTTAAAATAGTTTACGCTGCGCTCTGGTGGTATGTTTTAATCTCTTTTAGGTTTAATTGTATGATACTTGTTCAAAAGACGTATATCAAACAGAATTTTGTCAAAAGAACTTGTGTCGAAAGAAACTTGGCTTCACCGCCATTTCCGAAGAGTGTTTGGAATACACTAGAAAAATTTTCTTCTTTTTTTCTCCTAAAAGTAACCCTACGAGGAGTTATTTATTTGAATACATGTTCCATTGCCAGATGGCATATTACATGTATGATTATGTTTAAATAAATTTCTATTTTACAATATATACACGTTAATCAATCAATATATAAAATATAATATAAAAATTAATAGTAATAAAATAAAATATTAAAATAAGTAAGATAATTAGAAATACAATTAATAAATGAAATGAAAAAAAAAATTAATAAAAAAAACAAATCAACTCTCAACCAATATTTAATTTGCGAGCCTATGTAAGGTAAATATATTGAATTATAATTCCCATTCCTCACAATCAGCTTTACATTCTAATGTATTTTTGCTACATCCATATCTATACTTTTCATAAACTTCGTAAGTTCTTTATTATATTTATTAAATATAATATGAGGTGGTTCTGGCCAATTTCCTCCTTTTAAAAGTTATGTTCATTCTTAAATTTGATCTGTTTTGATTAAATGTTGAACAGTCATAAAGTATATGTAAAAGCGTTTGTGTTGCCTGTGAGTCGCAAGAACATTTGTCATTGTATTGAATTTTAAATCTTGATAAATAATGTCCTGTCTGTCTATCTTGAGTTAGAAATTGTGTGCATTTGTGATGGTGACTCTTAATTGTGTTGTAGTTGTTGTGAGTTTTATTTGGTATGTATTGATGTAAACTGTAAGATTTGTCACATGTCGTCCATTCTCTATTCCACTTATGTATTGTGTCGGTACGTAAGTCTTTTTTAATGTATGAGAGTGGTACGAGAGAGAATTCAGGGATTAGTCTTGTATCCTGAGCTGCTTCTTTTGCTAACGTGTCACCTTGTTCGTTTCCAATATTTCCTGAATGGTCTTTTATGCAGTCTATGTGTATGTGTAGGTTTAAATGTATAATTTCAAGAATATTTTGTTTAATTTTTCTGTGAGCGTGTCGTGTATAGTTGTAGTAGGGTTGCGGATTGAGTAAATGAGAATCTGTGTGTATGGTTGTATATTTGACGTTAAACCTCGTCGAAAATTCGGAATATCTCCGTTATTATGCGTCGGATCTAAAAATAGCACAGAATCAATCATGTTGAAAATTAAATTTACTATAAATATTGTTCTAAACATTTATTCTGTATCTTGAATATTAACCGAGATATTTGCATTTGTATTGTGTGTGTGGTCGGCAGGAGTCGGCTATGTTCGGGATTTTCCGCCGAGAGCTAGGGCGGCCATTTCCGTAACTACTGCCGTCCTTACTACTACTGCCGTTATTAGTAGGCAGATTTCTCTATTGTAAAACGTCACGTGGGAAATCTGCTTAGTTTACGCAGCCCCTGCGTGACGGACTGCAAATTTAATATTTTATAAATGTTTTCATGTACATATTTTCTTTATATTAAATATTAACCGAGATATTTCCATATTTTAGTTTTCGGCCATCAATAAACCCCCACTCCTACTCATGACAAATGAATAATAAACTATTATATCATGAACCACTTCATTCCAAGGTTAAATACTAAATATGGTTTTCATTGAACACATACATGCAAATACGTCATGAGATGACGTCATCAATTAAAATTTCTCGTTTTTTACTCGAAAATGTTTATTTGATCTATATCTCCATATTTGTTATTGGCTGAAATCAGACCTGGAATAGTGGTGGTTTAGAGTGTGGGGAATTAGAAAATTCAAAATATATTCGTTATTAAGGGTCTTGTCATAAAATGTTTTAGAACCAATCTTGTTAAATTTGGTTTTCTAAAATTGTTGCTGTATGCATTATTTGGTAACTCAAGTATTAAGCGAGTTATTCGTACATTCTGAAATGACATCACAAGTGTTAAACCAGCACTTGGGAATTCTCCATAGTTTACGCAGCCCCTACGTGACGCACATTTTAACAAAGCTCATTATTGTAGCTTTTATTGTTTGTAGCTCTGAAATGGAGATATAAATTCCAGAAACTGCTATGGCTTTAAAAAATATATTGTGAACAGCCACAAAATTGAGTTCTTGATGACCTAAAATATTTGAATCTTCATCCATTCTATTTTTTCATAGCCCTGGCCCAATGTTTCAGGTCTGACGCTTGCCAGTGGACTGGTGGTGTTCGCGTCTGTGGTCTCGGACGTGAGCTTGGAGCGTCCTCGGCGAGGAGAGAACCCTACCTTCCAGTACAGGTACGGCTGGTCCTTCTTCAGTGCTGGGGCTGCATTCGTCCTCTCAGAACTGGCTGCCGTCCTCTCCGTCACAGCCTACCTCAGGAGGTTCCACTCACCCGAGGAGATGGTCCGGGCTGTTGTTCCGGGGGCAGAGAGAAAACTACTGGCCACCAGGCACACCGACTATGGGGTCAGGGACCCTCTAGAACACAACAAGGTCCAAAACAAGGTACGGAATTCATATTTCAAACTCCATATATAAGCGTTTTATGTAAAAAGAAAGGTGTTCGTTAACGGCTAAAATCGGACCTGGGGAAGGAGAGTTTAGAGGGGGGAAATTTTGAAAATTCGTATTATCTCTGTTTTATGAGTCATATCGAAAATTTATATAGAATCAATCTTATTGCAAATGTGATGTTCTATAAATGTTATGTGCATTTTTTTCGTTATCTTGATTATTAACTGAGAAATTTGCATTTTTTTAGTTTTCGGCCATCAGTAAACTCCCCACTCCTAATCATGTCTTATTAACAATAAGCTGTTATATTATATACTTTTACGTTTTGAGATAAATTCAAATTCGTTACGCTCGTGGGGAATCTGCTAAATTTACGCAGCCCCTACGTGATGGACTTATTTATAATTTTTTTTTATGTAGTGTCGTTTATTAAAATCTTTTTATTCCTATCAGAATGACAATTCCACTGACTAGGGGCGCTAACCCTGTTTATAGGTTAATAAAATAGATTTTATACAATGTTTAATACATGTTAATGGACTAATTCTGTTATATCCTTTTGTAAAACGCAAATTTATGATTATCTATGCTCTGACCAGTGTAGTGATTCGAAACGCTTGCCCAACGTGTCACAACGAGTTAGTTGCAAATTATGGAAATTTTCGGGACATATAATTAGTAAATATTTTGGAATCTTCATAATGAGAAAATTTCATGTATGTGTTCGTATGTAAGGCAACTGATCCCAAATCTTCAACATGTATAATATAGGACGAGTACGAGAAAAAAACCTGTCACGCAGTGCAGCGTTAACTAAGCAGATCCCCTCCTAAGAATGTTACTCTTCCTCCAGGTCAGATTACGACCATTAGCAATACAAGTGGAACAAACAAAAACCCTCCATAAATAATAAAATAGTTATCTACATAGCAGACTTTTTCATAGTGAGAGTACAACAATTGGTCATCATAAAATAAAATGAAACATGTTTCAGATATTCACATGGTACAATGATTGATATGCTTATCATATCCTTTTCCCCTAATTTTCTCAAACTACTTGAGGACTGTAAAACAGTCATCCTGTTAAATTATAAACCGTACATCTATATTATTTGCTCAATGATATATTTTAAGGGAATGGGTGATATATTGTTTATTATTCAATTGTTTTAATTAACACATGTTATTTAACCAAACCTCTTTTAGTGTAGAGTGTGATTTTGTAGAGTTAACATGTGACACATTTTTGTCTAATAAAACCTAGTCCACAGGTTATCTATAGTTAAATTATTTCAATTTATTAGACAAAAAAAAATTGTTAAGACTATGGATAAATTACTTCAACCAGAGCAGCTTGCAATTGAAGTTGATTCACAAACTGCATCACTCGAATGGAACCACTGGTACAAGACGTTTCAAAACTTCCTGCTAACTTACCAAGTAAGTGACAACGAGAAATTACGCATACTGGTAAATCACGTATCTCCGGTCGTTTACGAGTTAATTAACGAATCCGGTACTTACAATGATGCCATTGCCGTCCTAAAGAGCACATTTACAAAGTCGGTGAACGAAGTTTTTGCACGTCACAAGTTAGTGACTAGGCGGCAACAATCTGGCGAATCAGTTACAAAATATTTAGAAGCGTTAAAGCTACTTAGCAAAGACTGCAATTTCAAAGCCGTTACGGCCGAGACTAACCGTAATGATTGCATTAGAGACGCTTTCCTTGCCGGTCTCCGTGACTCCAACATACGCCAAAGATTATTAGAGAGGCCCAACCTTACCCTTGATGAAGCCTCGAGACAATCAAAGGCCCTAGAGTCGCCAATAGAACAGTCCCTTCAGTACCAAGAACAGTCGGTCAACGCATTCCGGTCTCAGATGGCGGGCCCCAGGGACTCCATACGCTCGTCTAATTCCTCAGTCCGTTCATCCAAGCCTTCCCTACGCTCGTCTAGGTCCTCTTCTCAGTCCTCAGGGGGCAGCTCCGGGAAGGTTGCAGCTGCTACTAAAAGGAAGTGCCACTTCTGCGGGTTTGGCTACCACCTGAGGACCTCTTGCCCTGCCCGTGAACAGATCTGTAAGGCCTGTAACAAGATTGGCCACTTCGCCAAAGTTTGTCGTAACTCTCGAAGGAATTTTGTCAAGGGCTGTCGGTGCCAAAAGCTCACAAGTGCTGCCGTGTCCGCATCGACCCGTTCTTGTCTCAGGAAAGCTATCATTCCAGTTAAAATAAACGGAATAAAAGCCCGGGCTCTTATAGATACAGGGAGTTCACTTAGCTTCATTTCAGAACAGAAAGCTAGGCAGTTGAAAGCCACAATCTTACCAACTCATTTAACGGTATCCATGGCGTCTACTACTCTGAATTCCACAATTAACAAGGCTTGCAGAGTATTTGAAGATAGAAGATCATTTCTACCCCGGAGTAACACTCATATTCTCTCTGATCTTTGTGCAGACGCCATCCTAGGACACGATGTTCTAAGTAGTCATTCGTCTATCGAAATTAAATTTGGGGGATCGCGGGACCCTCTCAATATCTGTGGGATTACCATGGCGAGTGTTGAGCCAGCAAAACTATTTAGAAACGTCCCGCGCAATGTGAAGCCTATTGCGATTAAGTCTCGACGTCACTCTACCTCCGATGCCAAGTTTATCGAACTAGAAGTGCAAAAACTATTGAAAGACGGCATAATTGAGGAAAGTTATTCCCCTTGGAGAGCTCAGGTCCTCGTTAAGCAGACAGAGAATCATAAACGGCGCATGGTGATCGATTATTCACAGACACTTAGATATACAGAACTTGATGCGTATCCCTTACCGAGAATTGACGATATCGTGAACACCGTAGCAGGCTACGAAGTCTTCAGCTCTATCGACCTCAAAAGTGCGTATCACCAAATACAGATAACGGACGAAGATAAGCCATTTACAGCGTTCGAAGCCGCTGGCAAATTGTGGCAGTTCCGGAGCATTCCATTTGGCCCACGAAATGCAGTTACTTGCTTTCAACGGACGATCCATAACATAATTACTCGAGAAGGACTTACGGGAGTCTATGCATATTTGGACGACATAACGGTATGTGGGAAGGATCAAGCGGAACATGACGCAAACCTGAGGCAATTTTTAAAAGCTGTAGAAAAATATGGTCTGACAATCAATGAACAAAAAAGTATTTTCTCCGTCCGTTCGATAAAATTACTCGGGTTTGTCGTAAGCAATAAAACAATACGCCTTGATCCGGACCGTCTCCAATCCTTACCTGAGCTACCCCTACCTACGAATACAGCCACTTTGAAGAGAGCAATGGGAATGTTTTCACACTTTTCTAATTTCATTCCTCAGTTTTATCAGAAAATTAACATTTTGACATCAAGTCCGTTTCCCATGAATAATCGAGCAGCTCAAACTTTTGAAATACTAAAATCAGACATAGAAAACGCTTTAGCCAGTGCTATTGATGAAGAAGCCGTCTTTACAGTTGAAACAGATGCTTGTGAACATGCCATAGGAGCTACACTTTCGCAGAACGGTCGACCTGTAGCATTTTTCTCTCGAACTCTCAACCATTCCGAACGACGACATTCATCGGTGGAGAAAGAAGCCTACGCGATAGTAGAGGCAGCAAGAAAGTGGCGTCACTATCTACTAGGGAGGCACTTTAGGCTTATTACAGATCAAAAGTCCGTGTCTTTTATGTTCGATGGCAAACAACCTGGCAAAGTCAAGAACGAGAAAATCTTGCGTTGGCGTCTTGAACTATCCTGCTTCGATTATGAAATTGTAAGAGCGGTGGCTCAGCCGTCACCCCCTCCCCCAGCTCTCAGGCGCAGCTCTAGAAATCGTCGCCCTCCAGCATATCTCCAGGACTTTTATGTTGGGGGGGGGGGAAATGATATATTGTTTATTATTCAATTGTTTTAATTAACACATGTTATTTAACCAAACCTCATTTAGTGTAGAGAGTGATTTTGTAGAGTTAACATGTGACACATTTTTGTCTAATAAAACCTAGTCCACAGGTTATCTATAGTTAAATTATTTCAATTGGTTAGGCAAGTCGATTCATGAAAGAGAATGGGATTTGATTAGTCTATAATGCGTAGTCTAGAAAGAAATTGGAACATAGGGATATTTCACCCAGAACTGACTGCAATAATGTATGCATAAGAGTTTTAATGTTGGATCGCTTGAGCTGGAAGTGAAGGACAATCAATAAAAGAATGAAGGGAAGTTCAGTGAATCCTTCACAGGCTGCATTGTAAAAGATGATATTATTGTCCATTGTAACAGGTTGGCTCCAGCTATCAACCTCTCTACACAGCTTGTCTTTGAATACGGTTAAAATTTTTGTAATAAAGCCTTGTAGAGAGTTTCCAATTGTCCTATAAAAGATGTTACTTATTAGTAAATTTCACTAAATTATAATTCTCTTTTCCCTTGAAATTGCTGTATTGTAATGTTTGAAGTTTAATAAATACATGTGTATACATATTATAGCCTTGGGGTAACTTTATGTCAGACGTAGTTCTAAAAAAAATACTTTTTCAGGAAATCTTGGTGCCTTCATTGGAGGAGGGTCTGGACGGTCCTCTGCTGAAGCCTGACTTATGCCAGACTCAATGCCAGTCCTGCTTGAAGGAAGCTGAGCGGCAGATGGCGGGAACGACAGTGCCTATCACACTCCGAAGGCCTCGCGGTGTTCTCCACACGGGAGTCCTGGGTGTTTCTGACGGATGGAGTTCAGGCTCCAGCCCCAGCTCTGCGTCTCCAGCACCAAGAGTACGAGGACCACCTCCACCGACCATTTGACACGAGGTTAACTCGGATGAGGATATCGTCTAACAGAGGTACTTTTATATCAGATAGACCTTTCTTAGTTTATTATTGCTTTTTTGGACAACCAGACTGCACATACACAGACACTGAACCCACTACATCCCAATCAGTCTAAAAGCTCTGCGACTCTTGTACCACCAATATCTAGACCTCCTCCACTGACCATTTGACACGATGTTAACTCGGCTGAGGATATGGTCTAACAGAAGTTCATTTATATCAGACAGCATTTTCTTAGCTTAATATTGCTTTTTTTGACTAGACTTTACCCGCTCAGACACTAAACCCTCTACATCCCAATCAGTCTACAAGCTCTGCGTCTCCAGTACCGTCAGTAAGTACCTTCTCCATCGACTATTTGACACGAGGTTTGTGCATTGTACGTCTGGAACGAGAATTTGAGGCTTGTTCCAACAAGTTGACACATTACTAAAAGTATAATAGGTAAAATATTATGAGCATCATTTCTATCAAAATCTACCACATATTAATGGAATGCCATGCGTATACCAATATTCTAAACGAATGCAATATTTCCAATAATATAGCAGTGGCCCCTGGAGGTGACCCCAAAGAGTTAGGATAAATTGTTTAATTTTGTGAAAATTACAAATTTGTATAAAGAAATTTAAATTACAAGTTTTTTGTATCCTCGTTTATATTGTTAAAATGGCGATATGGATGAGGATATGATTACAATACAATTTTACAAAACATTTTCTAGAAACATTTCTATCAAAACATTTTATCTTTTGTAAATATATATTTTTTTATTTTATAATTGGTATTATTATACTCTTTATCAAAGGCTATTACTTCTACAGTATTGGCTAAAAAATGACAAAGAGTTTACTAAGTAAGCGTAGTGAAGGAAATCGAAAACGTTTGTTCTTATATGTTGGAATTCTTCTTCAGTGAAACCCAGAAGTAAAGTGAACAATGGTCAGGAGTCTATAGTGCCGATACAGTTAAATAATAACCTATTCAAATTTCCTTAAAATTATGATTATTCCACTGCTTTATTTTTCTCCCTTTCGAGAAGATTTGCCAAACTTATAAAAACTACATGTCGTGTCATGAATGCAACAAACTACTAGCACATTTCGCATAAAGTAATACAATTAAAGTCACTTACTCAGATATAGTATTGAACATACTGGCTAAATAGAGTATCTGTACTATTCAAATTGTAAATTAACATGTTGACAAGCCTTTTCCAAGAACTGTAAGAAAGTAAACGAATTTTATTTTCCAAAGTTTCCGTTTTATTAATCATAATCAATGGAAGTGAGTATTATTATTATTTCATAAATACTAATTTTACGTAGTAAATCTTGATAAAAGTGATAATAAAAATAAAATTTAAGTGATTTAGGTGTTTAAGTGATTGAAAAAGAAATGTAAGAAATAACATACTTTCTGGTGCGATTAGGGCAAGGGCTGGAAATACAGAAAGGCTGATTGGAAAATCCACATGATTGATGTCTGAACGTTGCATTCGAAGTGGATTGATACGCTCGAATATCATAAATGGGTTCGGTCGTCCCTGGGACAGGGGAGTTTCATTTACAAAAGCAACATTTCCCGGGCCATTGAAATATATTTATCGTATTTTCTTCCATTTTATACTATTATTATTTATTAACGTCCACCCTTTACTAGCCAGGGTAGGACTAAGGATTTTACTTAATGAGTTCATCTTGTGAATTCCTATTGCTCAGGCGGGAATCGAACTCGTCGATCTAGGTTTACCATGTGAGATTAAAGTCAACGCTTTAACTCACATGGTTAACCTGAGCCCTCATTTAATATAGTGGTATTCATAAAAACAACCGTTGTGTTTATGCTGTTGTTTATAAAAGTTTGAATATCAATATTAGTTTGAAGGTTTCTAATATCATTTACATTTAAAAAAAAAAAAACAAATACTAGGTTTATTAGGATAACATAGGTTTGAATTGAATTACTGGTTATTAAAAAAAATACTAGATATCGGCGAATTAACGGCCTTTATTTTTGTGTTTACAATTTTAGGAAACAGTATGCTTATATCCTTTTCAGAGCATCGAAGTCGAGAAGAACGATCAGAGAGATTCGATTCGGTGAAGACCAACACAGTAAAAGACTACCTATAATGTTATTCAGACCTATTGAATATCTATATAACCGTATCAACAATCATCCTGTTAAGATATATGTAAATTAGTATGAATGGATGCCATAAACCTAATGGTAGGAAGTATCTTCCTACATTGACGTCAAATTATATTCCAATAATAATTTTCTCTCACATAACTAATTGATAATTCTTGACCTACTTAATTAGCGTTGCACTGTTTAATAGAGGGAAATAATAACACTCTACTAAAAAGCATATAAGAATTAAGCACTACCTAAGGCTTTGAGGCATACATTTTATATTCTTTCAAGGCCGAATTCATATTTAAATTTCAAAACTAACCATTTTCAATACATCCAGGATCTACTCTAAATAACACGCACCTGGTATTGCTCTGTGATATTTTCACTTATTCGTATATTTATGTCAGTTAATACGATCTAAAATTGACCTCAACTCAGACTGGACTCATCAAAACATATACAACACATGTACATTGAATAAAAAAGTTGCCTTGAAATTTAAAAAAAAACTAATAAAAAATATAAAGAATAAAAAAGCGCCAGGAGAAGTCTTGTTCCAAACATAATACTGAAGAAGTTCCGAAGACGGAGAATTTAACACCTAGTTAGCATATTTAACGCCTACCTCAAACTTGGATATTCTCCCATCCTAATGGAAAAATCCAGTACTACTAATGTTTAATAAATCGAACAAAGCAAAGGTTTGCTTAGATAGCTAAGACCGATTAGTTAGTTAAACTGTGTCCAAGCTCTTTCAAAACTGTATAGAAATAAAGACTCTAACAACATCTTGAAGAAGGAAGACAGACAAATCTCAAGACACCCGTTTGGTTAAACAAGAAATTAGTCTGCAGGCTTTCAATTGCAAAGGGCCTCAGAGATATTAATCAGAAACTTTGAAGAGAAGAAATACAAGGCTGGGGTCTTTTTTAGACATAAGCTCTGCTTTTGACAAGGTCTGGGCACAAAGGAGACCCGAAGGTGATAAACCACCGCTCCACCCTCCTACATATACGAGCTCACAAAACCATTCCTACGTTCAGAACATTCCTGGTGCGTATTAACAACTCAATGTATTCGGGAAGTATTCGATTTATGCAGGTGTACCTCAGGGTGCCATTTTGAGCCCAATCTATGTTCACTTTTCTTCAGGAATATACCAGACATAGAAGATTCATATATAGTTACATTTGAAGACCACACTTTACTATCAAGTAGTGATATATGTGTGGACCTCATTTACTGTCTATGTGAGGAGTTAGTATGTCATTGGCAAAGGTATCAACCCAGATTTCTTAATTCTAGACTGAAACTAAGAAAATTCTCAAAGATCCGGAAAGAGATTAGATAGTGGTTATGAACTACTGTGGTTAGGAACTTTTGATTTCTTCTCGGAAAGAAAAAATGGAAAAGCTTTACAAATATATGAAGTGTTTTCTCGTTACCTTCTACACGATACCAAAATTGTAAGAGTTCCAGCCCTAAGTAGCTTGTATACGCTGACTAAATTATACGGCGATTGGTTTGTGTGTCTACTCTTACAACCTCAGTAACCTGTTGTCATGTTCTACAGATTGTTTTGCCAGTGTGAAAATCGCCAATGAAAACATTTTATACTGGAAAGTAATAATTGATGTTGCCATAGAGTATAGGGTAGAATAGTTAATCGATCGACTTGGGAATGAGAGGCCTAAATTAAACTCACCCTGGGAAATTAGGGCTGGTGTGTTTAATGAAATATTTTACGCTCCATTTAACACTCCTCGGAAGAATGGTGGAGCTGGGCCCCTTTAATTTTCTTCATAAAAAGCTCCAAACTGTCACCCTTGATATTCTGCACGTTATAGAAACCCAGCATAGAAAACAATAAAATGACATGAACTACTTAATAAAGTCCATGAGAGCTTCCATTATTCTCTTTCCGGATCTTTGAGAATTTTCTCAATTTCAGTCTGCAACCTAGAACTAAGAAATCTTGGTTGACTATGCATAAAGGCGTTAAAGTAACGGGCACACATTCAGTAATACTCTAAGAGTTGGATACCTTTACTGGATAAGTAAGTAGGCCATTAAACTTATTAAAAACAGGTCAACATAAAATGGGAACTGAAATGGCGTCAGATATACACAAAACTATGTGAAATAAAAGATTTGCAAATGGCTGTCAAGTAATCGGAACACTAGAAGAGAAGTTGTTCTTGCTAGTTTGAGACATGGCTATTCACGGATAACACACGGACCTGGGACTAAACTACCTTTATGTACACAGCGTTTTATACAACTATCAAACATTTACTTACAGATTGCAGACTAATAACTGACAGGAACTTACCTACCAACCTTTCAGAGACTACTACACAAAAGACACAATTTTTCAACCAATTTTAACACTAAACATTGAATTCTAGATTTATAGAGCTGCCTTTCTGCTCCTATTAATATACACTAGAAACAACGTACCCGTGTATTTCTTTTACCTACGTCTGTAGATATTTTATCATATTTTTTATAACAAGATGGCTTTACCTACTATATTATTATAAACAAGAAAAAGTTTGAATAGCTCAAATATCAACACTCCTAAATAAATAAGCGAGTGTAAGCAGGAAACAAGAATTTTAGTGACACATTTTCTTAAAGTATAAAAACAAAATAAAGTGATTTTAAGTAGGGCTGAAAGTTAAAAAATGCAAACATCTCCATAGATAACAGAGAAAACGTAAGGATTTATCTGATGTTTCCTTACTATTAATTATTTGAATGCACTTCTTGCCACCGTAACTGCCAGTGTTCTATAGGACATGTCTATTCCTATTTTCCTCAAATAATAAAACTCGTAATTAATAACTGGAATAATTTATGGTTTAACACTGACAGTAAACTTAGAGAAATCAAATCAAACACGCTCAACTGGGCTTCAAACAATAGAAACTCTAGAAGAGAAGAAATTGTACTTACACGCCTACGCACAGGACACAGTAGAGTAACACATTCATATCTAATGAGCAGGGAAGATGAACCTATATGTCGCTACTGCAACAGAACGCTGACTGTAAAACACATACTGACTGACTGCACACAAGTAAAAGTCCGTCACGCAGGGGCAGCGTAAACTAAGCAGATTTCCCACGTGAAGTTTTACAATAGAGAAATTTCACGAGACCCGAGCCAGTCAAGGAAACGGCCAAACTAGCTTTTGGCGGGAAAGTAACTCTCGTCCGTTAGGCGCTCCGATTTAATAAAAATGCAAATATCTCAATTAATATTCAAGATAGAGAAAAATTGTATATAACAATATTCATAGTAAATTTAATTTTCAATAAGATTGATTCTTTACAATTTTTCGATCCGACGTATAGTAACGGAGATATTTCGAATTTTCGAAAATCCTCCCCTCTAAACCCCCCCCCTCTCCCACTGGTCTGATTTCAGCCGTTAACGAACTTGATCTTTCTTTTTACATAAAACGACTAAATATCGAGTTTGGTAACGATTATACAGTTTTGAACGGACCTCATTTTCGTCATCTCCTAGGTAGGATCGATGGACATTTGAAGAAAAATGTCCAAAATTCCGTCATGAGTACAACCTCAATAGCTGATTTCCCCTAAGGGAAATCTGCTAAAACGTACCCATGGCCCACAAATAGTAGCCAGTTTATAGATGTTTTTAAGTATTTTAGAAATAATGGATTATTTGATGAAATATAAAAGCTATTATTTACCATTACGAAAGTTATAAATAGCAAGCACTGTACGTGGAATATAAGTTTTGCATCCTTCAGTTTATGCAGTTTAGCTATTTATAGTTTTTCTTTTAGTTTTATTTTGTTTGTTTTTTCCTCATGCTGTACATATACTAACAATTTATATTTGCTTTGTCCATTCTATTTATTTTGTACATTTGTAAAATTTAGCTGTGTAAATATTTATTTAATTTTGTGAAATTATATTCTAACATTGTAGCGGCATCTCAAAGAAATAATATTTTTATTTTCACAACAAACCTTACAATCGCTATCAAACAAGAGAAAGGCAGAGAGTCAAATTACCTCTCTCTTAACAGCTTACAGAGTTAGTGTATCTGACACAGCTGATGGAGGCTTTTTGTTGCAGGCACACCTTTGAGGAGACGATACGGCAGACTGAGATCCGAAGGGAAAACAACATGGACGTCATGTACACCGTCTCCCACATCGCTAAAGTCGACATATCCATTATCGAGATTTGACATTCCTTCAACTCTGCCTCACTCACCAAGGCTCTACAGCCTAACTCTTTGGACTTGAGAAAACAAGTGTTTTCGTACTGTTCTTTTTTTTTTCTCTTTGTATTCTAATGTGCATTTGTATATATGTAAATAAATATGAAACCGCCTTTTGTATATATTTATAGAATATTTTACGCGTGTTCCGTGTTCGGGATGTTTAAATGTAAACTTATTTAAATTCTAAGAAATATTTGTTAAGCTTAACTTCACCAATAATAACTATGAAATTTGTACTAAGACTATTTTGATGTAATTCCAATTGGAATATATTTCATGTTGTGAATACCTAGTTGTTTAAATAAATTATATTATGTATTAACCACATTGAGATTAATAGCTTGAAGCTCAAGTTTTCGAGGAGATGCCCAAACGATTTTAATGAAAAAATAATTGATAAAGGAACTTGAGCACATAGAAGAATTTTAAATCTAATAATACATTATTGAGCATTTGGTTTTTAAATCACATCACTAAACCTCCCCCTCCTCTAAGGAAGCAATTTAAATATTACTAGCCAGGAAGAACAAATTGTTGCTTATATTTCTTAAAATGTGTTAACATTTAAGAAAGTACGACCGAGTATTTTTTTCTCTGAGAAAACAATTATTGATAGACAGCTTTGTCATGCCACATGATAATTTACACATTGGCTTTATCGTTAGAACTGTATCCAATCAACCAACTAATACCAGCAATAAAATTAATAATTTTAATAAAAGTCAATTTGCCATGTTACCATTCATGATTTTTTACCCAACCTTTTTGTCTAAAATTAAGTTTATACTGAATACCATTTGAAGTACAAATTAGTCCATATATGAATACAGACAAAAGAGCATATCCCATCATAATGACTTTTAAGCCCTAAAACCAATTCATTTAATATAATTATTAATTATATCATTTTATAGATATATTTTGTATCTCTGAATGGCATTAACACCCATTTGATACTTACTGTCTGATAAGCAACTTATGTCATAGAACATACATGTAAACGTTGTAACGATGTTTTTATTACTGTTTGTTATTTGTAGCAATACGTTCATTATAATTTGTTTCACAGGTAGTTAATCATCAATCTATGATTAAAAAAACACCATTTTCACAGAACTATATATATAAAATTGTAATAAATTTGCGGATTTTGGGTGGTAATTCATAACATGAAATATCTGTCAAATGGGTTAGTTTCCATCTTATTTATTTTAAAAGGTGAAAGTGCTTATATGAATATGTATACATATTTGTATTTAAGTATGTATACTTATATAAAGCCAATGTAATTAAATGAAACTTTATTTTTTAATTTTTGTAGCAATAAGAAGCGGTTATTTGTGTCATTGTGATACCTCCTGTATATTCTTCTAAAAATAACTTGCCTAATTGATAAAAATATTAATTATAAATACCGAATTCAATATGTAGATATAATCACGTATATAGGTAATTCTCACCATGCATTACGCAGCATTGTAAATATGCATATATTAAACGTTTGGTCATTAAATAATAATAAGCATTAAAAATACTCCTATTAGAATGAAATGTGCCAAAATGTTCAATAATTGAAAAACAAACTAATGTCAGTATATTTTTTATGTAATTAGAAGTAACAACATAATATTAAGCTATCAGGATACATAGAGTAACTCATGAAAACCTTAATTAATAAAACGAATGTTGAGTACAAGAATTAATCATAATTTTTGATTGGATTAATTTGTACTAAAAAAAAAGGAGCTAATATATAAATGATATATTGCGTAATTTTTGTTAATAACTTAGTATTCCTAAGCCATGGGTATTTTGTGTCTGCATACTCTAAGAAATAGATACTGCACGTTTTGCAGTCAAATATACAGGTGTGATGGATCTACTGTTAGTTCACTAAAAGGAACTAAATTTAATGCGTTTTATAATTTAAAATGCATGCATAAAAAAATAACTCAAATTTCGAATGTTAAATAATTTTGCTTACAGATTATATCAGTGGAGCCATATCATGTTAAATATTCATGTGTTCATATATAGCTTATTGAAAATTAATTAAGGATTTTGCAAGGAAGCTTTTCGTAATTTAAATTTATGATACAGCTACTTGTTATAAGGATTTCTATGCCTATGTAAAGGATGCCTAAAATAAAATAAAATATTTTCTAGCTTTCTTTCATTATGCAAACATTTTTCCTACTTTTAATAATCTCTAGCTTATTGGTAACGTATAAATAATAACCATGACATCATATTATGTGTGTGTGTGTGTGTGTGTGTGTGTGTGTGTGCGTAACTGTTTCCATGAACGGGGAGTTCTTTATTCATCAAGGAAACACACAAGATTGATAAGAGATGCTCTCTAGGTCCACGAGTGAGCCAATCGATTATTAACTTCTCTATCGTTCAAAGAAGAATAAACAAAACTTAATATACAACAAAACTTGATAATATAAATTGAGTTCCTAATTAAACGGAATGTAAACGTCTGGGCCTGTTTGACTAGGTGTTTGTATTTCCAGTAATCCGAGTTATACTTCAGGCTATATTAATAATATTCTTACGAACAACAAGAGTGGGCGTTGTAAGGAAGATCGGAAAATCAATTTGGGGTAACTCACCTGAAAAGATGCTGTCTAACCAATAAATAAAACCATAAATTATACAAAAGCATCTCAGGAAATATTCCAGAATTCATTACTACTTTTACATGATATCCAGGGATCATTCGATCCCTTAGGAATCCCATCAATTTTATATTCATTGAGAGAAAAAGAATGTTCAATAATATTTAGTATCTAGTTAAGTAGTTTACTATCTTAGAAAATTATTTAATTAAGAAATAGACTAATAATTCTAGAAACCAACAATTAATATATGAGAAGTATTCCAAACTCCACGAACACCTTAAGGACCCTCCTGCTTTTCTGTTTTGTAGAATTTTAATTTTTAATCAATTATTGTTATTTGTTTACGACCATTTTATGCAACAGCAGCTAATTGGAACGTGCTATCTAGAGGCTTCTATCCTTTACTAAGGATTTAATTTAATGAGTTCATCACTAAATAAACTCCTATTGCCCATGTGGTAATCGAACCCACGACTCAAGTTTTACTAAGTGCATTAAGGCCCTGGTCTCAATTCATATAGCTAACCAGAGCAACAATAATTGCAAATTTAAATCATAAAAAGAAAAAAAAATTTTATTTATTAACGTCCACGTCTTGCTACTAAGGGTAATTGGGATGCTTGTCTTCATGGTACCTCCCTTTTCTAGGCAGGGTGGGACTAACGAGTTTATTTATTGAGTTCGCCACTAAACAAATTCCTAATACCATTTGGTGAGAATTGAACTCACGATTCTAGGTTTACCAAGTGAAATTTAAGACAGTCGCCTTAACTCACATGCCTAACCTGAGCTGCCGTAAAATCACGCCAAATAATATTTTAATAGTAACCCAAATGGATTTTAAAGAGCTGTAAAGTGGTACTAGTACCAAATGAAAGTAGATTAACAAATGTGTCATAAATAACCAATTAACATTTAATTTAGGAAAAAGTAATTGTATAATATTCACCGGAGCAGCAGAAATAAAAAAAAAAATCAGCAGAAATATTTCTGAATCAAATATCATTCTAACAGAAATATAATAAATTCCTTCCAAACGTTAAAATAATTGATAATAAATTAAGGTTGATCTACCTTATGGAATACCTCTAGAAATAAATTGTTAAAATTAATTAATTTGTTTTTAATTGCAGCTATCGTAACGTAGGGACTCCAGTCCGAAGCATTAAATGCAATTTATAAAGAACCCATTTCACTACCGTTAACCTATGCAATACCAATATGGAATTTGGGCTTAAATAAGAAATATAAAAAAAGCTTGGCAGACTCCAATGGAATTAAAATAATAAAAGGATATCATACAATTCCAGATAAAGCTTGTCCAATTTGTTTGCTATTACAATAATTTCAGAAGAATATACCCACTCAAAAATATAACGTATAAAATTGCATCAAAACACTAACGAAATAATGACAGAAATAGAATAGCCGATACAAATGCTAATCGGGCACATCAAGGACAAGATACCGACGTTATAATTATTACAGGAAATACAAATCATCCATGACAATAAACGGTAGCAAAAAAGGAAATGACCTGGGATGTGCCTTTGTTGATTTTGGCGAAAAAGTGATGATATAATGTAATGAATTTAAATTAGGACACAAGTAATTTGATAATCAGATAGAAATTATTCTGAAATGGGACTTCATTAAGTTAGGCAAAAGGCCATGTTACTAACTATTTTTATTCTACTGCACTCAGACTCAGGCTAAAAAATAGAACAAATACGAAATAACATAATGCAATTAAACAACAAAGAAACTCATTCACTTGTAATGTATCAAGGCTCATGCAGAGGATTCGCAATGAAATAGTCTATATCCACGCAAAGGGAGCCTCTAAAACCAACAAAGAAGCAATTTATAATATATTTATTCCAATGTTGGTAAAATGTTTATTAAGGCAAAAACAAATATTAATATATGTTAACAGCGGTGGAATGAAACAGACAAAGAATCTCATTTATAATGACTTATGACTAATCTAACACTTTCCGACATACATTTTCTCCAAGACAATTACTAACTAGACACAAAAATACAAACTGGTTCAAGCTATCGGATTCAAATACTTGTAAATGTGACAATTACATTGAACAACAGTAGTAGCATAAAGAAATAACTAAAATTTCAATAACCTCACCTATTTTCACAATATTTTATAAAGAAAGTAATTACATATAAATTGTAGTTTCTTTTCGTTTTGAAGCCATTCTTTTCCCTCTGTCATGTGGTTCACATATTAATGAACAGAATTTGGCCTTATTAACAATCCAAGATAAGAACACATTTCTTTTAAAAAAAAAAAAAAATAAAAAAAATAAAAAAAAAAAAAAAAAAACTTGAAATACATTAGAATATATGAACTTGAAATACATTAGAATATGTGAACTTGAAATACATTAGAAGATGTGAACTTGAAATACATTAGAAGATGTGAACTTGAAATACATTAGAAGATATGAACTTGAAATACATTAGAAGACGTAAACTAGAAATACATTAGAAGATGTGAACTAGAAATACATTAGAAGAAGTGAACTTGAAATACATTAGAAGATGTGAACTTGAAATACATTAGAAGATGTGAACTTGAAATACATTAGAAGATGTGAACTTGAAATACATTAGAAGATGTGAACTTGAAATACATTAGAAGATGTGAACTTGAAATACATTAGAAGATGTGAACTTGAAATACATTAGAAGATGTGAACTAGAAATACATTAGAAGATGTGAACTTGAAATACATTAGAAGATGTGAACTTGAAATACATTAGAATAGAAGATGTGAACTTGAAATACATTAGAAGATGTGAACTTGAAATACATTAGAAGATGTGAACTTGAAATACATTAGAAGATGTGAACTTGAAATACATTAGAATGACATGTCAATAAAAAAATACTGGACATCTGAAGTGCTCAAGTCTTGAATAAATCTGCTTTACAGTCGGACGGAAATACATTAGAAGATGTGAACTCGAAATACTTTAGAAGATGTGATCTTGAAATACATTAGAAGATGGGAACTTGAAATACATTAGAAGATGTGAACTTGAAATACATTAGAAGATGTGAACTTGAAATACATTAGAAGATGTGAACTTGAAATACATTAGAATGACATGTCAATAAAAAAATACCGGACATCTGAAGTGCTCAAGTCTTGAATAAATCTGCTTTACAGTCGGACTTGCTAAATAAATATATAAATTTAAGCTTTGAAATAAAAATGAAAAAAAAATTAACGAAAATTTTTGTTATAAAGAATCTTCCTTTTTACTTCTTTCTGCAGGTTTGATTTTCTATACAGTATTACATTCCGAATTATAATTCTTCTATTTATAAACCCAACGACAAGAAAGGGCAGTAAAAATTCTATTTCCTCTTAAACTCTCAATTCTTTCCATGAACCTCTTTCATTTTACTGTTAAGTTTCTAAAGTAATGGCCTCCATTTCACACCATGTTTAAGTTAATAATGGACACAATTCAAATTACATTTCTATTTCACTCACGTCCATGAAACCATTACGCTATTAGAGATACAACCAAGTTAGACTCTTTTTATTTATCATAAAATGATATGTAAATTATATTCTAATGATCTATGACATTTTATGTTCCAATTCAATGGAGCGAAGATATCACATATCACCTTCAAATTAAATAATTTGAATGAAGTGCAACCAAACTTGTTGTACTTTTCATTTAGTAAGTGTACAAGGAAGTGCCGTGGTGCCTTCATCAGATTTGTATTAATTGTAACAGCTCTACATCTTTCAATACTCTTCCAGTGGCTCTTCAAGGAAATGCATTTCACCAAACACATCTCAAAATATGATGGCGTCCTACCTTTCACTAAGTCCTAGCACAACCATCCCTCGTAAAGAGAGAAGAAAAATAAAAGCTGAAATGCCTTTTTTTGTTTAAATCATCAAAATATAAAAATCCACCAATCGGATTTTTCAAGAAGCAATTTTAGCAGATTTCCCTTAAGGGAAATCAGCTATTGAGGTTGTACTCATGACGGAATTTTTGAATTTTTTCTTCAAATGTCCATCGATCCTACCTAGAAGATGACGAAAATGAGGTCCGTTCAAAACTGTATATATATATATATATATATATATATATATATATATATATATATATATTTGTCTGTTACCGCTCTAGCGGTCGCAATTTTTGTTTAATCGTTACCAAACTCGATATTTAGTCGTTTTATGTAAAAAGAAAGATCAAGTTCGTTAACGGCTGAAATCGGACCAGGGGGAGGGGTTTAGAGGGGGAGAATTTTGAAAATTCAAAATATCTCCGTTACTATAAGTCGGATCGAAAAAGTGTATAGAATCAATCTTATTTAAAATTAAATACACTATACATGATGTTATATACATTTATTCTCTATCTTGAATATTAACCGAGATATTTGCATTTTTCAGTTTTCAGCCTTCAGTAAACCCCAACTTCTACTAGTGTTACTTAAGTAATGCTCTGTTATATAATAAAAGATATTAATTGATGCCTAAATACCAAATATTCTTTTCATTGAACTTTTACTTTGTGAGATATATGCAAATACGTTCTGTTGACCCCCCCCCTTCTTTTGTTTTTGGATTACTAAAATTTGAGTGATTGAGATAAAACTGATTCTGATTCATTACAAATTACAGCACTAGCTTTAGTAAATTGTTTTCAATAAAATTAATATGATATATTCAAATATATTTCAGCCGGTCTTTCTATACAGCGCTACGAGGTTGGCTTGCCTGTTTGTTTACAATTCAGCCTTGTATTGTACATTTAATTTTAATTTGTAAAAAAAAGCTGTGTTACCTGTATGTATATTTATCTATTGTAAACCTTCACGTGGGAAATCTGCTTAGTTTACGCAGTCCCTGCGTGACGGACTTTTTATTATTTATGAACGTCCACTTTTTGCAACTAAGGCTATTTTATATTATATATTACACGATATACCAGTATTTTATTATTTATATCAGATTTTGCCAAATCAATATCCTCCCTATTTTAGCCATTAACAAACTTCACCTTTAGTCTTACACTTAACGCTTATATTCGAAGATTGTCGTCTATATTTGTGCCTGAAAGTGTATATAGACATAGACAAACACACACGTATTTATGTATGTCACATGTACGTATATTATACACACACACACACACACACACGCACATTTATTTAGACGGGATTAGTGGACCTGAAAAAGGTTTTAAAAAATATCATAGTGAGTCCAGCCTTATCTGCCTTGGGGGAAATCTGCTCAAAGGACCACCAATATAACTTTAATTAAACCGTCCTTCCAGCCTCTTCACCATTTACAGAAATACTCTAAATCATTTTTAATTATATTGAAGTCTTCATTAGTGAGAGTGAATTGCTTGACAACGAGGGATTTTTCATTTAAAGGAAAAGATTCCCTCTCCTTTGATGAGATCTGGAATTATAAAACCCTTGAATGAGATTATACCATTTGATTTGAGTGATTTAGAGAGAAATTTATTAATATACTCTATTTCTTCGTAGTGAGGTAAGAACCATCTTATATTTTGATCCTTTAATTAAAAAAAGAAATAATGTTGAATACATTACTTGTTTACAAATCCGATTTATTTAAAGAAATCTGCTAATGGGATTCACCACTTTCAGAGATTCAGAAATATGGTTAGTTTATCATTTAGGTTAGACTAAATCCAGGTTTATTATATAATTTCCCTTTAAGTCCATTGTATCCCAAAATGCCATTTAATGAGATTTATTCGGTTACTGTAATTCTGTTTAAAGGAGACAAGGAGGGATTTTGGAAATTATGTTAAATTATAAAGATGAAAAATTTAAAGTAAAAAAAGTCCGTCACGCAGGGGCTGCGTAAACTAAGCAGATTTCCCACGTGAAGTTTTACAATAGGGAAATCTGCCTAATAACAACTGTAGTAGTAAGAAACCTCTAAACCTAAAACATTATTTAGGGCGTAACAACCCAGTAGTTTTTAGCCCCAAAAAACAGTTGACCTAACCTCTAAACCTATTCACGAGGGGCGAAGTTATAGAAACGGCCGCCAGAGCTCTCGCCGGAAAGTTCGAACATAGCCTACTGGTGACCAGTATCACGCAGAATACAAATGCAAATATCTCGGTTAATATTCAAGATAGAGAATAAATGTATATAACAATATTTATGGTAAATTTAATTTGCAATAAGATTGATTCTGTACAATTTTTCAATCCGACGCATATTAACGGAGATATTTTGAATTTTCAAAAATCCCCCCCTTTTTTTTAAAACCCCCCCTTCCACTGGTCCGATTTCAGCCGTTAACGAACTTAGTCTTCCTTTTTACATAAAACGATTAAATTCCGAGTTTGGTAAAGATCAAACAAGAATTGCGACCGCTAGAGCGTTAACAGACAAATATATATATATATATATATATATATATATATATATATATATATATATATATATATATATATCTATATATATATATATATATATATCTATATATATATATATATATATATATATATATATATATATATAGATATATATATATAATTTTGAACGGACCTCATTTTCGTCATCTCCTGGGTAGGATCGATGGACATTTGAAGAAATTTTTCGAAACTCGCATCATGAGTACGACCTCAATAGCTGATTTCCCTTAAGGGAAATCTACTAATAACTTCAACAATATGTGAATATGTAGAATTTTTGACCTCACTTCCCGCCATATTCTTGGTTCAATTTTAGCCATCAATAAATATGAAACGGTGCAATATTGAGTATGGTATAGATCAAATAAACATTTTAGAGTTAAAATCGGAAAATCTCAATTGATGACGTCATCAAACTACATATGTATTTTCATCTATCAATAGAACGCGTGAGCACACAATATAAGTTCAATGAAGACAATATTTTGAATTGAAGCTTCGAATAAAGCGATTCATGATTGCATAGCTTATAGTATATATGACATGAGTTGGAGGGGGGTTTAATGAAGGCTGATACCTAAAAAATACAAAACATATCTCAGTTAATAATAAAAAATTTAAAAAAAAAACAAATATTATTATTATTTATTAACGTCCACTTTTTGCAACTTAGGCTAATCGGGACGGGTTATCTACAGGTTACCACCCTTTTCTAGCCAGGGTGGGATTTTAGGACGTTATTTAATGAATTTCGTCACTAAATAATTTCGTTTGCCCAGGCGAGAATCGAACTCACCACTCTAGGTTTACCATGTGAGATAAAGGTCAACGCTTTAACTCGCATGGCTAACCTGAGCCCCCAAAAAAAAAAAATATAAAAAATATAATGTTTGAAATAAAATAGGTTCTATAAAATGTTTCGAACAACAATGTTGTGTGTGTGTGAAGGGTCCTCATTTTCGTCATCTGCAAGGTAAGATCCCTTCAGGGAAATCTGCTAAAAAATTACCCTTCAAAATGGTCGCTCTTAAGGCTGTAACGGCCGTTTTTTATTTTGAATTTGATATTTAAGCTAATGCATCAAGTTCGTTAGCTAAACTATTTTTTAAATGAAAAAAATACTATCCTTTTTATCTCTTGGATTGAATTTTCAATTAAGTATATAAAAATGGATAAATAGATTGGATATATTTCAATTCCAAGTTTTTCTTCCATAATTTGTTTTCTATAAATATTGAGGTGCTCTCAAGATTTTTCCATTCTAAGTGTCCATTTATTATTTTTTTTTATAATACAAAGGGTTGTTTTTCTGGTAGAGAGAGGAACCTTTCCTTTCAACGGAGCGGTCAAAGTATCCTACTTAATGCCAAATAATGAGTCTTATAAGAGAAAAAAATGATGGCCGGCAAGGGAAGGGAATGAGAATGTTATTTAGAGAGAGGGGAGGGAGGAGAGGCTTGGGGGATGCCCTTAGTTTTTTGCCCCTTTCTGGGATTGAGGTCGGGAGTCTGGGATTCCACCTCATCCCCTGGATTGTAGCTGCCCCAGGATCCTCTATCCCTACTCCCCAGCACACACATCGGACACAATCAAATTTTTTATCCTTTAGCATTGCGGGTCCCTTTCTCCACAGCGCAGTGTTCGCGGCGCCTGGAATGCCAGGAGTAACGTAGAAACTAAAAAAATAAAGGCAGGCACTCGCGGCATTTTGTGAATCTCAGCTTGAGCGAGAGATGGCAACAGCAAGCACAATTATGAACTGCCCCATCCCTCTCATATTTACATACATCCCTATGACAATGAACAGTTTCATGATAACATTAGAAAATACATTTGAATGTGGACGCACATTTCGAAATTAGCTAAATATTTATTTTATAGTAAATAGGCACCGAACTCGGGAGAGTAATTTATTTGTGCCAAGGTGGTCGAAATTCTATTTTCATTTTCCTTCTTGTTGTTCAGTCGTCCCTCTCTTCAGATAAACCATCCACTTCTCGGCCCTCCGCCATCCTCGCCTATGTTGACATCTCTCCTATTTTTATTTTTCCCCGATTCTTTTTTTTTTATTTTACGTCCACTTTATGTTATTAGGCTAATCGGGACGGGTTATTTACAGGTTACCATCCTTTTCTAGCTAGGGTGGGCACAAGGAGTTTATTTAATGAGTCCGTCATTAAATAAATTTCCACTGCCCAGTGCGGGATTCAAACCCGCCACTCTAGGTCTGCCATGCAAGATTAGGACCAACGCCCTAACTCGCACGGCCAACCCGAGCCCCTTTTCTGTGACAAATAACAAAAAAACACAGCAGTATTTGGGTATAATCAATTTGATATATAAATACTTAACTTACTGCCTTGTGAGCCCTTATGTTGAAGTCCTATATTATTATATTTCTTCATTTAAACCAGCAATTACTAAAAATTTTAAGTTTTTTTATACAGTTGCTATCATCCCCTAGTATTTCGGATAGTACTTCAGATATACCAAGGCACATTCTGATGTCCTCATACCTTCTACACTCTGTAAGTATGTGTGCAACTGTCAGTTCTACTCCACAAGCAGTGCAGGTTGGAGGTTCTTCACTTTTCATTAGGTGCTGGTGTGTGAGTCTTGTGTGGCCAATTCTAAGGCTGCATATTAATACTTCATCCCTCCTTTTAGTGCTTGTTGAAGTACTCCAGGGATTGACACTACTTTTTACTGTGCGGAGTTAGCTAAATCTTTGAAGAAACTACTCAGGATAGCGCACATATTGTTTATATTTTAACAGTAACCATAGTATCGAACTCATTAAATAATATCCTTAGTCCCGCCCTGGTTATAAAAGGGCGGTAACCTGTTGATAATCCGCTCCAATTAGCCAAAGTTGCATTAAGTGGACGATAATAAATATTAATAATAAAAAATAAGTCTTGTTCTATTTGCGATTACTCCATTGTGTTACCGCTCATGGTATTGTCAGATGATTACTGTCAGCCTCAAACAGGAGCAATCAGCTGAGTTATGAACTGCATTCCATAACCGAGTCTGGTGGAACGGTAACCAAATCAATTATGCGGTAAGTGCATTGCCATAATGTCAGCTGTAGGAAACAATAAGTAAACACCGTATCTCATGTCCCTTGGCGCCTATCCAGCTCATAATTGGTAATAGATAATATGAAGATTACATTTATTTATTGAGGAGCGTTCGCTGTGAGGCGATATTGCTCATCAAAAACAATCAATATAAACAAAATAAAAAATGAAAACAGTAACGGAAATAATTAAACAATAGAATTAGAACAGAACCAACTAAGATCGCAACCAAATAGACAAAAATAGCACGGATCAACAAATACAAAAAAACATTAAATTCAAAAACAAAACAAAAAATATTTTATAAAAAAAAACAGATAAATAAAAACTATAAGGACTAATAAAATTACGAAAACAATTATATACTTTCAATGGTTAAAACTAAAACTAAAATCAAATAAATAAACATTTGTATGTACATATATAAAATGAAAATATTAAATTTTCTAAAATCTTGCACATTCACAATCATATGCTTCCACACCTCTATCACACAGAAACACACACACACACAAACACACAATCATGAAGATTACAGAAACCCCTGCAAAACAACTATAATTTCAGTATGTTGGGGATTTAGACGTCTTTCATAAAATGTCGTTTATTAAGGTCAATATTACGCTAACAGTTATCCACCTCCTCCCTCCCTAGTTAGGAATAAAGGGTTTTCTTAGTTTTTAATTAAATATATATATATATATATATATATATATATATATATATATATATATATATATATATATATATAGCCATTCACCTCGAATGAATAAAAAAAAATCCCCGTAAGCTAAGCTTTTCCATATGCTTGTATGACACGCCAGTGGTCTCATCTCACCACATAGTCTATATTTCTGTGTTAAACAGATCAGTAGAGAGGGGGGTTTGATAAAACCAGAAAACGAGAAGTATGGAATAACCCCCTTAATATTTTATAAAATATTTATATATATTTTATAAAATTGTAGGCCATCAACAAGATAAAGGAGATATCTTGAATTTTCGAATTCTTCCACTTTTACACCCGATTCCATGAACGATTTTAGGATATAACAAATATGATCTTCAGTGTTGACTGAAACGGTTAAATATCGAGAATTGTATAGATCAGATAAACATTTTTTCAAGACAAGAACGAAAAATCTGATGTCATCTCACAACTTTGCATAAAGGTCTGTTGAAAACAATATTTGGTATTTAAGCTTTTGCTAAAATGGTTCATGATATAACAGCTTATTGTTACTATGACATGATTAGGAGTGCGTGTGTTACTGAATCCAAATATACTCGGTTAATAGCCATGGTAGAGAGAAGTATTTATTAGTAACTAAAATTTTCAATAAGATTGGCTCTTTACAATTTTTCGATCCGACGTATAATAACAGAGATCTCCCTCTACACCCCCGTCCGTCCGGTCAGATTTCAACCGTTAACGAACTTGATCTTTAGTTTTACATCATACTTCTATAAATAGAATTTGGCAACAATCTAACAAAACTTGCTACAACCGGAAACCGATAAAGGTTTGTGTGTGTGTGTGTGTGTGTAGATAAATAGCACATGTAATTTTGTACGGTCCTCATTTTCGTCAACTATATTGTATCAGCCCTATATTGTAGGACAACTGAACATTTGAAGAAAGTCATGAGTACAACCTCAATAGCTGATTGGGAAAACTAAAAAATTAGTGGATATCAGGGAGGTCTGCATCTATTTTAATGGCTGATTTCTCCGCGTCATAACTATCAAGCTCTCTCTCTCTCTCTCTCTCTCTCTCTATATATATATATATATATATATATATACACTCTGTAATATTTACTACCTCAATATACATTAAAAGTAAATGGCAATATTATTACAATATTCAAAACAACCTAGGGCATTACCATAGGACTTTTATGATGAGTTTGAAAAAGTATCTGTGAAGATAGGATGACAGATGGTAGGGTTGAAGCCCTGAACCAGTCGCTAATCTATCAATGTCAATTTGCAGGTCCCAAACGAACCCTGAGTAGTAATGCCTTCTAAGTATATCATGTGGAAATTTTTCTTAATTTTTCACCACTCTCCTTACTTATCTTCCACCAGTTTTTTTTTTCTTGATGACAAAACTTTTAAATATAATGAAAACAAATCGATTCCAGTAAAATTATATGAGAATTCAACATAAAAATGTTGCTTAACGCACACAACATATAAGTTCAATGAACATGATTGTTAATTCCAGAAATTTAACAAGTTTGAGTTATTTAGAAAGGATTGCCAATTAATACAATATTCTGATTCTCTATTAGTAAAAATAATTAAAATCCTTCACGCAGGGGTTGCGTACTCTAAGCAGATTTCCTAAGGGTTGGTCACTACTGATCAAGAGGGAAATTTCATAAAATCAAAATATCTTCATTACTATACGTTGGATAGAAAAATTGTACAGAGTCAATCTTACTGCAAATTGAATGTACTATAAATATTATTGTACACATGTATTCTCTATCTTGAATATTAACCATGATACTTGCATTTTTCTGTTTTCAGCCTTCAGCAAACCTCCACTCTTACTTATGCCATAATAAACAATACTCTGTTATAAAAAAACAATTTATTGGAAGCTTAAATGCCAAATATTGTTTTCAAGAGACCTTTATTATACGAAATACAAGCAAATATATCCTGTTAATCAACTCCCCCCCCCCGTTCTTGGACTACTAAAATTTGAGCGATTGAGATAAAATTTATTCTGATTCATTATAAATTACAGTACTAGATACAGTAAATAGTTTTTAATAAAATTAATATTTTATATTCAGCTATATTTAATAATTGTTTTTCTATCCGGTGAAGAATATTTCTATTGATCTGTTCAGTGCTGAGACGTTGGCAGACCTGTATGTTTATAATTCAGACATTTTTCGTTAGAAGATTATTAAAATTGATGAGATTTCTCATTACTGTTTGTATTTATTCACTTAATATTCTCGGTGGTGTTAAGTGTTACCAGTATGTAAATTTATCTATTACAAAACGTCCCAAGGAAAATCAGCTTAGGTTAGGTTACGGACTTTTTTATGGGATATCAATAGAAAAAAAAATGACATTGCAATTCATACAGACCAAATGTAGTTCAAAAGCATTTCCGTTGCAGCTATTACAAATTAATATCGGAAAGAGAACAAAGAGGCAGTTGGAGTATTTAAGGAGACTGAAACCGGGTAAAATGAAGCTGAGGATAGGCAATTTGGGAGGGGGGAGCAGAGGGCCCCGTACCTACGAGGAAATGCTTTTAGCTAGGGGGCTTAACTTCCTGCCTTCGTCTCTAATGTGATCACTTCTTGTTCAGACCTCTAACACTGCTTGATTTACTTTCACTATCATTCCAACACTTTCACCATTATTCTCGTTTCCTTAATCTTCTCTTAGGGCGGAACTTCGGAGCGAGTTTATCTATGTATCTCAAATCCCAAACGCCGGCATCAACACAGCATGAGCTCCACCTATAGTGTATCTTTAATAGTATCAACGCGATATTTACCAGATTTTCCTGCACTAGGAACCGCAATTTTTGTTTGTTCGTTAAAAAAACCTATATATAGCTTTTCCAGGTCTATTTAAACTTTTTCCAATCAATTTGGGCTATTTCCAAACCAAATTCACCTTTTTCCAAACCAAATTAGACTTTTTCCCCATCAAATTGAACTTTTTCCAAATCAAATTGAACGTTTTCCATTTCAAATTCGACAAAAGCTTAATTCGATTAGATCTTATTCTTTAATGGGTAAACATTTAAGTAAACATGTTAGACATCTATTCTTGCTAATTCCAAATCAATTAAAACTGTAAATAAGAGTATAATTCTTCTGTCCTTGTTGTTATTATGTTTTGCTTTAGATTGAAGAGGGATTTAATAATTCAGTCCTTCACATTAAACCAGAATTTTTGCAAAGGAGGCCACTATAATATAGTATATTACAATTATAATGAGTGGTTCAGGTGATTCTTCTGACGAAGAATTTCGTCCTACTGTTCTCAACCGAAGAACTAATCGCACAATAGTAAGTTCCAGTGATACTGATGACAATGTTGATTCTGCGCCAGATCTCCCACATTTTAGAAGACAACGTCGAGGTAAATACAACAAAAATTCCAAAGAACAAAAATCAATGTTTATAAATTTGTATGAGGATGGACATGATGTGAAGGACGCTGCCCGAATATCGGGTTTGAAGTTGGGAACAGCCAAATCCATTTTAAAAAAGTATAAAATTAATAATAGCCAACTAATCGATAAAATTAGAGGAGGGACGCGCCGCAAATCGTTTGACTCCAGACGTTCTAGCAGAAATCGAACAGGCGATCGAAGAAGGACCTGGCAGAACACTGAAAGACATTAAAGCTATTCTTAGTTTAAAAAATATAAATATAAGTAAATCGACTATTGACAATGGATTGAGAACACTTCGAATCACGTTAAAAAAAGCATATAAGGAAGTAGATCGAATGAATTCCATAGAAACTAAAAATAAACGTAAAGAATATGCTATTGGATTCAATGGGTGGGCACCAACAGAAAGAAAAAAGATGATATTCATCGACGAATCTGGTTTCAATCTCCACCTTCGTAGAAGCCAAGCTAGGTCAAAAAAGGGGAATCGTGCTGTGTTAAATGTTCCGACAATAAGAGGAAGGAATGTCACTCTTGTATTAGCTTTAAATAGTCAGAAGATAATACATTTTGAAATAATAGCAGCTGGAAACTGCAATGCTCTGAGGTTTACAGAATTCTTAACAGAACTCCATGAGAAGCTTAACGATTCAGACCAATACTATTTGATCATGGACAAGGCACGAATTCATCGAGCTGAACAAGTAAAAGAAGCTTTGGAGGAGCTTAATCTTGTAGCGAAGTACCTACCTCCTTATTGTCCTATGTTAAATCCAGCAGAGAAAGCGTTTTCCAAAATAAAACTTGGGGCTAGAAATGTTCTCAGCGAAGCAGGAGCGAACACATTCTGGTTGAGGCTATAGAGAATAGTATTTCTTCCATCACGGCCACTGATTGTACCAACTGGTTAATGGATATGCTGCTCCAACTTCCTAAACCAACCTCCGGCGACTCTTTGCATTAAGTTTATTATTTTTTCTATTTTTTACATACATATACATACCTCTTTAACACTTTATTTACATACTTATTCAATATTGTTTTTTTTCACTATTCCATTTATTACTTTTTATACTATTATTGTACTATTTATACGACTACTAATTAATTTCTTTATAATGTTATTATTTACAATTTAACTATTAATATTACTACTGAAGATTAATTAAACCGTTGTTCTTTATTTTCAAACTTTAAATAAAATATACCTATAAAATGAATGTGCATTATTATTCTACACACCAGAATTCCTGTAATGTTTAGAAAGATCTTAGTGATAATGGTTAATTTAAAGTGAGAGTTAAAATTGATTTGGAAAAGGTTGAATTTGATTTGGAAAAAGTCTAATTTTTTTTGGAAAAGGTTTAATTGTTTTAGAAAAGGTTGAATTTGGTTTGGAAATAGTCCAAATTGATTGGAAAAAGTTTAAATAGACCTGGAAAAGCTATATTAAAACGTTTTATCAAAAAGCCCGTCGCGCAGGGGCTGCATTAACTAAGAAAATTTCCCACGTGCGCTACATATTTGCATTTATCACAATACGTTGAATGAGACCAATGCTTGGTATTTCGGCTTCGAATAGAGTGTTTCATGACATAACAGCTTATTGTTAATATGACACGAGTAGAGGTGGAGGTTTACTAATGACCAAAAACTAAAATATGAAAATATCTCGGTTAATAAACAACATAGTGAAAAAATTATTTATATATAATATATGTCGTCTGATATATATAATATATGTTGTTTTAGGTTTCAGGGCACCAATAATTGAAAAGGTATCTGGAAGAAGGAAATGTGCTTTACTATTTTAAAACTTCATAAAAATAGATAATAAACCCCAAAGGCATTTCATTCCGAAGTGAGAATAGCCTTGAATATCACATGTCCTTCACAGACTGTTTTGAATATTTATTTCTGTAAAAGTATTAATGATCTACTTGGGTCAAAAAGGAAATCGTTTTCAGTAGGTCTATCTTTTCCTCCACTTTTTAAGCAGAAGCCTTTCTAAGATTTGGATTATTCTTCAATTTTTTATCCTTCCATTTTTCTATATCGGGCTTTATTTCCAGTGGACAGTTTTGTTCAGTTCGAAAAATCAAAATATCTCCTATATTATAAGTCGTATCGAAAAATGTTATAGGACCAATATTATTAAAAATTTCATCCTCTACAATTGTTCTTTTATACATTTTTTCGTAGCTCAAATATTTAGCGAGTTATTTATCTTTTGGCATTGTTTTAAGCCTTCAGAAAACCCCTCCTACTATTCATAGCTACTATTTACTTAAAAATAGCATATATGGTTATTTTTCATACCTGCACGTGGGAAAACTGATTAGTGTACTCAGCACCTTTATTGTTTTCTTGCTAAACTGATTCCGAGTGATGTTTTATTCTGAAAACTATAGAAAATTTAATTTCCGATAAGAGAGGAGAGACCAATTCCTAAACCAAACATTTGCTAACGTCCATAAATACAGAAGGCCACTCCCGATAGGGATCCCATGATCACGTACCCGACACTAATCAAATTACAAAACTCAACAGGCCTCGGCTTGCTGATAACGATTTGTCCATTCGTAACGCCCTCTTCAATTACCTCTATTCAATAGAATTTTTATTATTCTGCCAATACAGCAGCGAATACAATTGAATGAGCGGTGTGGTTTCTCACTTTGTAATCTCTTTGCCGATCTAAATCATTTTACAGGGAAAATTTAAATAATTTGGAATCAGGATATATAGAATTTATACACTTCTTATGGGATTTTTGTGAATGTTTAATTAAATACGCCAATGAATTTATATCTACATGAATTCCAATAATTGTGGCTTTAGTGTCTGCCTTCTTTCCACTTGTAAACAAATGAAACGGTTTATTAGAATGTACAAAAAGTTATGTAAACCTACTTGGGCATATAACTAAAGGGTCTGGAGACCTGAAGGCTCACCGAAAATGATAATTAGAGTTGTTTCTAAGATGCCTAGAATATAGGGAATATATTTCAGTTTCAAAATAAATTCCTGTCTGAAATCTGAAACCATGGAGAAATAAAAAAAATCCGTTACAATGCAGTTTTAATATGTGTTGGTATGACACACTATTGATTTCATCTCACCATATATTCACTATTTCTAAATAAAACTCGGATAAGCAGAAGTGGGGGTTTACTGAAGTTTGAAAACAAGAAAGTACGAATTCCCTTTATTATTGAGAAATGACGCCCCCCCCCCTTACTAATATTGTCTTTTGTTATAATGACATTACCTAGTAACGTTTAATAGTTGTAGATAGTGCATATTCGTTTCAATAACCTCAACATATCTGGGGAAATTAGATAATATATACCACAATTTAAGAGTTTGATTCCGCACAACTTCCGCTATCACACATTGTGCGAATTCAGCATGACTTTCTTTAAATAATACATTATACAATGTGTGTTATCTATCTAATCCAAATATTATGTTACATATCTAATCCAAAATAGTTGGTCTAAAAACATAGCATGATTTGTCTTATGCCTTTATTACAAACACTTTAATGATTAATAATAATATTCTTGACTCACGCTATACTTTTTAGCGTATATATATCGTTTATATATCGTGTATATGGCAATAGCGCATATGTCAAAAATTACTTTAAATAACAAAATAAATAACTTTTGTTATGTGCATATCTGCCAAAAAAAAACCCAGAAAAAACAGTAGGAAACGAAATATATCTATTTTTAATTTCAAGCCTCCCTTATAACCCCCACTCCTGTTCGTCTCAGAAAATATTAGTATTGTCTAAGTTGGTTTAGTATTAATATAGATACCAAGTTTTATAAAATTCGGTTTGGCGTGAAAAGGTAAAAAAGCAAAGCTACAAATTGCAGATATCATGTCTACGGCATGTGAAACGAAAAAGTATCTTGAAATTTCGAGAAAAAAATCAATGTACAGATAAAGGTTACAATTTTTAGCAGATTTCCCTTAAGGGAAATCAGCTATTGAGGTTGTACTCACGATGGAATTTTCGAATTTTTTCTTCAAATGTCCATAGATCCTACCTAGGGGATGACGAAAATGAGGTCAATTCAAAACTGTGTATATATATATATATATATATATATATATATATATATATATATATATATATATATATATTTGTCTGTTACCGCTCTAGCGGTCGCAATTTTGGTTTAATCGTTACCAAACTCGATATTTAGTCGTTTTGTGTAAAAAAAAAAAGATCAAGTTCGTTAACGGCTGAAATCGGACAAGGGGGGGGGAGTTTAGAGGGGGAGAATTTTGAAAATTCGAAATATCTCCGTTACTATTAATCAGATCGAAAAAGTGTATAGAATCAATCTTATTGAAAATTAAATTCACTATAAATAATGTTATATACATGTATTCTCTGTCTTGAATATTGATCGAAATATTTGCATTTTTCAGTTTACAGCCTTCAGTAAACCCCCACTTCTACTAGGGTTACATAAACAATGCTCTGTTATATAATAAAAGGTATTAATTGAAGCCTAAATACTAAATATTGTTTACATTGAACTTTTACTTTGTGAGATATATGCAAATACGTTCTGTTGATCCTCTTCCTTTTGTTTTTGGATTACTAAAATTTGAGTGATTGAGATAAAACTGATTCTGATTCATTACAAATTACACCAGTAGCTATAGTAAATTGTTTTCAATAAAATTAATATGTTATATTCCGATATATTTCATTAATTGTTTGTCTTTCCTGTCTATCTATACAACGCTACGAGGTTGGCTTGCCTGTTTGTTTACAATTCAGCCTTGTACATTTACTATTATGTATATTATACGCACCTTGCATTTACTGAGCATTCACGGTAGTGTTACCTGTATATATATTTATCTATTGTAAACCTTCGCGTAGGAAATCTGCTTAGTTTACGCAGCTCCTGCGTGACGGACTTTATATATATTTAGATTAATTTTACGGACGAACTAGATTCAGACACTAAGCAAATTCCCATTGCCTAAGCAAAATTCGAGACAACAATTCAGAGCCATTCAACGATATTAAGACCAACATCTTAACACATTGGCAAACCTGAGTCCCAAGACAATATTGCTAGCCAGATAAAGTAAACAGCACTCCACTATAATACGTCCATCTGCCTAGGACGAGCCAAAGTCGTGACTTTTATTATTATAAGATGTTGGGTTGTTTACGCAAAAGTAGAATTTACGGCTGGTTATAGAGGCGGGTCGGAAGGAGAAGATGACTCCCCAGGGGTGTAATATCTGCTGTATTACACGTTCACAGCCTTCAATATTAAACACAGCATCCCGCTGCCACCTGTATCAGGAGCAAAGTAATTCCCACCTTGCCAAAGAAGCTCTCTTCCTTTGAGGTTCCCCTCTTGCTCTATTTATCTTTTTCTTTCATCGTGAATAGTGAATTTGTTTATTACTAACAGCATTGGTAAATTGAACCTTATTATTCTCTTTCTAAGTCCAGTTTTAAAGGACTGAAACTATATTCTTTATTTTAGCATATATCCTGAAGGAGCTTAAGCCATTGAGTTTGACCTGTGTTTAGCAGTGAATCCCTACTGGTTGTTAAAAGATAGTTAAAATGAGTGAATATTGATGCTCTACAATTGTTGTTCTATACATTTTCCCGTAACAACAATATTGAGCGAGTTATTCATACTTTCTTTCGGCATCTACAACAAATTGTAAGGAAATATCATGCCTGCCTTCCGATTTCAAGTGGAGCCATCTATTATAATTTAGGTGCAACGACTGAACGATGACTACGTCCGAGTTTGTACCAAAATATCTTAATTTTGTAACAAATGTAACAATTTGTGTATAATACCTTTGTTTTATTGGACCATAATAAAATTTTCTTTCTTTTTTTCTTGTTTTCAGCCTTCAGTAAACCGCACTTGTAATCATCAGTTTTAGCAGAGTTCCCTTAAGGGATATCAGTTATTGAGGTAATACTCATGACGCAATTTTCGAAACATTTCCTCAAATGTCCATCGATCCTACCTAGAAGATAACGAAAATGAAGCCAACCTCTTGGAGCCACCACCTACGTATGTTTATGTATACACAAGAGACCATCACACTATTGGCTGGTCACGTAAATAACTGTTGAGAGACATGAGAGCGGTACTTCTCACGTGGGATAATATTTGCCCTTGAAGAGGATATTGGCTTATTGGGTAAGAAACATGTAGAACAAAATATATTTAAAAAAAAAAATCAATATGAAGAGTTTTATTTTCTGACCTTGCCAACACATTGGGAAGATGTTATTAAATATTTGGATTATTCGTTTTATTTATTATATAAATGAGATTCACCTTCGAAATATCTCTTACTATACGGCGGATCGAAAACGTGTATAGAAGCAATCTTATTGCAAATTAAATTCACTATAAATATTGTTATATACATTTATTCTCTGTTTTGAATATTAACCGAGATATTTACATTTTTCAGCCTTCAGCAAACCCCCACTTCTACTCATGTTACATAAACAATACTCTGTTATGTAATAAACCACATTATTCGAAGCTTAAATACCATAAATTGCTTTCAAGAGGCCTTTATTATACGTGATAAATGCAAATATGTTATCGTGACCTTTTTAAATTCTTGGACTACTAAAATTTGATTGATTGAGATAAAAATTATCCAGGTCCATTATAAATTCCAGTACTAGATATAGTAAATAGTTTTCTATAAAATTAATGTATCATATTCTGATTTATTTCGTAATTGTTTTTCTTTCCTGTGAGAAGTGGCACACTTGTTTGTTTACGATTCAGTCGCTTCCCATCTGGAGGTTTCTTATTATCGTTTGTATTGTATTGATGTTGACGGTGCTATTATGTTACAAGTATGTAGATTTATTTATTGTTAAACATCAAGAGGGAACTCTGCTCAGTTTGCGCAGCCCCTTCGTGATGGACTTTTGTTTCATGATTAAATCTATTTTTGATACTTTAATATACCATTTTAGAATTGTTTATGTAACGCACTAGTATTACTTCTGAATACTATTAGCAGTAGGTCTAAACCCAAACTATTTTATTCAAAATATTTGACAACAGGATGAGAACAAAGATGATCAGGAAAAAGAACGTATATTGACTCTGTTCTAGTCTAATAAGGTTTTTTATGTTCATTTCTCAGAGCAATTAAATAAAAGTTTAACATCATGCAAGAAAACTAACGAGCACACACCTCGGTAAGTTTACGTCATAAGCTAATATGGTAGCTAAGTTATGAATCTAGTGCTTGGAATCACACCTGTGACCGGTGCTCGTAAACTTTCCTAAATACATAATAACTTCGCGGCTATAGGGACGGCTAAGGGCTTTGTGGTTTACGATATATCCAACGGTATAATCGAAACAAATGTTTCCAGGGCATAATACTATCGTTTCTAATTAAGCGATCATTACTTGTTTCAAGAGCAGATTTCCCTTAAGGGGGGATAAGCTATTGAGGTCATACTCATGAGGCGATTTTCGAAAAATGTTCATACATGCCTATCTTCCTTACCTTACCTAATAGACGACGAAATGAGGTCAAATGGACCTTATTTTCGTCATTTCCTGGGTGGGATTGATGGACATTTGAGAATTTTTTTCGAAAATCGCGTCATGAGTACAACCTCAAGTGCTGATTTCCCTTCAGGGAAATCTGCTAAAATGTAGTCGATGTGCCGCAGATAGAGTCATTACCAAGGTTTCCCAAAGGATGCTTATGTCATTCCTACAAACTAAAATCCTTACCCCAAGGACTGCAGACTAGATAGGTTGGCGGTCGTATCTAAGTTGCCGGACTCATCACTAAGTTGTAAAATGACGCAAGTACAATGACTTCAAAATTTATTTGGTTTTCCCTAGAATACTTTGTGAATTTAATTATTTTGTATTAATTTACTTATTTCTTCATTTTTTAAGACTTCTAGTTTTTTTTGGTATACTTTTTAAGATGATGCAACATTTTATCATGTAATGAAAAATTGTAACAGTTATTAAACTTAAAAAAGTCCGTCACGCATGGGCTGCGTAAATTAAGCAGATTTCCCATGTGAAGTTATACAATAGAGAAATCTGCATACTGGTAACACAATACCACCGTGACTAAATACAAATGGTAATGAGAAATCCTTCAGTTAATTAAAATAAATTCCCAACTGAAACGGCTTCTGAATTGTAAGAATAATTTATATTTTAATAACTCAAATTTTAGTAGTCCAAGAACTAAAGAGGGGGGTTGGCGGATGAACAGAACGTATTTGCATAAATCTCACAAAGTAACAAAGGTAAGGTAAGGTTAGAAACGACAGGTAAGGTTAGAAGAAGCTTCTACCTGAGCCGAGCAATGACGGAAATGGCCAACCTAATCCGAACTATACCCGACCACAGACTTCATAAAAGAGCAAATATCTCGGTTAATATTCAAGATAGAGAATAAATGTATATAACAATATTTATAGTAAATTTTTGCAATAAGATTGGTTCTATACAATTTTCGATCCGATGGATAATAACGGAGATATTTCGAATCTTTGAAAATCCCCCCTCTAAACCCCCCTCCCTCTGGACCGATTTCAGCCATTAACGAACTTGATCTGTCTTTTTACATAAAACGGTTAAATATCGAGTTTCGTAACGATCAAACAAAAATTGCGACCGCTGGAGCGTTAACAGACATATATATATATATATATATATATATATATATATATAATTTTGAACGGACCTCATTTTCGTCATCTCCTGGGCTGGATCGATGGACATTTGAAGAAATTTTTCGAAAATCGCGTCATGAGTAAGACCTCAATAGCTGATTTCCCTTAAGGGAAATCTGCTAAAAAAATTACTTAAAGAACTTTAAAAACGAATAAATAGAGAGCATTTCCAAAGAATGCCGATGTATTGTTGACAACAAATTAAACAGGGGTGAGGGGCTTAGGTTAGCCGTGTGAGTTACAGCGTTGGCTTTAATCTCTCATGGTAAACCTAGAGTGGCGAGTTAGATTCTCGCCTGGGCAATAGGAATCTATTTATTACGGACTCACTAAATAAAATCCTTACTCCCACCCTGACTAGAAAAGGGTGGTAACCTGTAGATAACTCGTCCCAATTAGCCATAGTAGCAATAAGTGGACGTTAATAAATAATTTTAATTTTAAACACAGGTAAGGTATGGATACAATTGTTTGCAAGAAGATATATATACAGAGCCGCCCTGGCAGCTATAAAAGGAATCAGGTATCGGGGGGGGGGGGGCTTTTGAAGCCATTCCTCATGCACTGAAGAGAGACAGCCCTATGGATGAACTAAAGAAGAACCCTCAACTACAAATAAGACACATTCCTATTAATCTGATGAGCGGGACCTCAACAACAGTAGCACGCCCATTTATTCCTATTACCTTCGATAGAGTCTACAACTTGAGCTATCCAGGAGTACGAGAAAACAAGAAGTTGATAAAGATTCGCTATTTTTGGCCTGAGAATGCATACGAATGAACCAGGGTTAAGACCTGCATTCCTTGCCATATTCTCAAGCCCCACTAACACATCATGGCTCCTCCCTCAGAGCCAAAATTTCATCATGTGCACTTAGACAGTGTAGGACCATCACGTTTACGTTTGCGTTACTTGTTTGAATGATTGACAGAATAACCAGCTGTCTTAGAGGAAATCCCACAACCAGATATCACTATTCAAACCTGAAATAATTTAACTATAGATAACCTGTGAACTAAGTTTTATTAGACAAAAATGTGTCACATGTTAACTCTACAAAATCACACTGAACACTAAATGAGGTTTGTTTAAATAACATGTGTTAATTAAAACATTTTAATAATAAACAATATATCATTTTCCCCCACCAACATAAAAGTCCTGGAGGTAAGCTGGAGGGCGACGATTTCTAGAACTGCGCCTGAGAGCTGGGGGAGGGGTGACGGCTGAGCCACCGGGCTTGGTTCATCTACTTGATTTCTGGGTGAAGCAGGTTCACCTCTTGATTCTTCATTTTCTAGCAAGTCCTGGTCCTGGTTCAAATTGCAGTCCATATGTTCTACCTAGGTATCCTCTTGTCTAGCTCCTTCACTGCTATATGTAGGGGTTGGGGCCAAGTACCTCGTAGATACAGTAGTCTCTCGTCCGTCTGGCATTCTGACATGGGCATACTCCGGGTTCGCCTCTAGAAGAGTCACCTCATCCACCAGCGGTTCGTACTTGGACTGCCTCACGTTTCTACGAAGAAGCACTGGGCCAGGTGTGAGAAGCCAGGAAGGAGTGGAACTACCATTGCCCGATTTCCTGGGGTGTTTGAACATTGTGAGGAGGACATTGAGCTCGTGAGGAGTCTCGTTTGTAGCGGTGCACAGAAGACGGATAGCATGAAGAGCATCGTCGACGACAAGCTCCCACTGATGAGTCCTTAATTGCATTGTTCTGAGAGCTAATTCAATGGTCTTTCAGACTGTGGCCACGAATTTTTCTGCTTGCCCATTCCCCTGAGGGTTCTATGGTGTGCTCCGACTTGTAGCTATCCCATTGGTGGTTAAAAATGTTTTTAGTTCCTGAGACATGAAGGAAGATCCCCTATCAGTATGTACAATATATAACATGGTTGTCCAAATATAGCAAATCAAAATTGTAATTTATTTTTAACAGTCGATGCTGAAAGGTCATGACAAGGAAATGTGAAGGGGTATCTGGCGAACTCGTCAACTATAATCAGGAGGTAACAGTTCCTTGTATTGGTTGGTAGTGGTCCCTTAAAATCTATGTTAAGTCGCTCCAATGGTCGTGTCGCCTTTATAAGATGCCCTTCTTGCTTATTGAACCTCGGTTTCAACTCAGCACAGATCTTGCATGACGTCGTTACTTTCCTAATGTCTTCCAGCGAGTAAGGCAAATTCATTATTTTTACCCATTGATTCAATCGAGTGACTCCGGGATGACAAAGTTCTTGGTGAAGTTCTTTGATCTTGTTAAAATTACATCCGATCGCAGAACATATTCTTGACAACGCGTCTGCTGCTTCATTCTGACGTCCCGGTCTGTATACAATTTCATAATCGAAGCAGGATAGTTCAAGACGCCAACGCAAGATTTTCTCGTTCTTGACTTTGCCAGGTTGTTTGCCATCGAAAATAAAAGACACGGACTTTCGATCTGTAATAAGCCTAAAGTGCCTCCCTAGTAGATAGTGACGCCACTTTCTTGCTGCCTCTACTATCGCGTAGGCTTCTTTCTCCACCGATGAATGTCGTCGTTCGGAATGGTTGAGAGTTCGAGAGAAAAATGCTACAGGTCGACCGTTCTGCGAAAGTGTAGCTCCTATTGCATGTTCAGAAGCATCTGTTTCAACTGTAAAGACGGCTTCTTCATCAATAGCACTGACTAAAGCGTTTTCTATGTCTGATTCTAGTATTTCAAAAGTTTGAGCTGCTCGATTATTCATGGGAAACGGACTTGATGTCAAAATGTTAATTTTCTGATAAAACTGAGGAATGAAATTAGAAAAGTGTGAAAACATTCCCATTGCTCTCTTCAAGGTGGCTATATTCGTAGGTAGGGGTAGCTCACGTAAGGGTTGGAGACGGTCCGGATCAGGGCGTATTGTTTTATTGCTTACGACAAACCCGAGTAATTTTATCGAACGGACGGAGAAAATACTTTTTTGTTCATTGATTGTCAGACCATATTTTTCCACAGATTTTAAAAATTTCCTCAGGTTTGCGTCATGTTCAACTTGATCCTTCCCACATACCGTTATGTCGTCCAAACATACATAGACTCCCGTAAGTCCTTCTCGAGTAATTATGTTATGGATCGTCCGTTGAAAGCAAGCAACTGCATTTCGTGGGCCAAATGGAATGCTCCGGAACTGCCACAATTCGCCAGCGGCTTCGAACGCTGTAAATGGCTTATCTTCGTCCGTTATCTGTATTTGGTGATACGCACTTTTGAGGTCGATAGAGCTGAAGACTTCGTAGCCCGCTACGGTGAATTCACGATATCGTCAATTCTTGGTAAGGGATAAGCATCAAGTTGTGTATATCTGTTAAATGTCTGAGAATAATCGATCACCGTGCGCCGTTTGTGATTCTCTGTCTGCGTAACGAGGACCTGAGCTCTCCAAAGGGAAAAACTTTCCTCAATTATGCCATCTTTCAATAGTTTTTGGACTTCTAGTTCGATAAACTTGGCATCGGAGGTAGAGTGACGTCGAGACTTAATCGCAATAGGCTTCACATCGCGCGGGGCGTTTCTAAATAGTCTTGCTGGCTCAACACTCGCCATGGTAATCCCACAGATATTGAGAGGGTCCCGCGATCCCCCAAATTTAATTTCGATAGACGAATGACTACTTAGAACATCGTGTCCTAGGATGGCGTCTGCACAAAGATCAGAGAGAATATGAGTGTTACTCCGGGGTAGAAATGATCTTCTATCTTCAAATCTACTCCGCAAGCCTTGTTAATTGTGGAATTCAGAGTAGTAGACGCCATGGATACCGTTAAATGAGTTGGTAAGATTGTGGCTTTCAACTGGCTAGCTTTCTGTTCTGAAATGAAGCTAAGTGAACTCCCTGTATCTATTAGAGCCCGGGCTTTTATTCCGTTTATTTTAACTGGAATGATAGCTTTTCTGAGACAAGAATGGGTCAATGCGGACACGGCAGCACTTGTGGACTTTTGGCACCGACAGCCCTTGACAAAATTCCTTCGAGAGTTACGACAAACTTTGGCGAAGTGGCCAATCTTGTTACAGGCTTTACAGATTTGTTCACGGGCAGGGCAAGAGGTCCTCCGGTGGCAGTCGTACCCGCAGAAGTGGCACTTCCTTTTAGCAGCAGCTGCAACCTTCCCAGAGCTGCCCCCTGAGGACTGAGAAGAGGACCTAGACGAGTGAAGGGAAGGCTTGGGTGAACGGCCTGAGGAATTAGACGAGCGGATGGGCCCCGCCCTCTGGGACCGAACTGCGTTGACTTACTGTTCTTGGCACTGAAGGGACTGTTCTATTGCCGAATCTAGGGCCTTTGATAGTCTCGAGGCTTCATCAAGGGTAAGGTTGGGACTATCTAATAATCTTTGGCGTATGTTGGAGTCACGGAGACCGGCAATGAAAGCGTCTCTTATGCAATCATTACGGTTAGTCTCGGCCGTAACGGCTTTGAAATTGCAGTCTTTGCTAAGTAGCTTTAACGCTTCTAAATATTTTTTAACTGATTCGCTAGATTGTTGCCGCCTAGTCGCTAACTTGTGACGTGCAAAAACTTCGTTCACCGACTTTGTAAATGTGCTCTTTAGGACGGCAATGGAATCATTGTAAGTACCGCATTCATTAATTAACTCGTAAACGATCGGGGATACGTGATTTACCAGTATGCGTAATTTCTCGTTGTCACTTACTTGGTAAGTTAGCAGGAAGTTTTGAAACGTCTTGTACCAGTGGTTCCATTCAAGTGATGCAGTTTGTGAATCCGCTTCAATTGCAAGCCGCTCTGGCCGAAGTAATTTATCCATAGTCTTAACAATTTTTTTTTTGTCTAATAAATTGAAATAATTTAACTATAGATAACCTGTGAACTAGGTTTTATTAGACAAAAATGTGTCACATGTTAACTCTACAAAATCACACTGAACACTAATTGAGGTTTGTTTAAATAACATGTGTTAATTAAAACATTTGAATAATAATCAATATATCAAAACCATTGCTGAAGCCTACTACTCTCATTGGAGCTCTCAATCCGGTACAACCCAACGGATCTTCACAGACGAAGGCTCACAGTTGGAGGCCGACTTCTTCCAACGCCTTACAGATGTAATGGGCAACCATGGGACGACCACTTACCAACCTCATTCCAATGGATGCGTGGGACGATGGCATCGGAGATGGCAGCATTGATGGCCCATTTAGTCAGTAAGTTTTAGAACTTCGACCAGTCACACATCTGCTACTGTTGCTTTCGTGAAGACATGAAAGAACAGTAACAGATGTGTATTGACAAAATATGCATTTGCACGGAGATGGAGCTATAGCAGTTAAAGGGTGATCTCTCCAATCTGAAGCCAGCAATAACACCGCAGAACATTCCAGGAGAACGATCTCCTCTCATGTTAAAATGTGCTTCGGGAAGACGTTGTAAGGAAATCATTCATACCCTCTTTACTCAGTGTCATAAGGGGTGATTCAACGAAAAGACAAGATCTTCATGATACTTATTTACAACAAAGAAGTGACAGTTTCATGGGTCCATCTGAAACCTGCGTATCTCCTGACGGCTCCAAGACAAATCAACACACGACAGAATCAGCCACAATCTATATCTCTACCTCAGCCTACTATGATGACAGCAGCCCGAAATGAAGAATATTTGATTCAGATTAAAGAACAATAATGAAGAAGTAAGGAAATATGAACAGTCTACTATAAAAGAAATAAGGATACTGCAAATAATTTAATTATAAAATTCATGTCATGCTACATTCTATTCCATCTGGTATGGTGAGGATAAAACTTAATTCTAGAATGAAATTCTAGCATAATAAAATAATTAATATACTGGAATAATGCTGATTCCTCTTGCCAACATTAGATTGTTTACGTCATCTTGCTTTTTGAACACACTTTTTCAAATTATAACCTCTTTGTCAAGGCTCAAATGATATTCTTTGATCCGGTTATCAAAAGTTGCACAAAATTTCAAATTTAGCTATTGATATTGATTAACAGCATGTATAGGCGGGCAATCTCAGTATTTATCGTTACTCTTGACTAAGATGTTCTATAATGTCTGCAGAAAAATTGTAAAAAGTACAGGTTTTCGTTTATTCCAGCCGTTTCTCTTTAGAAAGAAACCTTCACTTTTATTTACCAAAAATAACTATGTTTTACAAAACATCAGGCATCATAGTTCAGTATATTCACAAAAGGCTCAAAATTACCGCTCTGTTGCTCCAGCACTGCAAATAATTTCTACAGGAGAACACCAAAATAATGAGAGATTTTCTAGCCATATATTGCTTGCATTGGGGTTTGGTCTAACAGTTGTACAATGTAGAAGAGAAATAGCAGGTATTTTCAGCTATACATCTTGTCAACTAACTAATGTTAAACCTAGCTAAATATCAATTTCTTCTCAGATAGTTCAAGGTTCTTCACTGCAGTGCGCTATGGATCTCCCAATGACATTAAAAGGTTTGATCAACTCCAAATATAATTATTAAAGTAGTTTTTTAATTAGCATTGTTCTCAATGACTATTTATATATTTCATTTTTTTTTATTATAATAAATGTCTGTCACATACTTTATCACAGATAATGGCCACTTTTGAATGATAGTAAATACAAAATTAGATGACATCTTATGAGCTGAAAATAGTAGTTTCAGAATAATGTATATATTTTTGCCCTGGGATGAAGTGAACTACAAATATTTAAAATACCTCTCCATTTATTTATTATATTTTAGAATTTTGAAAGAAGACAAAATTAATGTGAATGAGAGACATCCTCTTGGCTGGTCTGCAGTTCATTTGGCAGCAGTAAATGGCAAGCATGAAAATTTAAAAGTTCTTATTGAGGCTGGTGCTGATGTCAATGCTGGGGATGACTATATTAATAATTATCGTACGGCGACTGAAAAGGGCTTCAATACGTTTGAAGGTATTATATTTTAATGTAATTGTTTTAGAGGTTTTATTTAAACCAAGAGTCGTAGCCAATAGGAGTTTATTTACCGATTAACTCACTAAATAAAATGTGTTTCGCCTGTTAGCCATGTTTGTTAAAGTTTTGTCGTTAATCTCACATGGTAATCCTAGAGTGGCGAGTTCGATTCCCGCCAGGACAATGGAATTTATTTAGTGGTGGAATTCATTAAATAAAATTCTTAGTCCCTAAGCGCCCTGGCTAGAAAAGGGTGGAAAGCTGTAGATGACCCATTCCCATTACCCTTAGTTGCATAAAGGATACGTAAATAATTAGTAACAAATAATTTATTCATTATTTATAAGAGTATATCTAGAAAAGGGTTGTAATTTCATCGAAAGCTCTAGTTGCATAAAGTGTACACAACTTAAAAAAAATAATCATAATAAACGCCATTTTTCATTGGTCATAAATTTGGATTTTTACAGTTTCTAGTGAGTCAATTATAATCAGCTTAGCTAAGGTGCAATTATTTCCACTCTGCCAGTGTGTTTATTACCTCCTTGTTAACATGGCCTTTGTCAGTTAGGGACCATTGCTCTCTGAAGAAGTAGTATAAATGCCACAAAACATATAGTCCAATGTATAAATAAAATTTATGACAGAAAGTGTTTGTGTTAGGTCTGAAAAAAATAAATGAAAACTTTTTTTTTCTATGCTATGATAGTTACACTTTCAGTCGCCAAAGTTTGATTTAAGTAAATTTATTGGTCTGTGAGATACTGAGGCAAAAGCCAATTAACATCTTCTTATTGAGCGGAATAAATAATGCTTGTGGTGGGAAACGTGTGAACCCTTGAATCTTATGTGCTTACTATTTTATTTCCTTTTTACAGCTTAATCTAGATTCTTTCTGTAGAATCTGGCCTAATTGCTCCAATCTTAAACTATGCCTTATATTTTCTCAATTTCAATCTCCGCTTCTTGGAGGTTCCTTTGACACCATTACTACCAGTTTTAATCGGTCTTTCACTAGGTCATTTACAATGTTCATACATTTCAAATATCAATCATGTTCTCTATTTGTTGAACTTCTCTACTATCTTGTCTTTTCATGACTTCTATTTTCCTGATAAATCTCATTTCAATGGCTTTGAGTTATCTAGTTTGTTTAGTGATGAGTATTCAAAACTCTTTCGTTATTTATAAGAAGTAAGTAAAATTGGTATTTATAAGAATTTACAAATTGGTATTTGTTTTCTCACTCCAGACTGAGTACAATTAGACTTCCATCAGCTTTGACTTCCTTCAGAATTTAATTATTTTTTTAACTGTTCAGAGTTCACCATTAAGTTTCATGCTATTAACTTTCAACTTTTTTGGATTTATGTCCATGCTTGATCTATCAAGCTTAATCTGTATTATTTGTACACTGAACTGCAGGTTGCAGACCTTACTTCCAAAATCTTCCTGGTCTACACAACAACCAATACATTCTGGCTTTACAGGTGTTTTTCTTTCTTGCCTTGACTTTTGGGAGGCCTGCTTGTGAATACAGTAAATAGAAGAGGTTGAGACTGCACCCTTATCTAGATTCCCTCGTATTCATCTCAGGAGCATGTTCTTCTAATAACAAAAAGAATTCATTAGAGGCTATGAAGAGCTTTTTGATGACCCTTGGTTACTATTTGTGGTCGAATCAAATGTCTTTCTTAATTTCTTGAGGTGCACACGAGCCTCTTTTCCATTTTCATTAATGGTTAATAAGGTGTACTTTGATTTTGTCAGAATCCTTTCTCTTTACTGAGCTTCCACTATATTTCAAATTAATTCTTCTTTTAAGAATCTTCAAATAAACCCAGAATTCTGAGTACAGTCAAATTAACCTTTAATTATCTCTGTCACTGTCATCCCTTCTTATAAATTTGTATTGTCTCTTTTCTTACAAACTTACCAACATAAAAATCAAAAAAGAGCTTTGCAGATTTGTTTGAGGGAATAAGCTAGAAACATAAAAGAATACAAATTCTTGAAGGAATGAATTATTGAATATCTTTTGCACTCCAGGAAGTTGTATTTAGTGTTGAAGAAATACTCTAGCCGTTTATCAAAGGTGATGTATTGTGTGGTATATGATGAACCTCTACATTAAGTATATGCCAGTATATAATAATTGATTTCATTTTGGAATAATTATTTCTATTTATACTATTAGTTAAAATGTATTCTGTCTCTTTCTGTTACTTAAAATAAATTGTTGAAATTTAGTTTTAGTTCAACGAGAAACGGAATTCAGTGACGCTTTGCGAGCCCAGGCTAGTTATCTTGGTTTCACAGCCCTACATTATGCTGTATTAAACCGAAGTGAAGAATGTGTGAAAGCATTGATAGCTGCAGGTGCTAATCCTCTTGTTGAAGCATCGGGATATCGTCCCCTTGATTTGGCCAAGGGTCATAAAGGAATAGAATCAGCCCTTAAAGAGTACATTGAAAAAGTGAGTGGTATATTCTACTACAAAGTTTTAGTCATCTGAATTTTCCCCTATTCTTCTTTTTATATAATCAAACAAAATTGTATAATAAAAACAATGAAACTGTAATGGATCTTAATGTTATATTTATATGATGTTTGGTGCAGGCTATCCACTCTTTTTAGCATATTTCCATTAAGGAAAATCAAATATTGCAGTTACACTCATGAAGTGATTTTTGAAAAATTTCTTCTAATGTCCATCAATCACTAGAGATGAAAAGTCCGTCACGCAGGGGCTGCGTAAACTAAGCAGATTTCCCATGTGAAGTTATACAATAGAGAAATCTCCATACAAGAGCCGAACAGTTACCACAAAGGGCCGAACTAGCTTTTGGCGGGAAACTCAGTCATCCGTTATGGCCCAAATTTAATAAAAATGCAAATATCTCGGTTAATATTCAAGATAGAGAAGAAATGTATAGAACAATATTTATAGTAAATTAAATTTACAATAAGATTGGTTCTATACAATCTGACTTATGGTAACGGAGATATTTTGAATTTTCGAAAAACCCCCTCCTCTAAACCCCCCTCCCGCTGGTCCGATTTCAGTTATTAACGAACTTGATCTGTCTTTTTGCATAAAATTTAAATATCGAGTTTGGTAACGATCAAACAACAATTGCGACCGCTAGAGCGTTAACAGACAAATATATGTATATATATATATATATATATATATATATATATATATATATATATATATATATATATATATATATGTTTGTCTGTTACCAAACTTCACATTTAAACTTTTTATGTTAAACTAAAGATGAAGTTCATTAATAGCCGACATCGGACCTGTGGCAGAGGGAATTTCAAAATAGTTATGTTATTATACATTATACATATATCAAAAACTTGTATAGAATCAATATTGGTGCACATTTCCTGCAAATGTTGTTGTATATATATTTTTCGCTATCTTGAATATTAATCGAGATTTTTGCATTTTTTAGTTTCAGCCTTTATTAAACCCTCGCTCGTACACTGTTATAGAATTTCCCACTTTATTCCAAGCTTAAATACCAAATTTTCATGGAACTTTAACTCTCAATGTCAAGCAAATGTTAATATATAACATTTATTTTATTTACTAGTATCAAACAAATATTTTCTTTGTCTGATACGTGCATTTTCCACCCTATGATATTGTATCTGCAGCTGTCGTCATTTTATAGTTTGAGATCAAATGTCCTTGTTATAAAACCAATATGGCCATAGCTTAGCCACATAGCTATGTATATTTTTCTAAAAGAAAATATTTTTGTGTTCTAGTATGAGGAAGCAGAGAAGGAAAGGCAAGCTGAAGAGCGTAGAAAATTCCCTATAGAACAACGTTTAAAGCAGTACATTGTTGGGCAAGAAGCAGCTATATCAATTGTTGCATCAAGTATGATTCACTCAGCACAGTAATATTCTTCGTAAAATATTGTCTGTATAGATTTAGTCCCTTTGAATTAAATTATCTTATTTTCTTTAAAATGAGATTCAAAAAATTAATTTAAATTGCTCGTTATTTGCTGGAACATTCTCTATTATTTGATTTTTATTCTTCAAAAACATTCTTTAAAAAAAAAATGATAATTTGATTGTGCCGGATATGAGGTATTGGGAGAGAGTCGCAACATTTTTCCTGCGTAGTTATCTAAATTGTTTTGAAAGTTTTTCTGTTGTAATGCAATGCAGTTTATTGTATATTGACCAGTGTCAGTTTCTTAGTCTAAACCGTCCATTTAAATTTATAAAATATTTCAGAAATTATAGTGTGACGACCCTTCAATATCCATTAATATAAACTGACTGGAGTTATCTGAAATGGTTCATTGATTCAGCTTGTGTCATCTCTTATTATTTAAAAAAAATAATTTATAATATTTAGTTTAATTAACTTTTAATTTGTTGTCTATTTGAATTTTAGCTCTTCGAAGGAAAGAAAATGGTTGGGCTGATGATGAACACCCTCTTGTGTTCCTATTTCTTGGAAGTTCTGGTATCGGGAAAACTGAACTGGCTAAACAACTTGCAAGATATATTCATAAAGATAGTCCATCAGCATTTATTCGCCTTGATATGTCAGAATATCAAGAAAAACATGAAGTAGGAACACAATATATTATTTTTTTCCAATTATAATTCAATTGTTCTACTGTTTAACTATATTTAACATCTTCCATTAAGTTTATAATTTGCTTATGCTAGTGTATAATAGCACATCCACTTTATGCAATGAAATCAAACTAGGGCAGTTTATCAATATAAGTTTATAATCAGGGTGTGGCGAGATTTTATCTAGTGAGCTTGTCACCAGATAATTCTCCTTTATGGGAATTGGACCCAACACTCAAAGTTATCCGAAGTATTAATACTAATGCGTAATAATCTTGACCAACATAAACCCATTTCTCAGCAAATTATCAGAAATTAGTGAAAACTCTGGTTCATAAATATTTGTATTCTAAGGAAAATGCTATTAAAGGTTTTAATATAAAAATGAAGATTATTATTTTATTTACCACTGTAAAAGTCCATTATACATCATAAAAGATATTCCATTTATGACTATACTGGGTATTCATTTATTTGGTTTGTTCAATTTGTCTTCAACTCTCAAATAGAAATAATCTCCCCCTTGATTATATTAATAATGAAATAAAACTAATTGTTAGATCTTAGAGACCTCTTTCAATATTTCCCTCTTCTTCTTAGTATGCAGTTTTTGCAAACTAATATTGTTGCTATTTTAACAATCTTTCAAAATGTTTAAATTATTTGAACATTGCTTTTAAAAGGAATTGTATTTTTAGTACTTGTGAATGTTTATAGTCAGTTCAGATGATAGCTAATACAAATGTATGATCTTTATTTGAATTTTGAAAATGATTATTGAAGGGTTTGTTATATAGGTTGCTAAATTAATTGGAGCACCACCTGGTTATGTTGGACATGATGCTGGTGGGCAATTGACCAAAAAGCTTCGTTCTTGCCCAAATGCTGTCGTTTTGCTTGATGAAGTTGATAAAGCCCATCCTGATGTTTTAACAGTCCTTCTACAACTTTTTGATGAGGTATTTGAAATGTTTTGCATGTGAAACAAACAACTTTGAAATTTTGAATTTCTTTTATATTTATCGAAACATAACTAGTTTTTTATTTCTTGTATCAAATATCTCTATAGACACTAACAAAAAAATCATTGACAATGGTTATTGTAGAGTCCTTCCTTAAGGTTTATTTTAATAAGGGGAAACCGTTTATTTTTTTAAGGGAAAACAAAACCAGTAATTAGAGCCATGTACACTGAAATACACAAACAATTGTTTTTTTTTTTTTTTGTTTTTTTGCATTCTAAAGAATTAGCTGTTGAATGAACACCCTTGTACTCAAGAATAAGGAATTAGGAAAGTTTAGCTAGAGAAATAAATAGTACTGTTCTTCTTGTTTTGCTTATTTAAGCATTTTTGTAATACTAACTGTTCTTTATGAAAATTTATATTGATTCCTGAATGACACTACTGTTTCTCCTACAGGGTCGTCTTACTGACGGAAAAGGCAAGACCATTGAATGCAAAGATGCAATATTTGTTATGACATCAAATCTTGCTTCTGATGAAATTGCTGAGCATGCCATACGACTGCGGTCAGATTTGAAACGTGTTAAACAGGAAAGTAAGGACAAATTAATTGTTTTATTAAGTTAATTGTAAAATTCATTAGTACCTGTTAAACAATGTAATATTAAATTGAAAGGTGTTTTAGAATTAATTAAAGCTTCACGCTTTGGACTTATGATTCTTTTGTTATCCTAAATGTTCTCCCTTGTTTAACGAATGAGATCTGATAAGTAAAACTATAGTTGATCAACAAAATATACAAGAAATGCGATGATGGCAAAATTTTAATGACTTGGTCACTTTTTTTTATTTCTTGGTTTATTATTTCCTGACTAAGAAACCAATTTAATCAATAAAAAAAAAATAAATTGCATCTAATCCTTACTGAGACCAATTAAATTATGTCAGGACAAAAGAAAGGATCTTTAGGTCTCAAACAGCTATATTTATTCTCTTTATTGTAGAACCGCAGACGTTTTGCCCTCCTGAGCATTAACAATGCTAAAAACTTACAGGGTAAAAAGTTTGTCATCTCACAACCATTAAGGTAAATCATAATTCTTTTAGATACATAGAGTTCTAACTAACCTTATAAAATTATTCTTCTCAGTCACTTTTATTCTCACTAATGAGTCCACATAATAAAAATCACCTTAATTTATTTAGCCTTACCAAGAGGTAATTTGTCAATATCTAATAATATGATTATATCTAATCCCCCTAAAATATCTTTACCTTTATTTACCAGAATTATTTTAATTTTTCTAACATTTCAGTATAATAGGTATTTAAATTCCTTGTGTCGGTTTTAAAATTGAGCACATTCTCCAGGTCTTTGGTAATGTACATTGCTTCCAGAATTTTCCTCTTACTAGACTTTGGTTCCTTGGGTAATAATTTCACCTTATGAAATCCAAAATTCTGTTCCGCAATATTACAGTGCTGCACCAAGGCAGTTTAATTCTTGTTTTTGGCCTTGTTTTTTTATGAGCGAAACAATATAAAGCGATTTTAATATAAAGAGAATAAATATAGCTGTTTGAGACCTGAAGATCCTTTCTTTTGTCCTAAAAATATGTTTTGTAACCCCCTCCCCCCCCCCAAATGAAAGGCCAGAGCCTGCCATGCTGTATTTTGTGAAAGGAAACGTGTCAAAATTGCATTCCCTGCTGTATTTACAGCATCTACCCCAAAACTCATTACTTATTTATCATAGTAGCTCCTCAAAGCACATTAATCATACAGCTAAAGAAAATTTCCTTTGGTGTTCCTGAAACATGAACCTAAATCTCATAGTTTTAAGTCCAACACATTAACACTAAGCTTCCTCCCACCCCATTATGTACTTTCATTTCTTAAAAATAAATAAAAAAGGATTTTTATTGAATCAGTACCTTTAAGTTACTATATGATTATATATACGTTTGAACAAGTTTAATGACTTTCTTTTTAACCACTTTAAGGTGCTAAAGATTTTCCCTCGGCCGAAGATGAGCTATCAGAAGACATAACAATATCTAGAACTTTCAAAGATAAAGTAGTCCGCCCTATACTTAAAAAGCATTTTGGAAGAGATGAATTTCTTGGGCGAATCAATGAAATAGTTTATTTCCTGCCTTTTTCTAATTCAGAACTGAATAAGCTTGTTTCAAAAGAGCTAAATTACTGGGCAAAGAAGGTATATATTTTTTTTTCATTTCTAATATTTAACTTGTCCATACCTGGATGATTTAAAAGTCTATGTGCTTCTTTGTAAACAAAAGCCAGTAGTATTTACCTTTATTATATTATTCCTAAAAGATTAAAATCACTATGATTGTCAGTCTTTGACAAGAAGTCAGCCTGATAATCATTATCCTAACTATCCAAACAGATATATATATATATATATATATATATATATATATATATATATATATATAAAATGCTAAACTACACACAGACTTTTGAATCACTTTTGGTGTAGTCAGGTGTCTGGTGTTATAATTAATTAAAGTAATATAGCTAGCTATATCACTTGTTAAAAAATCATTTGCATAAAATTATTGTTCTTTTTAGGCTAAGGAAAAACACAGTATTACTCTTAATTGGGAAACTGGTGTGGAAACCATTTTAGCTGGTGGGTATAATGTATATTATGGAGCAAGGAGTATTAAATATGAAGTTGAAAGAAGAGTAGTCAGTAAACTCGCTGCAGCACAAGAAGCAGGTCAGTCAGTGTTGATTTAGTTGAAAGCTGCGCTTTTGTGTTTTATTTTCTTGTGAAAGCTCATATGTAATTATTTATATGCTTTGCTAAAATAATTTAAAGGGATGCAACAAACTGCATATACTACTATCTTTAGGTTTCAATTTTGTTAGTCCTGTGCCAATAGACAATAAACATTAACTTTTTATTACTATTTTTTCTTCAGTTTTCAAATTGCAGTTACTAATCACAGTCGTATAGAAATTTTAATAGGAATATGTATGCCCTCTGGATCATAGAATTAAATAAAAGTGGCACAGGGAACTAGATTATCTTTGATGGGTTTTCTGTTTTACTGCCACAGAGCTCTTTCACTGAAGTTATTTTCTTGGTAGGCATTTACCATGGACTGTTTAAAACTAGGAAGGATAATGAACCCCTCATCAACATTCTATATTCCTCATTTCATTATAGAATTAAATCATAAAAAAATACCTTGTGCTGAATATCTCAAGGTGCTCAACACATACAATCTTAGAAGCAAAATGGAAAAACTTTCTTTCTTAAATGTTCTTATACTATAAAAAAGAATAGACCCCTTTAACAATAATTTATTATTTTACAGGTATACTTAAACCAGGATGCTCTGTTTTTCTGGTAGTTCATTGGCCTAATGAAAATGAATCAGGATCAGAGCCCTCAATTAGACTGCGATTAAGGAATAAAGGGATGAAAGATTTTGTTGATGTAGACTACAGTACTCCATTAAAGAATATTAACTATAACAATCAAGCTGCAGCTTATTATTTTGCTAAAACATAAATTAAATTATAATTTCTTAAAACTTAAACCAGACTATTTTTATTTTTTTTGGAATTATAAAAAAATAGCGAATGTTTTTGTCAAGTTCAACTGGCTTGGCTATAACAATTTCTTAAGTAACATCTTGACCACTAAGTAATTTTCTGACTTCCGGCTGCAAATGCCACATAAGGAGTTTAAATACAATTAAACTGTGATCTGCAATCAGAACTCGGATTGATTTCAGTTGTTTCCTTCATTGCTCCATTACCATTTTTTGTAAGATAAACTTGTAATATGAAAGCAAAGTGACTATACTGTATGTAATAAATTATATTCTTTTTGTTAAAAGCATAATTTAAGATTATTTGAATATTATCTAAAGATTATTAGAAAAATCAGATTCACTTTAGTTTCATTTTATATTCTTACTTATATTATGGCTGTGTAGCAGTGATAATTTATGTGTGAAACCCCCACAAGTTGAGGGCCTTGAATGGTTAAAAAAGAGGAACAGAATATATTTCTGTAGTGATATATATATAAAAAAAAAATAAAATATACTTTCTACTTATAGTATTCTATTTTATAAAATATACTTTCTATATATAAGTTTGGCTATAATTTCCTTTTTATTTGGTCTTTTCCAATAATAACATCCATAAATTTATCTTTCCATGATTGCACTTTTCCAGAGGTTGATTTAGCACAGTTGTCGCACATTGAATTCTTAACTAGTCAAGATTTAAATTCCATGATGGGGATCTAAATTGTATTTATTTTTGCCATGGACAGCCTCTGAAGTTGGTCTTCTAGGAATTCTATTGTAAATAAATAATTAAAAAAGAAGTAGTTAACTTTAGTCTCTCATAATTGTAGTTTTGAGAGCCTACTCACTGATATAGCTTTTTCATTATATGAGTTGTAATATAGAAAACACAAATATCGACAACAATATTGACAGTATCTTATTTCTGGCTTAAATGGGATTTATTGTTTATATCAGGGCTTTACTATTTGAAATACATTGATACATTTATGACATGATGTTATCAGTGAAGTTCATATCATTTAGAGGCCTTACAATAATTTTTATTTGATTAATACCGCACTTCATGTAAAAATATAGGTTATGCTCATAAATAATGAAATCAAGCCAGGATGAGGAGGGGGAATAAAACATTTGAAATATCTGTTATTATGTGTCAGATAGGAAAATGCTATATAACCACAATCTTGTTGCAAATTTAATTTTCTACAATTGTTCTTTTATGTATTTTTGAGAGAGGGAGGGACAGACAGGCAGGCTTATATAGACACGGGCATAGATACACAATAGTAGTCTTCAGATCAACTTAATATAGTATAGTTCATCAACACTTAATAACTTAGGGGACCGTAAAACAGGGAAAAAGCTCTTAACAAATCAGAACTCTAGCTGCCTTGGTTTTATCAACTAATATCATTTTTTATTAAGCAATTTGGTTGCATGTTCACCTATCTAATACAACTTTTTTAAAGAGATATTAACAGACTGATAATATTCTTCATTATAATCGAGATAAATGAATGTAGGAAAGAGGAATGTTATTAAAAAAAAAATACTACACTTTTTCGTAAAAGTCTTAATAACTATTTATTTGTAAAAAATATACATTATCATCTCTGCAGCCAACAATTAATTTATTATCTATAACGATTGGAGAAGAAAATACTTCTCCTGGTAATGAGTATTCACATATTTTTTCTCCATTTTCAAATTTTAATAAATATACTTTTCCTGATGTGGAAATAACTACTAAAAATTTTGGTAAATCAGAAAAAGATGGTTCAATGAATGGAGTGGAGACAACTTTTGAATCTACAGCCATTTTCCACAGAAGTTTCTTATTTCTTACGCAGTAAATGCAGTTATCATGGCAACCAAAAATTATGACTTCTTCATTATCGATTGTGTGCTTTACTAAAGAAGAGAATATCATACCACCAGCTTTAAAGGAGTTTTCCTATAATAAAAAATAACTTATGTTAAAAAATATGTAAGCTAGCCTGGAAAGTAGAGATTCATACATTTCCTCAATAGAAAGTAAGATTAAATATAAGTATAATCTAGCAAAACATAAAATTAAATTATTTTACCACTTATATAAATCACTACAGAACAAGGTATACAACACATATCAAATTATCTTCCCTGCCAAATACATAGCAAATTAACTTCCCTCTGTATCTTAATAGTTATTATTTCCTTTAAGACTTAACCCAGTCAGTGCTGACCACATGAGCCTGTTTCTTTGAGGGACTGGTCTTGTAACTTTTGCGTCTGTTCCTGTCCAGAATTTCCCCCTCAGCCACACAGAGTAGACTCGTAAAAGAGGCTGGCACGGAATGGGTTAAGCTTAAAGGCTTCAAATTTTATACACTTATCATTGACCAAACACCTAAATGTTAAAAAGGAAATAAAACAAACACCAGGCTTAGTGGCAAGCAGATCACTTAAATTATTAATAGAAGTTAAATTATTATGAGGTATGAGCAGTTGAATGTAAAGTTTGCATTAAAGTCAACAATTTTCTATATACAGTTTGGATGTTTATTGATATTTTAATACTTTTTAAATGACAAAATAATGATGAGATCTCTACCTCCTGGCTATTGCTAAACTCAAGTAATTATTAAATCAATTAATTCTTCCCCCATAAGCCAACCTTACCCAAACTTGACACTGTGTGTCTGCATCAGTAGTTTGAATATATTAACTGTCTATTAAGAGTCTAAATGCATGGTTTGAAGAAGGATATTCCGACCAGCATGAGTGAGAATTAATCGAATTAGTTGTCTGTTGCTTAGACTGTAGAGCAATGGTCTAGCTCGCCAAGAGGACTAGAGTCCTAGCAAATTTTTCCCTCACATAAAAAAGACATTTCTTACTTTTTATTTTATTATACTGCTCATTCCATCAATAAAATAAATTAACTTATGAATATCCTTGATGACCACTGTTAGATCTTTTTATTGTATTGTTAGTCACATTGGGCGAAAAAATCTAACTACTTCAGTTTTGCCAACATTTCAGGAAAATTTATTATATATAATTTCTTTTTCAGATAGCAATGGAATTATTCACTTTGACCTTCCCTGAACCAATTTTTACGAATTTTTGAGTGATTTCTGTACACATCTCATATAACACATAAATGACTAGCTTTACAAGTTTGAAATTTCATATTTAGGACTGTTGTACCACTTAGTTGTGAATCTCCCCTTCTGTTTTAACTCGAATAAGGGGGAGGGGTTAAGAGGAGCGAAAATAAAAAAAATAAAAATTCTCCATACATAAAAAATTTGTATAGAAACATTTTTGTTTATCATAAAAAGATCTATAAGCTATGTTTTATAACATTTTTGAACCAATTCATTGGTACAGAGATATGTTATATAAATTTAAAATGAAATTATGCTAAATGAAGTGCATCAAAACATTTCGTTTTTTTAATAGGATTTCAAGAAAGTCAAATGGTACCTACTTCAGATTTTGTTTTTAATATAATACTTCAAAGACAATAGTTAAAGATGTTATACACTTTTTTACTATTAAATATTTCTATGGCACTTTTTTAAGTTAATGATAAATACCTGCTTCCCTGATTCTTTGTTGAACCACTGAACTTCTCCTTTTACATTTGCTAAAACTAGATGATCTTCACTAATAACAGGAGTGGAAAAAACAGGATCATGTGGATTTTCCCACAACAATTCTCCCAATAAATTTAGACATGCTATACTTCCAAGAGTAGCACAGTATAAATTCTCTTTATCCACAATTACTTCTGCTAGAATAGGAGATTTAAGTAGACATTTCCATTTTAGTTTTCCGTCCTGTAAAATTATTACATATATATTAAAGGTTTAATTTGGAAGTGAATTATCAGAGTTGTTATATAATTATACACATTAAGCAGTATCGGAAACTAACTATTAATTCTGAATGAATTTAGTCAACAATAACTTGACTTATTTGTTAGATCGATTCATTAGCTCGTTCGATATGTTAGGGAAACAATATATCTGTAAAACTACTGCCTTTCCCTAATGCCTATTTCAAAGCCTTTTAATATAGATCTGATCTCCTGCAAGTCTAAAGGACAAGTACTGAACAAGATTTCCCCCTGAATTTTCTTCTTAAATACATTTAATAGCTGTTTTATACCGTCCTGTATAGAGGATAGATGTTAGCAAAGTGAACTCACCTCTATAGATGATGGGGGGAGAGAGAAATGACAAGGGGTATTTATTTTGAAGACAGTTCATTGTTTAATTTCTATCCTTTTAGATACTTTCTTTAAACATAGTAAAAGAACAAGTGTCGATTAGGGTAAACACTTGTCTAACATGGAATATGCAAGCAATGGATAATTGAAGTAACTAAAATTGTGTGGTTAGTAAGTAATCACCTCCCCCAGTGGTCATTAAGCATCTTACTACAATTGATTAACTATTTCAAGAGAGAAGCAAACTAAAATCTATGGCAGGACAAATGGAATAGCAGTATATCTACCATATGGGGAAATATGTTAATAAGTCACCGTTCAAAATAAAAGTTTTAGTATAATTTCAAAAGTTTTTCAGTTGTAGGAAGTGAAATATTTTTCAATATGTTATCTCAAAGTTCATTTTGGGAGGGAAAATGAACACAGTTAAGTATTAGCTAATATATCAATTAATCAATAAATTTGATATATAAGCAAATTATATCAAAAGGCTTTGTTGGTACATTGCTATTTTGATTTAAGAGATGATCATTAAGCTTATCAGCTGAGCTTTACAGATTTTAAATATTATCATCATTGTTCTATTACTTAATATTTTTTACTTGTTATAGTATATTAAATAATTATTATTGTTTATTAACATCCACTTTTTGCTACTATGGTTAGCTGATATCGGTTACCTACTGGTTACCACTTTTTTCTACCCAGGATGAGGCCAAGGAATTTATTTAATGAGTACATCACTAAATAAATTCTTATTGCCCAGGTTGAAATTGAACTTGGCATTCTAAGTGAGATTCGCCAATGCTTTTACTCATATGGCTAACCTGAGCCCTCTATATTAAATTAATAAAATGGACATAAAAAGCCCAATCTTGGCAAAAGAAAGAAAGGAGTCGCATCAATAACATTCTCTTTTTAAATTGAATTTTCTGTTATTGTGTACCATTCCATCCACTGGTATTACTCTCGACACTCTCAAATATTTGAGTACAAAGAATTTCTAACGGAGACATTCAGAATTTTAGAATAGTAACAAGGTAATTTTGTATGCATTTGTGAGATTAACAATAAAATAATTTCTGTTTTCCTCCATACAGTTTACACTGCTGAACTCTAGTTATTATTATTATTATTAGTTTTTATTAGAATCTTGGAGACCTTTGTTCAAATATTGCTTAAATTGTAATAATGAATTGCTATCTCAGTTTTTATAGCAATCTGTCACTACTTAGCTAGTTGGGTTTAATAGTGATAACCCAAATTTACTTTTACACCCATGCAGATCTATACCATGAGCTCGCATTTGGTCCTACATGGTTAAAAAATCTGTTTACAGAGTATTTCTTACTTTAGAGAGCCTATAAACATATTTGTCATATGATCCAAAAATAACGTCTGCTTGTTGAATTGCTGGAGTGCTTTTGACCATATCACCAGTCTGATATTTCCAAAGAACCATTCCAGACTGTACACTAACACTGTACAGACAACCATCATAGCATCCTAAAAAACAAAATAATAATTAACAGTTTATTAATTGTGAAAAATAGAATTATTAATTATATTTGTAAAGAGACGAGTACAAGTTAAATGTATCTTTTTCTTTTTGTTAACATTTATTTGGGGATTTGCTCCATACAAAAAAGTATCACCAAAATATATAAATTCCTCAATATTTAATGCTTTAAAGCATTATTAAAAAGTCTTTCAGACAGGAGTTGCTTAAGCAGATTAGCCTTGTGCTAAAATGATTCTTCTCTATTCTCTATTACTTTTTTTTTAAAAAAAATCCTACATAAAAGGTAAGTACTTAATAGTTAAGGTGGGCTTCAATTATCAGAGTTGGGCAGTAATTAAATACTTTTGTAATTAACTACTTTTTCAACTAATAAATACTAGTTATGTAAATGCAACTACAGTTACAAAAATGTAGTTAGTAACTGTAGTTGCATTTTCTGGGTTTCGCAATTACAGTAATTGTAGTTGGTATTCATAAATCCAACTCCTAGTTGAAATAAAAAGTAGTTATAAAAATAATTACAATTAGTAGTTGCAATTGTAACTGTAACTATTGAGTAATAACTACAACTATATATAGATCAGCTGTTTTTTACGTTCCAAAGAGTGAATATATTTTTGATCGCCTCTAAATAAATATTTACATTCGTGGTGGAATGAATGGATCATCTGAGACGAGCCATGTTCAATTGGTGCGCATAATATGTCCAGACAAACTGAAGGTGGACGCGTTTATCGTCACATTCTCTTGTTCTGTTGATCGCCTCTTGTCACTCTCGCGCAGGCCATTCCAGTCTGTCTTCTATATCCGTCACCAGTTCTCGGCGACCAAAAGATTTTTAAAACAAATTACAATGAGTGGCAGTGAAAGTGAGGACAAAACCTCCTTATTTTTTTGAGCAGAGCAATAGAGAAATTATTTTCTTTCGCCGCGATGGCAGAAGCCCGAAAATCAAATAGCCTGTCTTACAAAAATTCTGAGTTAAGAGTAATTTTAATGGCTAATTTCTTTAAATTTTATACTTTAAAAGTATTATTTAATTTCATTCGACTCGGGGAAAATATAAAAAGGAATTTACATATTATTTTCATTAGTTTTCATTTATTTGCATTAAAATTATTTTCAGTTATTATAATAATGTATTATATGTAATATAATACACTTTTGAATATAAAGACATTGGATGTAGTTATTTCTTAACAGCATCAACTTCTTCAGTCAGTGTTTCACACCTTTTTTTTAAAGTAACTACCCAAGTAACTGTAGTTGCAACTACAACTACAGTTACAATTACTAACTGTAGTTGTTTTTGGAACTACTGATTATCTCAACTACTAACTGTAGTTGTGAAATTTCAATTACAATTACTTTAGTTGAAAAATGTAGTTTCACATTACCAATTACTAATTACATTAGTAGTTGTAGTTGTAACTATATTTCAACTAATGTAGTTATAACTTGTAATTGTAATTAAAATTTTGCCCAACTCTGTCAATAATACAGTAGCTTCATGTGAAAAACACATGAATATGAGTGTGGCTTAATTACAAAAGTCTGAGAAAAAAGACAACCCCATGTATATGTGCCACAAACATTATAGGAACTAACTCAAAAAACAAAAAAAAATGTTCACAATAATGAAGATATTTGAGACACTGTTACACCTTCACAAAACTTTCATTTCTAGTCCAATTTTGGTGAACCTCCGGGCCAGCTCTAGATTTGCATGAAATGTCAAAATAATGTGTTTGTTAATAATAAAATAACAGTTGCAACTGCTTGAATATTAGAGACCTGAAATATTTATTGATGATGTCATAGAAAAAAAATCCCTACAGGTCGGGTAGCAAGAACAAAGAATGAAAGACATCTATAAATTCCAACTGAACAGGAGATGCTAGTGTGAAAGTCATATAAGCAGTTATGTAAATTTACTGAATGTTAAAAAAAAAAAAAAAAATGTTACCATATCAATTCATCTCCAAGATTGCTTATAAACAGGCAAATACAAACTTCTGGTTAATATTTCATTGTTTCCAGCAGTTATACAGAAATAACTAAATGAAACTTAGAATCAAGAGGGAAGAATAATAATTTATTAATATTTGACAGAATGGTTAGTTTAAATAATAGCTGAAATGAATACCAATATAATAAGATTTTCCACAAAGTGAAATGGCAGCTGATGATTCAATCCGGTCAGGAAGGGTACACTTTGAAATTACATCCATATTACTCACATCCAGTACCACTATATTTCCACTGTGTGAGCCAACAATAACTATGCTGCTTTTACTTTAGAGAGAGAGAAAAAAACACATTATAACATTAAGTAAAATATTCTGAGACAATGAAAGAAATAAGAAGCAAATTGACGTACTTTATATACTGAATACCCAGAGGAGAAGCATCTACGCATTTTCCGAGATTATATTTAAACAACTCCTCCATGTTTAACTGATGACTATCACTCTCTTGAAGTTGAAGTTGACTTCCTTGAAATTCTGTTGCAAAATTAGAAACTCTGCCTCTTAAAAATGTTTTTCCTATATTAATTTCATTAGAAAAACTAGGTTCTTCAGGATCTGATGAGTGAATTAATTCATTATTAGATTTGTCAGCTTTTAAAGAGTCTTCAAATTTAAATCCTTCCCCTAGAGTAACAAAGTTTAATACTATGAAGATTGTGATTTCACAAAATAAAAACAATGTAAGTAGTAATAATTGAAGTATTTACTGTGATATTTTTCTACTATTTGCCAAAGATCATCCTGAGATCTCCTTTCCAATAAGAGACGGAAAAAAATATTAGGTAGAGACCCAAATGATGTTTGTAATTCATTCATAAATTGCAAGGCTGAGAAAGAGTCCCCTCCAGCCGATAAAAAATCTATCCCCTCTTGAGTTTTTTGTTTTGTGTGCTGTTTCCATAACTTATCAAAAGTCTCTCTAGTAGCTTCTTTTTCACGCTCAGCAACCAGATTTCTCAAGCTTTCTTTGCAGACCTTCCCTGTTAAATAAGTCAGCAAAATAATAGGTATTTCTATCAATTTTTTTTTTTTTTTTTTTTGGATTTAAGCTGAAAAATAAAGGGGAAAATTTTCATACAATTCTTAGCACCGGTGAGAAAGATCTATTACATAGTCATTGAGCTCAATAGATAATATATTTTATAAAAAGTTGTTATTATCCAAAATTAGATAATACATAAAAGTTGATCTATTCACAAAATTTTCACTAACAATGTGGCAAACAAAAAAGTAATATCTCATTTTAAGAAAAAGTTTCTAGAGCTCGAGTTTTTTTTTTTCGTACAATTGTGTTTATTATAATATAATATTTACAGTTTACACAGAAAGAGCAAGTTGTAGAGCTATCTGCATTTTCATCATGTTTTAGTTAATTTTCATAAAATTGAAAAATATGTGCTAATATTACGTTACTACTGGTAAATAACAAGTACTGGTGGGTAAAGTTAAAAGTCCGTCACGCAGGGGCTGCGTAAACTAAGCAGATTTCCCACGTGAAGTTTTACAATAGAGAAATCTGCCCAATAACAAGTGTAGTAAGTAGTAAGGGATCACTAAACTTATACTCGAGGGACGAATAGTTACGAAAACGGCCGCCAGAGCTCTCTTTGGAAAGTACCAAACAGCTCACTCCTGCCGACCAATGCAGAATACAAATGCAAATATCTCGGTTAATATTCAAGATACAGAATAAATGTATAGAACAATATTTATAGTAAATGTAATTTGCAATAAGATTGATTCTATACAGTTTTTCGATCCGACGCATAATAACGGAGATATTTCGAATTTTCCGAAAATCCTCCCCTCTAAACCCCCCCCCTCAGACTGGTCCGATTTCAGCCATTAACGAACTTGATCTTCCTTTTTACATAAAACGATTAAATTCCAAGTTTGGTAACGATGAAACAAAAATTGTGACCGCTAGAGCGTTAACAGACAAATATATATATATATATATATATATATATATATATATATATATATATATATAAAATTTTGAACGGACCTCATTTTCGTCATCTCCTGGGTAGGATCGATGGACATTTGAAGAAATTTTTCGAAACTCGCGTCATGAGTACGACCTCAATAGCTGATTTCCCTTAAGGGAAATCTGCTAAAATGGTAACAATAAAATATGAGTGGGCTGTATATTTGATAGATGGGTTATCTGGGCTCCAGCTCATCAGGACTACCACTCCCTGATCAGGACTACCAGTTGTTTAGTTCATTCCCAATAAAATCACTATTCCCAAAGATGCCATTAAGGGCCACATTGTTGTCAGACCACAACAATATGAAACAGATACTTATATTTAATGATTCATTAACTTTTATGAACCCCCATTATGTGATGTTACTCCCCAAGAAAAAATTAAGACATCATCTGAGCCAAATTATTTTATGTAATGTCCCATAAATGTGATACATTAGTGTTGAAGAGTAAACCATGCATAATTTGTCATGAGAGAAAGAAAGCTTTTAAAATAAAATTGTAATACCTGTTTACCATTATCTCACAGTGGACCAAAATATGATTTTTTTCAATAAGCATTCACGACTATAAGTTCATTCAATTTCTTCTAACTATAATTAACTCAATTTTTCATGAAATATGGGTTAACACTCTACATCATAAGTACAACAAAATATTGAATATCATTTTTTTGAGTATGTACTGGAATATGTAAGAAAACTCAATATTTGATTTCTTTATCTTAAGAATATTGAACTGAAGGTGTCTTTCTGCTTACACCTGAAAAAAGTCCGTAAGTTCCCAGCCTGTGGAGGAAAGAAGAGTGAAAGGGGAAAATCTCCCCTTACAATTAAAGAACAATTAAATCTTAAAGTGTTAAGAACTAGAATAGCATCAGGGATACAGAAATCATCAGCCCACACAAATTGACACACATATTGTAAAATAGAGATAGATAATTTCACAAAGTCATAATTTATATTTACCATGGTTGGTCAGGGGCATTGTAGTCAAGCTGATGATCCTATCAGGCCAAGAAGTCTTTGGTAGATTTTTTTTAAGGTAGTCTTGTAAATTTTGAACTGAAAAGGAATCATTTCTTGGAACAACAAATAATGCTACCATGGTAAGGTCACCAGCCAATTTGAGGCTCACGCATGAACAATTAGTAATATCATCATGTAAACGAGCTTTTTTTTCTATTTCTGATAAACACAGCCGAACTCCCCAGCGTTTAAGAATGTCATCTTTTCTTCCTACAAAGAAAAAATTTCCATTCCACATCTGGAAAAAAAAAAAAATACAATCAAATGCTATTTTAAAAGAGTACTTGGGGGGGGGGGGTACAAGTATAGCACATATAATTTAGCTATGACATAACTAAGAGCTGATGTCATACCTGAAGGTGGAAACCTTCATCACTTGATTACTGGTATATAGCGGGCAAGCACTTTTAATGCGAGAACACTATCTTCAGTCTTTAGTTATGTTCTGGGAACATCCATCCTGCTAACATCACAAGCATCAGCATTTATTCCCCTTATAATTCCTTCCATTTTTCCTCTCCTTGTCATTTCCCCAGTGGCTGTAGACTGTCACTCTGCTCAATTTTAAGTCTGTAGTTGTTGTAATCAATAAAAGTCCTTTTTAAAAAGGCTTTCACGCATAATTTATATTTAACTGGCGCCCTAACAGGTACTTAGCAGAAGTTTTCATTTTCAAGTGTGATCTATTTCCCACAATATTGAAAACTTTGGATTTCAATCCTTAGCTGCTTATTACCCAAAGTATAGTGAAGTCTTACACTTTTTTCTTGTGATCTATTTCCCGAGTCTCCCAATAAAAATCAAGCATACGGACTGACCATATGAATGAGGAGGAAAAAGTAAAAATTTCAAGCTTAATTAAGCAATTTCCTGAAATAATAAAACATGAACATGATAAATTAAGTAGTTCTATTATTTTAAAACATAAAATAGGAACCACTAATGAGTTACTAATTTATACAAAAAACTATAGATATCCAGAATTGTTTCGGAAAGATCTTGAAATAGAAATAGATAAACTTCTCGAAAGTAATATTATTAGACCAAGCAATTCACCATACAACTCGCCTATCTAGGTTGTTCCCAAAAAAATGGACGCCTCAGGCAAGTGAAAAATTCGGCTAGTAGTCGACTATAGAAAATTAAATGAAAAAACTATAGAAGATAAATTCCCCTTGCCTAATATAGAAGATATTTTCGGTAAAATTGGACGAGCAACTTATTTTTCAACCATAGACTTAGCATCGGGATTTCATGAAATAGAATTAGAATTGGATCCAGAATCAATTCCAAAAACTGCATTTAGCACGGAAAATGGTCATTGTGGAATATACAAGGGTCCCTATGGGTTTGAAAAACGGACCTCCCACATTTCATAGAGCCATGAGTATAATTTTTTCGAACATGCCAAATGTATTAGTATACATTGACGATATCATAATTTTTTCAGATAACTTAGAACATTTAAAACATCTAAAAGCAGTTTTTGAAAAATTAAAATTTCATAATCTAAAACTTCAAATTGATAAAACTGAATTATTTAAGCGCGAATTATTATATTTAGGTCATATAATTTCAGACCAAGGTATTAAGCCAAATCCTTTAAAAGTAGACGCTATCAAGAATTCCCCGATTCCAAAAACTCAAAAAGAAGTTAAACAATTTTCAGGTCTTACGGGTTATTATCATAAGATGATTCGAGATTACGCTAAAATAGCAAAACCCCTAAAGTTACCATTAAAGAAAAATTCTAAAATTAATATAAATAATGTAGAGTATAAACAAGCTTTTGAACAATTAAAAACTCTTTTGCAAAATAACCCAATTTTGCAACTACCCGATTTTTCTAAACAATTCATTTTAACCACAGATGCTTCGAATTTTGCACTTGGAGTAGTTTAGTCACAAAATTTTGATAGTAATGATTTGCCAATAGGCTACACGTCACAAACATTAAATAAGCATGAAGAAAATCTGTCAACTATAGAAAAAGAATTATTGTCAATTGTGTGGGCTTGCAAACATTTCCATCCATATCTATATGGAAGAAAATTTTTAATTCAAACTAATCATAAGCGTTTGCAATGGTTCCACAGTCTTAAATTCACTTCAACTTTATGATACTAAGGCTAATTGTAGTAGTACAAACCTAGGGAGGAACGTGTTATCCCAGCGTGAATCTAGAACTTTTATTTTGTTAGTCGAAAACAAATAAATTTCCAAGGCTATATAGGAACCAAGCTCACTACTCCTTGTTAACGAAGTATATTATCATACTAGGCAAAACGAGCCCCCAAGTTATATTACATAATTTCTTTAAGCTTCTGGATGTTTGCGGTTCTAAAAGAATTCATTACCTTAAAGATATCTCCAGTTGGCCTCCAAACAGGTAATCCCCCTCTAAAACTAGTCCCATAATTTTCATTTCCAACAAGACACACTCTTGTTTTACTGCCTAGAATAGAGGTTTGTATTAGTTTGTTTAAAATAATTGACAAGGAAGATAATAGTAACAAATTTATATTTATTATAAGACTTAATTTTTAAATGATAAAACATAGAAATAAATTAAGATAAAGGTTTTGTCTGTTAATTTTATTCATACTGGAACAAAATACGATTTCAATACAACCAGGAGAGATATTTGTTTAATACCAACAATTAATGTTTGAGTTTTAAAATCTTGTGGAAGGATTTTTCTTTTACTGTTAGGGCTCAAAAATTGAATGACATAATCTTTGGCTCCAGGAAAACGCTTATCCAACTAATAAAAAAGAAACATGAACATATCTATAGAAAAATTGTAAAAGAAGACTAAAGTTGAAATATACTTCACCTATCCACAGCTCTCCTTGTTGGTTTTCATCAGCATCAACAATTTTTAGCATTGTTTCTGACAGAGGTTTCCCAATATCATTAAACAAGCAATTAGAAGGCCAAACTTTCTTTATTGAAGCCCAGCATGATACTTCTGTTATCCCATATATATTATAAACACTAATATGCGGAGATACTTTCCATGATCTAAATTCCTCAATACTTGGAAATTCTTCACCACCTAAAAAATAATGATATCAAAAAAAGAAAAATTAATTATCAAAAGTTTTTAAATTAAAAAAATCGCAAACAAATTTTGAAATACATTTGTAATTATTATACTTGTGTAGGAATTTTAATAATACTTCAGTTAATTCTTCTTAATATAAAAGAAGAAAATATCAGTAAATTACCTAAAAGTAATGCCCGTAGTGATGAGGTTGAATGAAAAATATAATTCCTTAAACCAGAGATTTTGAGCCATTCTTTTAAAATAGAAGGTGTTATTTGCAGCACTGTGATAATTCCACCGAGGCTTGGAAACAAAATATCAATAATCCTGTATGGATTTTCTTTTACTGTTTTGTCCAAAATACAAAGTGTGCAACCATTGAATAGAGCAAGCAGAATTTCGACAATCGAAGGGTCAAATGTAATGGGTGTCATTAAAGGAATAACATCATTATGTGTGATCTGAAGTATTTTACTAAAAAAAGGTAACAATATTATTAAAGAAAAACATATAAATTGTATAATTATTTGATTAGGGTTGCTATAAAAAAAGTGCTGATAGCCCCAATCGAAAGATATTACAAATTTAGAACAAATTATTATTCACATAAATTAAAAAGTAATATTTGATAATATCTTCTAAAGTAGTTGGCAGCCTCAGTAATTAAACATTCATCTTAAGCTTGATTAGTATAAAAGTCATTTCTCTAGTGGGAAATAAATTAATACTTTTATTTCATGTTTGCAGATGTAACCAAAGCTTTTGGTATAATTTCCATTTGCTGGCTTTCAATAAATATAAAAAAAAAAAAAATTGTATATAAAAGGTTTTTTTTTTTTTTTTTTTGGTTAGGGGAGTAGAGTTAAAGTTGTTTTATATTTATTTGTGAAGATGTAAACTCCAGGAGATTGGCCTATTTCCCATGAACAAGATATGACAAAAGTTAATTAAGTGATTTAAAGGCCAAGAGGACCTACAGGAAGTAAAAAAATAGTAACAGAATTTTTTAATATGAGACATTTTTTGGTAAGCGGTTTAAAAATATTGTTAACAAACAAAACAAAACAAGGAGTAAGTTCAGACGGGAAACGCTAACCACATGGGTTAAGAAGCAGGGTTTAAGTTGGAGGGTTCACTACAGGGGTCCTTGAAGTGAGAATGTTGTTACAGAAATTTAATATCAATAACTTATCGGTAAGATTAATGCTATTTATATTTATACATACAGATCTGGTGAATAATAATTTCCTAATTTTTTGTGAAAAAAAATTAATTGAATAGGTAGCAAGGGATTCCATTCATAATGTGGATAGATTGGTCACAGAATGGGATCATCATGCCCGGGGTTATTATTTTTTAATTAATGATTTAAATCTTTATTAAGTGCAAGTCAATGAGGAATATACAGGGTGAAGCAGAGGAAAAATATTTTTTCACTATTTATTCCTTCATTCCTCGGCTCCACCCTATACTATAATACATAGAAAACTCATGGTAGGTATATAATAAAAAATTCAGCATTTGAATTTTAAATTTATCAATTGAAGCAATCAATCACATAATAAACAATATAAAAGTACCTCCTATTAGAAATAATTTAAATCAGATTTTCTTTAAGAGAAATCAGCTACTGAGGTTCATACGTATATGAAACGTCCACCACACAGAAGCTGCGTAATGTAAGCAGATTTCCGTTGTTCATGTGACACTACTGATCTCATATCACCATCCCACAGAATTGTCCATTTTGACCTCCCCCAAACCAATTTTGATTAGTTTCAGGATGACCTCTGTACATATCTAGATAACTAAGAAACAACTAGTGTTACTGATGAAATTTCATATTTAGGACCGTACTTAGTTGTGCACCTCCAATTTTGACCAAAATCAACAAAGAGGAAGGGGGGTAGAGGAGTGGAAATCAAATTTACAAATTTCTTCATACCTATTTGAAATATAAAACATTTATACAGACCCACTAGCTAAGGTACCCAGCTTCATCGGGAAATCATTTGAGGCCAAATGATGATGATATTTTTTTTTGGTTAGGCTTTACTTTGCACAATATTTTTACATTTTCCCGTCTCAGATTTTTGGATTTACACCTGGTTTAATTAAATTAAGTATTAAATACATGTAAGAGAAAACTGACATATGTGGTTAATTAATGAAAGACAGGGGGGGGGGAGTCAGCATTACAATATACTTTGCTCTTCATTCAACCTGTTAATGGCTGTTAAGTAAGAAAGAGTATTAATCCATCGAGGAACCACGTTGAATAAATTCATACATGTATTCGCATTGATGACTATAACAAAACTTCTATGCAAATTACTTGCTTTATAAATTGTTATATAATAGAAAAGTATATAACAAGAGTTACTTTAAATATCAAAATAAACAACTTTTGTTATGTGCACGTTTACCAAAAAACCAATAGGAAACGAAATATGACGATTTTTCATTTCATACCTCCTTTACAACCCCCACTCCTGTCTGTTCCTAGAAATGTTGGTGCATCTTTGTCGAAAAACCAATAGGAAACGAAATATCACAAAATTTCATTTCAGGCCACCCTTATAACCCACACTCCTGCTCATCTCTGAGAATATTAGCATAGCATACAGCCTAAGTTGGGTTACTAGTAATATGCATACCAAGTTTCATAAAACTCGGTTCAGTAGTTTAGACATGAAAAGGTAACAAACAGACACCAAGGCCACAAATTGCAGATATCGTGTCTATGACATGTGAAACAAAAAAGCATTGTGAAATTTCGAGAAAAAAATCATTGTACAGACAGACGTTACAATTTTATATATATTTAGATTTTTGTTTATCATAAAAAGATCTATAAACTCAGTTCAGAGAGATTTATGGCCCAATGTATTGGAGTAGAGATATTGTATATTAAATTCAAATAAAGGGCATCAAAACATGTTTATTCAAATTAATTTTGAGTACAAGGAAGTCATGTGGTGCCCAGATCAGATTTTTTTATTCAGTATAACTACAAAGGGGGCAATGCTTTAATTCACAGCAATGGATAAATATTTGGCTGCCCACAACTTGATGGACATTTTCATATCACAGATTATGTTATAAACAGCATAATTAAAAGAACCAAATATTCTTTAAATTTGTAAATTACTTTATATATTTTTATATTGAGTGAATGCTACTATAAATAATTTGTTTTTGATGAAATATATTGTGACAATGCATTCTATTCTTTATTCCGCATCACCGGGAAGAGAGAATAATTCAATGTATTTCCAGACATTTGCTCCAGCAGTCCGAGTTTCAACCTTCTATGTTCATATTGTTGCAAAGTGTTGGTGGGGTGACCAAACTGAATATATGGGGGAGTAAAGAGAGCAAGAGTTATACCTTTGTTCCAAAGCAATGCATTAAAAATATTTGAAATAAACAGCTCACCCCTTATGAAGGTAGGAGGGGAATTAGCACAAAGAAGGGTGAAACCCTGTCTACTGGATATGATAGCCTTTGAAAATTGAATTTTTGAATAATAATAACAACCTACTTAGTAAGCTATAAGGACACACATTCAAGACATGTAAGCCTAATGTGTATGGATGAGATCTATCAAATAAATGATTCAATTTTGTTTTTAAAAAACGGGCCCTAGTTATAGTATCCTGTTTTGAATGAATAAATAGAAAATTGATTGCCTGGGTGTCTTTCTTAACAGAGCACTCACTTCATCCATTTAAAGTTAACTCTTCCTCTCTGTTGTCAAATCAGTCTGGAAAATGATATTATTTGGAAAAGCTCCAATCTCGAGGTTCATAATGAGAAGCTAGGAAGTGCTGCCCTCTCCCATTCCTTCTGGAAAGAGGCAGTTTTGCCACCTGATGTCATTTATAGTTCAATTCCAAACAAGAGAAATAGTGAATTTTATATATGGTACCAGATACATCAGTTCAGGGAGCACTAACGCATTTATTGAATGGATGTGACTTAGGTTTAGTATAAAAGTACCAGGAGTGTAGCTAGGATTTGGATCTGATGGAGTCCACACCTGATAGGACTTAAGTAAAAATTGTTGTTGTTTGCAAGGATTTTATATTGCTTAGGAAGTACCATATGCCTCAAGTTAAAACCTAGGCCCAAGGCCAAAAATAAAAAAACGTTTTCTAGTTTTGTCCTTCAATAAGAGAAGCACCATATGCTCAGTGAGTGTATGTATATAAATTTATGATTGTGTGTGTTATTCTATGCATATTTCTCTCGAAAATTGTATGTATTTTTATTTTTGTGATTGGCCAGTCATACATATAGGATTTAAATCCATTTGAAATAAGTTTAATTAGTTAGAACATCATTTTGCACTAAGACGCCGTCATAATTTTGATGAAAAATTAAAAAAGATTAAGCAGAAAAAAATTGAGATTAATTGATTTAAAGATATCACAGTTAATTTAAGATCTCGATGTTAATTCTAGTAATTTGGGTCTCAAAGCTGTTCTAATTATGCTAGGAATGACCCTCAAGTAAAATTTTTATTTTTTAGTTTTTTTTAATAACTAAATTGGCTTTGAATGAATACCAAAGGCATTATAACTTAATCAAATCCTTGTGTTTTTAGCCTTCAGTGAACTCTCACTCCTATTCATTTTCACTAATAGCTGTTATACTATGTAAGACCTTATAACCAGATGTTAAATTTTAAGTATTAAGTTTGTAACTGAAGAAGATATATAATGTGATGGCATCTAAGTCATTGCAGCATGGTAGTCAGCGTAGGTTGCACTTCCCTTGCATGGTACACTTCTTTATACTTATTGGTACTGCTTTTCTGGGATGGGAATTTGGTATTTTTTTTTTTTAATCTTTTCAATACTTGATTAATTAATGTAAGGATTTGAAATTTCTACAAATGTCAAATTATTGTAAAACATAAGAAGAGAGGGCCTTCTAAATTTCTATATGACCTCATATTTCTAATGTACATGAAGAAAACAAATTGAAGAAAGTAAACATCAATCATAAAAATTAAAAAAAAAATTACCTCAAATCTTTAATATTTGGAATAATGGAATTATAAGATACATTAACTATCTTGGACAGGCCTGTTGAGCCTGAAGTTCTTATGGCATACATGAATTCATTTTTGAGTTTGGAACATTGATCTGCAACAGTATAGATACAAATGCATATTGTTTAAAAGCTAATATTCTGTATCAAAATATTATAGAACATTTTGATACAGAACGTTACCTCTTCTAAATTTTTGAGTGCACCACAAGCTAAGTTCTTCGCCCAAAATTACAAATTTATTTTTTAGTATAATACTTGTCAGAAGGATATTATTCCATTTTGAACAGTCTATATTGGATAAGATATATGCAACATTTAAGTCAGACAAATATTGTATTAGGAATTCTTTCTCTTTCCCTTCTTCTACGCAAACGAAGCCAATATCAGCATTTAGTGTACTAAAAAATTACATTAATTTTAAAACATCATATTTCATGAAATTAAAAAAGTAACATAAGGAAAGTAGGCATACCCTAAAATAAGGATGGGAAAGGTTTTAGTAATTTTCAAATAAAGCAATACATAACTCATTGTACTGCATGTACATGATGTACACCCTTTCAAATGTTTACATACTTCATCTGAAGCAGACTTTAATTCTTCATAGCTTACAGTAATCCATTCAAGCCCATTGTAGAATTTAACAGCTTCATTGTTAAGATTTTGATCAATTGCGTTCTTAATTGCTAATTTAAATGCAGTTATCATTCCGGAAAATGTAAAAATAAAATATTTATTTTAAAAACATCTTTACCAAAGAACTAATTAAATCACTACTGATATTTTAATTTGATAAATAGGAACGTCTAAAGTTTTGCTGTATATTTTACAAATTATAATGAAGATATTATTATGCCGTAAAACGTTTAAGAACAAAACAACAAAAAGTGTACTTCAAGATGTAAGGTTATAAACAAATAAGAGGGTTCAAAGAAATCAACAAGTTATTTATTTTTTGATTCAATATAAATCGATATTTCACGGTTGAATTTTATAAACAAAATGTTATATTTTGAGAAAATAATTTTTAAAAATTAACAAAATAAAGCGACAAAAGCTTAAAACGATCAATTCGAAGTTGTTGAGCCAAAAGAATAGCATATTTGCTGTAGTTTTAGTGGTTATGTTGGATATACTGGAATCGATTACTTACTAAAAAATAACCTTCTTCAAAGTGGAAGTGCGTTTTGACTTGTGCTTATTTGTTGGGGGCAACTTTTTGCGGTAATTTTGAATATGGCTTGGAATTATTAATTTTACATTGTATTATAAGAACATCTACAATGGTCATGGGAACTGCAGAAATATGCACTGTCGCTGATGTAATCTTTATTATAGAAGGGACCGCTATTAATGGTGCCTATTTAAATGATATGAAAACGAACTATATCATACCTACTCTTGAGTAAGTATATTTTATTGTTGTTATATGCTACTAAATTTGATATTAACTTGAGTAATGGTTTCAGATATTTTAACCAAGGTAGTATTGAAGAGAGAGATTATGTATGTGAGGTATGTCTTTATTTCATACGTAACTTTTATTTGATGGATTTGTTAATTATTTTTTATTCACAAAGTCTTTTTTTTGTCAGAGTACTAGCGCTCTTTATGGAGTTGTGATTTACCATGCTGCTGATCGGCTACCAAGTCCTTGTACAGACATTTATGGACCATACTCGAATCCACATCGAGTATTGCAAGTTCTTGATAAACTTGAGTGAGTATTGTATTTTGTAGTATTAAATAGTAGTGAAAGGTGCTGATGTTATATTTAAATGTTTTGTACTGCTCAAAGCAATAGTATTTTAAGCTTTTGCAATTTCCAATAATGTTCTTTTGTCTTATGAATAATTTATAATCTATTCTATTGAGTCATCCAGTAAATATTCAATAGATTTTCCATTTAGCATCCTATTTGTAAAGTTCATTATTTTACATGATATAAAAATTTAATTATTTATTAATTATTAATCGTTAGTTGTAAAAAATAGTTAGTGTAAAGTTACAAATTTATTTTACAACCCAATATATAGGGGTTGTAAAATAATTTTGTAATGATTTTTACTGGTGATTTCAATAAAAACTTCAGATTCTTGTAAATATTTTTAATCAATTATATATGACCCATTTTGATTTATTTCATTTTGCCATCTTTGAGGGAATTTTCTAATTCGTCCTCCCAGAACTTCTTTGAATTGAAAATCCATTGGGGCAAGTTCTGGTGAATAGGGTGGGTGGAGGATCACATCCCATCTAAACCATCTGAGCAATGGATTTTCCATTCCGGGAATAAAACATCATTAAATGATGATAATGATTTTTTTTCTCTTCCATTTTGGGCAAGCATACCACTTAAAGATAAGAAATCACGTTTGAAACTGATGTATAAAAGCATCTTAACTAATCCTTTTTTAGAATATGTAAACATTATTGACAAAGTAAACATGATTTCATAAACACACGGAGGATTAAATTGAAATATTGATAAACACCACGAACTTATTTTACAACCTATTATACGTAGTTCACTACAAAAGTTTTATTTATTTAATTTTATTGAAAAATTTCCGCCACATTCAATACACTTCTCCATTCGTTGGAACCAGTCCTTAAACCAGCTCTGCCAAGTTTCATCCGGGAGTGAGGCACATTCGTTGCCCCAAGCCCTCAGAAGGTCCTCGTCAGTAGAAAAGCGTTTTCCTTTCAGCATCATTTTCACATGCGGGAACAGTGCAAAGTCACAGGGAGCAAGGTCTGTACGGTAAGGAGGGCGCTCAAGATGTTTCAGTCCAGTAGTGGCCAAATACTCAGTGCAAGCTCTGGAACGGTGAGCTGGAGCGTTATCATGGTGGAGGTACCATGTGTCCATTCTTGACTTTGGTCGCAGGTATTTCAAGGATCCTATGACTTTAGGCAGGCACTCCTCAGTGTACTACTGTCTTCTGTGTGTCCAAAAAAACACGCTCTACAATTCCACTCGATCTGAAAAATACAGAGACCATTTTTTTTCTTTACAGATGGTATAGCCAAGTTTCATCCCCTGTCACGATGCTATTTACAAGGGTTTGTCCCTTATCAAATTGTTTCATCATCTTTCGGCACCAAGTCACACGATGTGTTATTTGCTCTTCTGCCAGACTATGGGGGACTCAATGACAACAAAGTTTCTTTACCTTTAAATGGTCTTACAGAATCGAATGAATTGCTGGTGCATGAAGGTGTTAGGTCTCCTCTATCTGCTGATATCACTCGCCGGTCCTCATTAAGCATTTTCCTCACAGCCGAAATAATTTCCTCTGTTACTGACGTCAATAGCCTTCCTTCTCTCTCAGCATCCTCCAGAGTGAAATTGTCCCTTTAAAATTCTCTGTACGACCGTAATATGGTATTACGATGTGGACAATCATTATTCAATGCGAGTTTCATTTCATCTAATCATTGATCTATGCTTAAACCACGCGTAAAATTATACCTTAAAATTACCCGTAGTTCACTACGTAAGCACGAAGCCATAATACGCACTTTAATCTGTTACTGCTAATGAAGAACTGAGCCCAGAGATGTGCTGCTTCCGGCTACTATGCACGCATAGACATGTCAGAACACACAGTAACTAGCTGCCACCTGAGTCTTTCTGTTAAGAATTATCGCAAAACTTTTGTAGTGCCCTATTTATCATCAGACCTAGATAAGCATTCTAAAGAAAAGAAAGCTAAAATTCAAAAAGGATTGACACTAAATAAACAATTGTAGTCAATTTCATTTGATAATTGGGCTAACTAGGATGCACCAGACAGGATAGGACTATATTCTTACTGGACACTCTCTCATATTTCTGATTCAAAATTAATTGGGGGCTGACTGCGGTTGTTATTATCTTCTGGCCAAATTTTGGCAACTATCAACATCAAAGAAGAGATCTGTAGAGAAAGAATCATTTTGGGGCTTAAAAGCTTGTGAAGGAATCTGCGGTCCAATCTAGAAGGCAGGACATCAAGATTGTTACTAGCAATGAGAAACAGTATACCTCCATTCAGAGAAAGACAGAGAGACTTGTTTCATTCAACTTCAAGTATGATTCATCATTTTTAACAGTCTAGCATTTCAAATAAAATTTAAAGCTGACTATATCAAAACATAGTTCTTCCCTCCTTAAATCCTCAGGTAAATTCAATTTATTCTATATCCTTCTTTCACAGTTGAGAACGACATATTAAGAGCTTATATCAATCAATAAACCTGAAAGATCAGGACTTAATATGCTCATCATCAAGGAAAGAGATTTTTTGTTTTACATGGGTGATGATAACCTTGTAATCTGAGAAAATTTAAATTTTAAAATGGTCTGAACTATTTTTATCGTTTTTTTAGATTAATTGGGGGCCGAGGAGAATCTTATGCCAATGTAGCCGAAGGATTTGCGGCCAGTCTTGTTTGCCTTGATGATCTCCAGCTAAGAAGAGAGAATGGGGCCAATCCTCAAAAACATTGTATTCTTATATGTAACTCTCCACCGTACTTAATGCCAGTTGTCGAAAATCAATCTTACACAGGAAATACTGCAGAACAGCTGGCTTCTATTTTTAATGAAGTATATCGTTATACTGTCAAACAATTTAATCATATTTATTAGTTATTATATTTTAAAAATTAATTTTTTTACAGAAAAATGTTCACTTGTCTATCATTTCTCCTCGAAAAATACCCCTGATGTTTAAACTTTTTGAAAAAGCTGGAGGAGATCTTTCTGCATCCCAGACAAAAAACTATGCAAAAGATCCGAGACATTTAGTTCTTTTGAAAGGTTTCAGGTCAGAAACATTCTCTTCAGTTATATTTAACTTCCATTTCATTTGAAAGTATTGTAGCCTTGGAATAAACTGCTTTTTGCTTACAACTCACTATGTAGTTATTTTACCCTTACTTTTTATTGTTGCATGTGGACATAGTTATAACTCAATATTATATTTTCTGTTGCATGACTTCTAATTAATTCATCAAGCTTAGTTTATGTTAATTAATTTTCTGTTTTCCTTTCTCTATAATCTTTGAGTGTGCTTGTTCTTAATTTAAGATAAATTAGTTGGGTTTCAGGCAAGAGTATAATAAAAATTAGATCCGAGTTAAAAATTTGTTCCTTTATAATTAAAAAATTATAAGACGATAGGTCAACAAAAATAATACTCAAATGACTTTCAAATTTAATTTATTTTGAGACTTATTTTGTGTCCACTTAACGCCTCCTCAGGAGGAGTGTAGTAACATAAGGCAACTTTTACTGACTAAAATTAGACATTATGAGATCTCCTACTATCCAGAAAAGACTGAATAAAAACATTATGTCATGTCAGTTAATGACAATTGGTGAGTCGAAAAAACTTTGAAAGTTACTTACTCATTTCCTTTGATGATTTTTTATTCACTACATATCTCCACACAAAATCAATAAAACAGAAGATATCCAGAGAAAACTGACACCATTGAACAACACATCACTTTCTGTTTGACTCATTTTTTTAATCTCTCTCCCAGTATACAGGCCCCAACATTATCTTTGCTATTCCTGATTTTCTTTTATTCAAATTATTTTTCCCGACATACGATATTTTTTTTCAATTTAATTACTCATTATACATAAGTAAATAGTAATTACATTATCTCCACATAACCAAAACAATCAGCATCCAAAATATACTCATACATTTCTGATTGATTGCTTCTTGTAGCCCTTACCCAACTATTCCAAATATAAATATCATTTTGGAACCATTGATTAACACAAATTTGATATTAACAAAATCAAAATTTCAGTAGAAGGAAAGTAAACAAACCAGAAAAGACAAAAATATTCATATAATTAAAAGTTTATTCAAAAAATGAAATGAAAGCATTTAGTTTACTAGTAACTTATCAAATCACCGAAAAGTTGCTGATTTCTCTTATCCTAGTATTGTTAGATCTTTAATTTGAATCTATCGGTTGTTGATATGCCGTTGGTTATTGAATGATAATAGAGGATGGTTAGTCATCGGCTACAAATTCTCAATTCTTCAAATAGAGTTCATTTATTTTTTATGCTGACAGTTTCGGGCACCATTGGTTCCCTTCATGAGAGTAACTGTAGTATATGTAGGACGAATCCTCATTCAAGATATAACTTTCACTGAGTGCGTTAGTTATTTTGCTCCCTGCTCCTCTTCTACATTTACTCTGAAGAAGGGAACCTATGGTACCTGAAACTGTCAGCATAAAAAATAAATTAATTCTATTTGAATAATTGAGAATTTATAGCTGATACCCAACCATCCTCTACTATCATTTAATTTGAATCATATATAGACAATAATACTGAAAATCTTAGAAAAAGGGGAAAGGGCCTTGTAAATGTTTGGTGAGATGCATTCAGTAAAATTTCTTCAAAAAACACTTAATTGGACTTATATTGCTTAATATTTTCTACAAAAGAAGAATTTCCTTTTTCTGACAGGATGCATAACAAATATGATTGCAAGAAATGGTACTTTTATTCTAATGATTAACATCTGTACTTGCAACATCATTACAAAAATGGGCCCTTTCATCTTTTTTTTTATTATCTTTTGACTGCACCCAACTTAATTATTATTAATCATGGCTGGAAATTGCTTACACTGTCCTATTTCTGTATTTGTATTTTATGTTTATACAAAAGTTTACCCAGCCTGAAAGAGAGGCCAGTGAGCCCCGCAGCAAATGCAGCACAGCACAGCCTTAATGTTGCCACGCTGTCGAGTCCCATTTCTTCTCATGGTAGTCCCATGTCAACAGCTGCCCAGTCCCAGCCTCCTCAGCCAAATCAGCCTCCACCACCCATTATGCCGGTATAGAACTTTATATCCTTGGTACTGTTTGTTGTCATTTATTATTTATTTATTGTTTTGTCTTTCTTGGTTGAAATGTCAGGAAATGTTAGCGCAAAGATTGTTTTATTTTTTCATGGAAGGTAAAAACCAAATTACCCTTTTTTCTTTAATTTTCTATTTAATAATAATTTTCAGTAGCAACACCTCCCACCATGCCTGACTACTGTAGGCTATGATATGTGTTCAAAATTGCCAAGGTCTTAACATTAAACTATTTCATATATTAATATAATTTTGCAAGTTATATTAACTCTGTAGTAATGTGTATTTGTTGAAGGGTAATTAGTACTCAGCCTAAAAGATTCTTAGTGGTATTTAAAAATAGGGATTTGATTTAGCATGGGAGAAAAAACTTAACTATATTTTAAGGAAAATGGAAAGCTTTCTTTTTCATTTAGTGAATAAGAAAAAAAAAAAAAAATTGTTATACATGGGTTGCAGAAACTAAGTAGATTTTTCAGCTCCTGAAATGGCACACACTGATCTCACCTTACCATCTATTCTCCTCTTCCCCTAAACAGGAATTAAAACGTAAGCTGAACATATGATGCTTAGTTATTTAAAGTTAAAATTGGATAAGTAGAAGTGGCATTTTACTGAAGGCTGAGCTATTTATTTATAGTTGTTTTGAATTTATGATTTTACAGATCCAATTTTGTTATGCTATTGAAGCTCAATAATTGTTGTTCTGTATATTTTTCCATAACTCCAATATTAAGCAAGTTATTCATACTTTCTAGTTTTCCACAATTTAAGTAACCCCTACTTGTACTCATCAGATTTTTACGTAGAAATATAAAATATATGGTGAGATGAGATCAGTAGTATGTCGATCCAGCATGTGGGAAATCTGCTTAGTGCCTCTGCATGACAGACTTTTTTGTTGGCATCCCATTTTATTGAGGACTATATAAGAAATTCTAAAAATAGAACTGCTAATCACTTTTAAACATTTACTGAAAAAGAAAACAAAGACAGTAAATAGAATATGATGTAATATGGGACTGATTCAACCTAGGCAAAGATCACAGTGCAGGAATATTGCAAGTAACATATTCACCTAAGTCCTACCAACTGGTCTATCTATTAAACAGTGGACTGATAAGATTTTTGGAAAAGTATAGCATTGATAATATATAAACAGTTCAATTGTTAATGTTGCCTTAGATTTTCTAGAAGATTAAATTATATGCGTGTACTGAGATGTCTTGAACAAAACTCCATAAATATTAATTTTTATACACCAGTTTTCATATTAAACAGGACCCATCATATAGATGATGTAGTTGTCGCTGTTTATTAACATTCACTTTGTACTACTAAGGCTAATTGGAACGGGTTATCTATCAGTTACCGCTCTTTTCTAGCCAAGGGTGGGACTAAGGATTTTATTTTAAAAAATAAATAAATTTCTATTGCCCAGAAGAGAATCAAATTCACGACTCTAGGTTTGCCAAGAGAGATTAAGACTAACTCTCTAGGGTAACCTGAGCCTCTATGATATAAACTAGCCAATTCATTTTCTAATTTTTGGTTGCAAATAAGTAAATATTTCAGTTAGACTTTTATTCTTTTGTGAAGCCTCTCATAATCGGTGAAAATTATAGTAGGATTGTATATTAGAGAGATTCCACTGAAATACTGAACTTATGTTATGGAAATAATTTATATTCGCTATGTATAAACCCTTGGACATGTAGAAATTAAATTACAATTATTATTTTCAAAATAAACAAATTATTGTAGCAGTGTATGCCTTGTTAAGAACAATTATAAACTCTTTAGTTCTGAAGTGATTACCTATAGTATAGTTGTATTATCCTTAAATTTTTAGTTACTGACCAGAAAGTAAAACAACTAATCTAAATTTTATTCAAGAAATATAATTTCTCGGTAAGTAGTTATTTGGGGAATTACTTTTTAAATAGGCAAGAAAATGAGAAATCCTGGGTAAAATTGGTGGTAGAAAAAATGAAATGTAAGATAAATTGAAAGTGATCATAAGGTATAAAGTGATGGACTCCTGGAATTAACATGAAAGTGAAGAGGTAGAGGATTAAAGGACATAGGAGTAATATTTAAGATAGGGCCTATGATAAGAACCTTCTACTTAGGTAAAGATAAATTATATGATGAACACTACAGAGCTTCCCTGAACGACAAAAAAAGTGGGCTTGGAGCAATCTACTTGCTGCCTTCTTACTGAGGGGGAGCCTTCAAAAAAAAAAAAAAAGATGCTGACCAGAAAAGGGCCCTTGAACTAGCACTCTTATCAGGGCTGAAGGGAGCAGGCTCTCATACCAAAATCAGTTTGAACATAAGCTGGGTGTACAAATGTGAAATGTGGTGAACAATGAATTCAGCTGAAAAATTCACATATATAAAAATATTAAGCAAGGTTAAGGAATTTAAATAACTATTTACTTGACAATTTGATTCTAAAAGTAAAAATCTTAAATAAAATATTTCTTAGTATCCATTTAATTTTATTTTAGGGTGCTGCTGGAATTCCTGGAGTTACAGGAGTTGCACCAACACCTACTGCTGCTGGAGCAGTCCGAGGTTTTCCACCTCCAGCTTATGGTGGGCGTGGCACTTGGAGGGGGGCAATGATGCCACCTGTTCAAAGGCCACCCAATTATGCTAGTCAGCCAGGAAGTGCTCTTATTGAACAGTTGACAAGACCACCTACTGCAATGGGCCCACAGTTCACAAGTAAGTCTCCCCTTCAATAATTTCTTTATACATTTATTAACTTATTGTAAGTGAAAGAACAAAACCAAAATTAAAATTCAGAAAATACAATACTGCAATTTTATATTTTTAGCTGAATCTTTTTTATGCCCAGTACTAATTGTCACAGGTGAGAAACAATAGACATTGAATAGAGTTGAAACGATTTATAATTTGTCACTGTCTAAGTGACAACTTATTATATTATACCAAAGCTTTCATAGTTTAGAGAGTCATTAGTATTATTCATAAAAAGTTTGCTAATGAGGTTCTAACCTATAGCTGCTTGTAATATACATGTAAAGGCACAGATTCCAGGGTAATTTAAGCCATTTGTCAACGGTTATCATCAATAGATTGATAATATGTATTGTAAACCATAGCTGACTTACAGATACTTAGAAAAATCCTACCCCTCTCTTCCTTCATTATGCATTGCTTATTCATGTTATCCGCTGAATCATTTGGGCGGGAGAGAAATATTTTGTTGAATTGAATCATGTTCAATTAGGAGTTTAGGTGTTAGGAATATGACGTGAAATAAAAATGTATCATTGTACAAAATATTTCTAAAAGCAAAAAACCATTGGACAGTTCAACTAAAGGAATGTTCAAAAATCAAAGGCATCATTCAAACTGACCTTTTTGATAGTTCAGATGACATACAATCTCATTAGCTTGACATTGTTTTTGAGACACTATGTGTGTTGTTCCTTCTTAATGGCCTCATATACTTTTTGCAGGGCTCCTGCTTTCTTTTGTGTGAGTCATCATATTACTATCATAAAGGTCTAATTGCTGTGTTTCATATCATCAGTGTCACTTTCTGAGACAGATTTTTGGATCAGAGAGTTTTTTGAAGGGTGTAGAAGTCTTGTTCCTGCAAACATTCTAGCTATAATAAGAGAAGCTATAATAAGACCTAAGTCTTCCATTCTTCACACAAATTGTCCAGATATTCCATATCTCGTGGTAAACCTCATCCATGAGGTCTATTGTAATATGCCAGAGAAGTGAGGCACATTACAATAGTCCTTAAGTAGAACAGCCACTTCTAAAGAGGTGGTAATTGGAGCAATGAAACATATAGGGCAAAATGACTTAATAAAGGATTGTTATAAGTCAAGATGTTCTATCTGACACAGCTACCTTAACTTGATGAGTATTAATTCTCACCTTTGTGTGTTTATAAATTTGATTGAACAGACTTCATTTCCAACATCTCCACTGTATGATCAATATACGTTGTTTAAAAATATATTAGGAGTACAACCTCAACAGTAAATTTACCTTAAATTAACTAAGCTAAAAGCTTTTAAAGTATGATTATATTAGGCAAGATATGGGTAATACATACTATTTATTTTCTTAGCATTAGTAATACTGGGAAGTTTTCTTCTGATTTAATCCAATAATTCGTTAGATTTATCAGAAGAAAACAATTGCTAGAATACATTATTACACATAGAAAGAAAATTAATTAGAATAGATTTTTTTGCATATATGGTATATAATATGGTTATATTACTTGGTTCATAATTTATCTGAAATATTGTTTTAAATTTTACATTGCCCCTATTGTAGTAAAAAAAGAACTGAATTGAGAATAATGCTTTGGTATTGAAGTGTATTTTGAGGTGGCTGTTTTCTGGCAATACCCAAATCCTTTATGTTTCGTTGTATCCATCCACAAATTTTGTGAAAATATTAATGTAGCAAATTAATTCTTCTCTTATATAATTTTATGCTCAGATACACCTGCTGGTCTTTCTGGTGCATCCTTGAATGCCCCAACTCCTCCTCAGCAGCTTGCTCAACAGCCTCAGGTACAACCTAACCAACCTCAACCGTCTATGAGGATGCTAGGAACGGCAGGAGTTATTGGACAACCCGTTGCTATTGTTCCACCACAGCAATCTAATGTTCTTGTTCCTAATCAGCCAGGTAGTTATTAGTAAACAATTTTCTTGTAGAATGATTAAATATGAAAAATAAATAAATTATAGCTCCTTATTAATGCAATTATCTTACCTTTTACAAATTTAATTTCAGAAAATATTAAAATAAATCTGATTAGTCTGGCATATGTTCTTAAGTTTGCTTAAATATATCAAGGGTCCAGGGGAAAAACTTGCTAAGCCAATATGCATCATTTTTCAGGAGAGCAATTTCAAAGTTTAAGTACTTGTACAGAGGTAACATACAATCACAACTTGCTGCAAGCACACTTCTAGGATAATAATTTAATCAGAAAACAATATTCCATTAGTGACATGTTTCATTTGAAATCACAATAATAACATTTTCTTCCTCTTAAGCTGTTTATATGGTCATGAATTTTTTGCTTACTTTCATCCAAAAGTGCATGAACACGGTTCTTGTGTTTACCACGTTTGTCTCTTGGCGCATCCCCCGAACTCTTAAGTGATTGCAAAATATAGTTCACTTTACCTCTTTCTATCTCGTGCACTGACATAAAAGCTTTTCTGCCAACTCTTACTTCAACTGTTTTTCCATCGTCCATGTATCTTACAATACACAAAGGTGGCATCTCTTAGATTTGCTACTTCTTCTGGCTGTCTGGGCGCCGTTGTTTAACAGGTAATACAGTTATCAATCCAGCAAGATTAATGTTTATTTCGTCATTAGAATGCATGCTGTTCATACGTTTAATAATCTCTTTTCTTTTATCTTCATCTACAATATCAAAACATTGTTTCTTACATTGACAGTCTGAGCCTATTTCATGACTTTGTAGTTTTATTTTCTTCCTAACCTCTCGCAAATGGCCATGCTTACGTTTTCATTTTGAATTAGAGGAAATATTCCTGCTGCCTTTTTCACATGAATCCATTGTGTTTAAACCACAAACATGTACACAATTAAATAAGCATGAATAGTATATAGCTGAAATGCCAATTGAAACACTTTTAGAAAACACTGTGGTACGTATTCACACACTATTGCAACACAAACAAGCTACACCATAGAGTAAGGAATGGGTCAAATAAACGCATAATGACTGTTAACGGGGGGCAATAATAACTTCCCATTGACTTGGCATGTTCTTTCTCTGTTTCACTATGACTTAGCATGTTTTTCCCCTGGGTGTGTTTTGTTTAACCGTTCATATTTTCTGACTTAACACGTTATTCCCCTTTCTCGAAACACTATCATAAAGATTTCTTTTGAATTTAACTAACCATACTGGAAACCAAAAAACATGGAAATTTGACTTAGCATGTTTTTCTCCTGGACCTTTCATATTAAGTAACCGTATTTTCATTAGCCTAGGAATCATAAGTTAAGGATTTTATTAGAGCTACCAAATAGTTTAAAAATTGTATGTTATGAAGGAAGCACATTTATCAAGGACCGGTTATTCATCTTCAGATATCGCATAAGAATCTTAAGTATATGTTTATAAAGATAATGTGTTGATTGTAAAGTTTTCTTATCTAATATTACTTGTTATGCTTTATAGGTCTGTTGCCTCAGCAAGCAGGGGTAATGCAGCCAACAGCAGTTGGTATAATAGGCCCGGGCCCACCTCAAGCACCAGTTATGCAGGCACAGCAAAATCCAGGAATGCAGCCGACTCAACCTCAACCTCAGGTAAAAATAATTTTCTTTTAATGGTTTAGTGTTAACAATTTGAAGAGAGTGAAAAGAAATGTAGAGTGTTCTTGTAAACTGTAAACAATCTAGTGTAATCAAAATAACTGAAATTGAACTAATAAAAAGTGCTGGGACAGACCTTAGGCAAAGGGTTCAAAGAGTAATACAAAATGAGAGAGAAAAAGAGTAAGAGGTGCAATTTGAACCAAGAGGCATGAGCGAAGAACTATGAAACTCATTTACAGCCAGTCACCCCGATTGATGTCAATGAACAAATATTTGCGAGGGGCAGAAATCTTATAATAATTTTTTTCTCATTTCTGCTGCTTCTTTATGTTTTTCAACTTTCCTACACATGTTTTGCTTTGGAAATCTGACTTCCACTGTCCTGCTCTGGACTCTACTATAACTTAACATGTTATATTGGTATGTTCTATTCGAGTTCATCTGCCCATCTTAAAAAATATATATTTCAAATGAGGGCTTCTTTTCTTGTTATCCAGCTCATCAAGAGTTAAATCACACCATTTTATTATTCCAAAACCATGGAATTGCCTAGGTGTTAATTACACTTATTTAATACTTCCTTGAAAGATAACTCTTAAATATAAAGATGCAGGTACTTAATAAATAATTTTGAAAGTTGTCTTTTACATTTATTTTTTTGTTATATATTAACAGTCAGTTAATCTTACAATCGAATAACTGATTGTTAAATTAACTAGTTATATTTTATATAAGTTGGAACTGAGATATGGAAGATAATACATATTAAAAGGGGGCTCAGGTTGGCCGTGTGAGTTAAGGGGTTAGTCTTAACCCTTTCCTTGCGTAAAGCCACTATATTGGCATGATTCAAGCAACTATAGTGGCTTAGCACAAGGAAAGGGTTAATCTCACATGGTATACCTAGAGTGGCGGGTTCGATTCCCACCCTGGGCAATAGAGATTTATTTTGTGACTTATTAAATAAATTCCTTAGTTCCACCCTGGCTAGAAAAGTGTGGTGACCTGTAGATAACCCATCTCAATTAGCCATATTAGCTTAAAGTGGACTTAAATAAAAAAATAATAAAAATAAAAAACATATTAAAAATCTATTAATTGATCTAATAACTTGTTTATAAACCTGAGAACAGAATGTATTGGATACAAGAAAATAAACATTTTAATATACCAAAATTGACTTTTTTTTTATTTTGATGAAATAAAACAATAAGGGGTTATATATTTCAATTGCAGTTATGATATCATTATGGTTGATAAGAAAAAAACAAATACATTTTAAACTGCAAGTTTAAACTTTTAAAAGATTATGCTTATTCACTTAGTGATTCACTTCTGTCTTAAAAAAAAAAAGAAAAAAAAAAAGAAAAAAAAAGTTCATTTTAATTAACTCTTACTAGGCTTTTTAAACCTGTTTTAAAAAAAATATTTCCACAGTTGGTTAACATATCCATGGAGTCAAGTTTCAAATTTTACAAAAGTGTAGCAAAAATATAATAAAATTTTTGCATAGTAATAAATTGGGAAAAGGATAGTGATCAATTTTTAATGATTAAAAAACAGAAAAAGTAGTTTCTTGTTATCATTAATACCATTGAAAACTTAATGTGCACTACAAAAAAAAATTGATTATCTTGGATTTTTTATGAACCCCCCCGTCACGCCTTATTATTCTTGATATGGTGAAGAGTCTAAAGTCCTAATTGCCACTATTGTCCTTCCAATTGTTGGTTGCAATTGCATACTTTTTTTTAGAAATCTTCAGAATATATTTTTCTTTCACAAATTTATATTTCTTTTATGTAGGGTTCAAGAGAGAGACAGACTATATGGTCTGGCATTTTGGAATGGATTGAGAAAAAATCTCCTGGAGATTCTCAAAAACTTACAAGGCATGTCCCTTGTCAAGTCTCTGCGAATTATAAGGATGGAGGAGAGCCAGAATTGTAAGTTCGCTAATTATGAATTCATGAGTAATAATTTACATTTATATTTTTCTTCTAGGCTACATTTACTGATATATTATATTAAGTACTAGCCATGCTACTTGTTATTGACAGAACTGATGCTATAAAGATTAGATTAACATAAACACTAAATAATACCTTTCAGCACATTTTTGTACATCATGCTTGATTTGATTTTATGTGAGAAGCTTGAAGTGATCGTTGAATAAATATTGTTTTCCATGAAAATATAATAATTGTGTTATCGTAACACTAGTTGAAAGAATTATTTTTATATTTTCTCTTAGCGGATTTCACTTAATGGAAATTTGCTTTTGAAGTTTTACTCATGTCAAAAATTCCAAAGAGTTTCTTCGAACGCCCATTGATCCTAACTAGGAAGATAGGAGATGATGAAAATTAGGCCCATTCAATGCTATATATTATATTTCTTCTTCTTCTCTGTTAATCTTCTAGTGGCCAGATTGAAAAATTGTGCATTACCAATCTTGTTGTAAATTTAATTTACTATAAATGTTGTCATATACACTTTTTCTCTATCTTGAATATTAGCCCTGATTTTTGATTTTTTTTTTTCATTTTCAGCCTTCAGTATCCACTTTTAGTAATGGTGATTTAACAATAAGCAAATATATCATGAAATATCTAAATCCAAGCTTAAATACCAAATGTTGTTTCCAACAGATATTTACTAGATGAGATACATGCTAATAATTTGAGTGATGATATCATTAATAAAGATACTATTTCTGGCCTTAGAAATGTTTATTTGATCTATACCATACTCATAATAACACCATTTCTTACAATCGAAGTCTTCGGTATGTTCATGTTTCTGGCCGATGTTCGCTAGACATACTTCTATCATCCTCAGGGCTCTCTCTGAGTCTGAAGAGTTCCTATTCAAGTGTATGTATCTCTCTCATCAGGTGCTGGGGCCTCCCATTCCAGGGACCTTCGGGTACTGTCTTCGACTCAAGTTGTGGTTATGCCTTCTTTGTTTTAGCAAATTTCCCGTAAGGGAAATCAGCTATTGATGTCATATTCATAAAAAATTTCCACAAATATCCATCGATCCTACCTAGGAGGTGACGAAAATGAAGTTCGTTCAAAATATATATATATGTGTATATATATATATATATATATATATATATATATATATATATTTGTCAGTTACCATTCTAGCAGTCACAATTTTGGTTTGATCATTACAAAATTCGATATTTAAACATTTTATGTGAAACTGAAGGTCAAGTTCGTTAACATCTGAAACCAGACCAGTGGGAGGGGGAATTTTTTCAACAATTCAAAATATCTCCGTTATTATAAGTCGGATTGAAAAATTGTAAAGAACCAATATTATTGCAAATTTAATGTTATATACATAGTTTCTCTATCTTCAATATTATCTGAGATATGGGCATTTTTTAGATTTTAGCCTTCAGTAAACCCCCTCTCCTACTCATGTCATATTAACAATAAGCTGTTATATCATGCATCCCTTTATTTCAAGCTTAAATACAAAATATTGGTCTCATTGAACTTTTAATTTTTGAGATAAATGCAAATACGTGGCACACATGAGAAATCTGCTTAGGTAACGCAGCCCCTGCATTAAGAAATTTTTATATCTGTTTCTTGGTGGAATAATAGACTTCCAAAGAAGAATCATTCAGTTTCAGAACAGAAAATTTTTGGAAAACTAACCAACACATCAAATTTGATGAAGTGAAAGTGCTGCCAAAAAATAATCGCTACCAGAAAATAATTGTACAAGAAGCAATCAAGATAGTAAAATGTGATAACAACTTAAAAAGAGAAGACGGTTATAGATTAAGTAAACTTTGGAAGCCTATTATTCCACCTTCTGTACCCGAAGACTTGGATTGCAATATTGACAAGGATCATGGAAGTCTATGAGTATATTTAAAACCATTTCATTCAACATTAAATATATTCGTTAATGGCTGAAATTCAGGGATAGGGGGCCTTTAGAGGGAGGGAGAATTTGAAAATTCAAAATATATCCATTATTATGAGTCAGATTGAAAAGTGACATAGAACCTATCTTGTTAACCTATAAATAATAATAAGCAATTTTTTACAAGTATGTTTCAACATGTGGACCTCCCCTATTCGAGGGTTAATGGTCTAACTTCCTGTAGGAACCAACAATACTGGAAGGTGGGGACCAGTACTCGAATTCACAATTTTTTGTACAGCACTGTAACCACTCAGCCACCCTGTTAGAGGGCGTAATAACCTAGTAGTTGATCGCCCATAAACCCGTAACCTACCTAACAACCTGCCACCCTGGTAGCCCTTAGGCCAGCACGGGACCTCAGTCCGTTTTATTTATATGAACTAAATCAAATTCTTTACTGTTTAAATAAAATTCAATGAATAAATGCTGCTTCCTTGTTGAATAAACATTCAAACCCTTAAAATGAGTTCCTACAATTAATAATCTGTTGAACTCATTGCCAAAACTGCAGTAGACCAGTCAGGTCCCTGCACTCGCTGAAGTAACTTTCAAACCGTGCCCACTGAAGGCTTAAACTATTCATGCTGTACAGTTGTTGCTGTATAGATTTCTTCATAACTCAAATATTAAGTAAGTTATTTGTACTTTCTTGTGAGTTGCAACTTAGGAGGATTAAAAGATTGGAGCAAAAATAATTTCATGGGAATCAATTTGTTGCCTCATCATCCTTAATTAGCAACATCAAACCTTAATATATACAGTCTTCATAACGTGTAAAATGAGATGTGTTAGGGAATCAGGGGACAAATTCCACTTCATCAATCTAGAATGATTGAACCACCCTCCATGCATTCTGCATCCAGAAGTTGTGATTAAGGTATTTACTATGTAGGATGTATCAAAGAAATCAATCATGAAGCCAAAAGGTATGAAATGGTGATAAATATAAGAATGTCTCATATAAATTACTTAAATGTAGACAGATATATTGAAAGAAAGGTGCCTCATCAATTGTAACTATTCATTAATACCAAATGCATGCAGACTAAAATCAACTCACTGTGAAAACCTTTATGCCTCTAAATGAAATATTATCATTAGTTTTTCCTTTGTGTTTTAATTTTTACTGTTTGTTTTTTAATAAAGGAAAGCTGACTCATGGCCTCAAAAACTTATTATGCAGCTTATGCCAAAGCAACTTATTGGAAATATTGGTGGAGCATATTTAAAAAATTCGAAATCAGTATTATTTCATCCACAGCCATGTGATGCATTAGAATCTCTTACAAAAGTGATGAGCTCTGGATTTGTAAGTAAATGTTACAGGTGTTTACTTATTTGACACTTTTCTATGTTCTTCATACATATATTAAAATTTATCTGATAATTGCAGGCTGGATGTGTTCATTTTACCAGCACGGGTTCTCCCCAATGTGATATAAAAGTACTAATTCTTTTATATACATCTGAAAAGAGAGCCTATCTTGGTTTCATTCCGAATGACCAGGTTGCATTTGTTGATAGACTAAGAAAAGTTATTCAGCATCAGAAGTCTACCCATGCCATGAATAGACAGGTTAGTGTGATGTTCAGAGTTAATTTATTTATCCTGAAAATGATTCCTCTTAGATTACATTGTCAAGTATTTTAGATTACCTTGTTTATAGAGGTTGTGGTTGAGAATTTTCATTTTTTAATATTTTTTTTAATTGCTAACTGTAAGGAATTAGCTAGAATATCATACTTTCATATTAATTTGTAAATAATTGGACCAATGGTTACTAATTCTTAAATAGTACCAATTGATTCATCACTAATGAAAACTTAGTGACCAGTCATTTGAAAACAACCAACCATTACAGAGTGCCCTTACAAATGTAAAAATACTACCATATGAAACAAATTAAAAATTACTGCTAAACGATACAGACTGAAAAATAGTTTTAAACTACTAATAAATAAAGAATCACGAATAATAATAAAATCTTCAATGAGTGACCAGTCATTTGAAAACAACTAACTATTACAGAGTGCTCTTACAAATGTTTAAATACTACCATATGAAACAAATTAAAAATGACTGCTGAACGATACAGACTGAAAAATAATTTTAAACTACTAATAAATAAAGAATCACGAATAATAATAAAATCTTCAATGAATGCTAAAAAGACTTCATTGTTTAATAAAATAATGAATCCCTTTTCTTTTATTTAATTCTCACTTTATATGTTCCATGTCCTATTAGCCACCTCTCCAGGCATTGTACATACACGGAGTAGGACTATATAAATCAACTGATCTTATTGATACATTATAGGGAAAATGGATTACATTTTTGCTATTGCATCTAACTGAGTTTTGTTATTTATTAAAATATTTGATGAATCTGTGTGTTCACTATAAAGGTGGTGTGAGACAAAAGAGAAGTCAAGGCCTGTTAAACTCAATCAAATATATTTATATAAATAGAAGAATGTATTAACGAAAATTGAAGGTTCATGGCCGCACTTCATACTCCAGTTGTCACAGTTTATAGAAAAACACACTATAACCAAAAACGTAGTTCACAACCCGAATGCTGTAAGGAGACTGTTCTTCTCAACCTTGCTAATTTATAGAGACTTCTCTATGAGAACATATAACAACGAGATACTTGCAAACACATGACAATTCAAAGACTAACTGTCCAGGTTATTCATCAGGTTCGCAAGTACCTTGCCGCTACAATTCTATTATGTCATTTCAACTTTTTTGTGTACAAAATTCAGTTAGTTTTTAATTACGTCGATATTTTTTTTTCATCTTCTACATAAAAAAAAAAGCTACTGAATACCTCACAAATAAAAATATACTTCATAATCACTCTTACTAAAAAAAAAACATTTAACATAATGTGAATACATAGTTTAACTCATTTTACTTTTTATTATTATTATTATTATTATTAACTAACGTCCACTTTTTGCAACTTAGGCTAATTGGGACGGGTTATCTACAGGTTACCACCCTTTTCTAGCCAGGGTGGGATTTTAGGATGTTATTTAATGAATTTCGTCACTAAATAATTTCCTTTGCCCAGGCAAGAATCGAACTCGCCACTCTAGGTTTACCATGTGAGATAAAGGTCAACGCTTTAACTCGCATGGCTAACCTGAGCCCCCTCATTTTACTTAATTAAATGTTAATATTTGAAAAGTTGGGTAAAATTTTCTTATTAACCATTTATAAAATTTTCATACACCTTCAAGCCTGAACCATTTAAATAAGTTATACTTTATTTCCTTGTAGGGTCAACCTCCTCAAGGAGGTCAGCCAGGACCAGGTGCACCTATGGGGGGTCCGCAAGTCCCTCCAACTAGCCAAGGTCCAATCGGAGCAATGTTGCAGCAACCTCCACAGCAGCAACAGCCTCTTGGTAAGTGTAAATAAGAAGTCTTTAGTGCAGTAGTAGTTTAAGCCAATTTTAACTAATGGGATTTGTAACAATCACATGACATAAAGTAGTTGGGAATTAAATGGGTTGGGTACCTTTATTTGATTGCTAGAGGCATTATAATATAAAAAGATTTGTGATCTTAAAGTTAACGAAATGGTTTTAGTTTTATATTTTTTTATTTAAAGAGTTGAGAAAAATTTGGACAAGAATCATTCGTAATCACTACAGACTCATACAGCACTCTCCATAGTCTTGTCCCCTCACAGACCTTGCAAAAGACCAACTACAAAGCCCAGAAAAAAATATATCATTTGTTTGGGTTCCCTCACATTTTGGTTTGCAAGGTAATGAAATTGCGGATTTGGAAGTTCGTAGTGCTCGAGAAGATGAACAACAGTAACCTTCATCTGCCCAGATTATTGAAAACGTGAGTTTCAAAACCTCATATTTCAAAGGAAGTCAGACTGTTCGAAGAAACATGACAACAAACTGTGACAAATCGAAGAAGTTACTGAGCGAAGGAATACTGCAAGTAGAAAAATCTGAAAAGAGGAGGTTGTTCTTGCCCTTATTCGAATTGGAGACACAAAATTAACATATATTTATTTATTGAAAGGCTTATTCCCACCAACCTGCAATTGTTGTAATGCCCATCTTACTGTCTCAAATCTTCTCCTTAATTGTAAAAAATACAATCTTCCAAGAACAGCTTTGAACCTTAAACCGAACTTAAGAGAACTCCTTAGAGACGATGAAGAAGACATCAAAAGGCTTTTTGCATTTTTAACTGAAACTCGTTTGTTCCAAGAACTATAGATCCATCTACCGCTAATGACAATAGTAGATGTGGTATATTGTAATAAATTAATAAAAATTTGGAAGATGGTTTATAGAATCAGTTTCCAGTTTTACAATTAATGGGTGAGATTTAAAATTAAAATATTCCACATTACTTTGTTTAGTTAGGGGGGGGGGACTGTCATTCAGGTGTTGTAAAAATTAAGCAGATTTCCCATGCTAATAATATCACCTCACATTCTATTTTCTATTCTTCCTGTTTATGATAAGATGTTGCCTATTGCTAATGTGATATGAGTAGGAGTATCGGTTTACTTATAATTGAAAACTGAAAAATGCAAATAGCTTCATTAATTTTTAAGTTAAAGAAAAACTAAATTTATAGAATACTAAATTTTCAACTAGATTAAACATATAATATTTTTTGGATTTGTCTCAAAGTAATAGAATATTATGATTTTATTTTTTATCTTTAACTCCCTCTTAAACTCCTCCGGTTAAAATTATATACTGCTCAATAAATGAATAGCGATATTGGTTATTTTTTCTTATCCTATTAATTTTAATTAAATTGGCCTTAATTAAATTACTTTCTTATGGGGGAAAGAGACAATAATTTCTAATAAATATTAATGATATTTATAATTTAAAAAAAAACAAACAAAAATGCTAGGCCCCATAAATACCACAAAACAGCCAATATCCCTATTCATTTTTGAGCAGTATAGTATGGCAATAAGGCACATAAACATGTTTCAGTGTTCTATGTTTTATCTTTGAAGACAAGATGTTAGCCTCTTAAGTGTCATGTGAAAAAAAAGTCCGTCACGCAGGGGCTGCGTAAACTAAGCAGATTTCCCATGTGAAGTTTTACAATAGAGAAATCTGCATACTGGTAATACAAGCCCACCATGAATAAATACAAACGGTAATAAGAAAACTTTCAGTTAATTTTAATAAATTCCCAACTGAAACGGCTTCTGAATTGTAAAAATAATTTATATTTTAATAACTCAAATTTTAGCAGTACAAGAACTAAAGAAGGGGGGAGGCGGATGAACAGAACGTATTTGCATAAATCTCAGAAAGTAATGAAGGTAAGGTAAGGTTAGAAACGACAGGTAAGGTTAGAAGAAGCTTCCATCTGAGCCGAGCAATGACGGAAATGGCCGGCCAAATCCGAACTATACCCGACCACAGACATCATAAAAATGCAAATATCTCGGTTAATATTCAAGATAGAGAATAAATGTTTAATTTAAATTAAGATTTTGAGTTTGAGCTTATGTACCAGTGACATGCAATATTTAGGCTCTCAATTAGACCTCATGTCTTGTTTGTTCTTGAGTCTCTTACTATTCTCTCTGTTTACATTTTGAATAGTGAAGCAGTTAGTTTTCTTTTGCCCAATTCCATTTTATTTTTTTTTGAGCTTCTACAGGTCCTGTGCTTAAGACATTGGTTCTAATAAACTAGTTGATTCTAATATGCAACAATTTCAACTTATCATTCATTCATTTCAATACTATGAAATGTGTGAATGTTCACACACTAGCACTGAGAGCTGAAATGCCCAATAAAATTAAATACTACTTGTTGAAAACACATTCATGAATATTTCTCTATTTTCTCGGGCGATGATTAAATAAATTGAGGCATGATAATTTCAGAAATGTTCTCATTTAATACAGGAAATCGCATCTATCCCATCTCAAATTATTAAATATTATATTATTGTATGATATGTTTATAATAGAGGAGGTTTTGAAGAAAATAAAAATAGAAGTTAAGAATTCTGTCATTCAACTTTATTATTATTTTTAATTTTTTCCCATTCTTTTTGCATTAACATTTTAATTTTTTGAAGGTGCTACATTAGGAGTGGGACAGGGTACTTCTCCTATGCTTTCTTCTGGAATATCTGGAGAACCTCAACAGCAACAGCAAGGTTCTGGCCAGGTAAAAAAAATTAACAGATTTACAATTATATCACTCATGATTTTTGATATAAGAAAGTTCAATATAATTAAAGTTAATATTGATGATTTTATCCATTTTAGTTTTTGACTGAATAATTTCAATGTAAACCTCTTAGAAGTATGTATCCCTTATCGATGTACATGAGATCATTTAATATTCAAATCAATGATACTTTAAGTTCTCAGAAAACAAAAATACAGAATTAGTAGAAATTAACACTTCTTCTAACTGCCTATAAGATATCCCGTCAGTGGCTATTTGTCGAAAGCTAATTGAGTGGGATGAGGGAAACTGTGGGAGAACCAGAGTGGATTCTGCTCAGGACGATCATTTCTTTATTAAGCAATTTCTTGAAAAGGCAAATATATCAATCAGACTGACTAAAATTAGTGGAGGCATTGCACTCAGAATACCAAGGAAGTTTATCAAATTAACAGGAATTACTCTGTAAGGGACTGTATGTAAGATAAAAATCTCTGGTGTCATTGAACTTTTCTCTGGTTTAAGACAAAAATGTCACCTATATAACCTCTATCTGTCAGTGACTATCCGCAAAATAGGACTAATCCTGGTTGGGTGTAAGATACTTACACAGCATATGGGGTATACTGACAATCTATCGATTACTGCTAGAAATATCACAGCATTAAAATTTTGAATGAGTAAGAAGTATTAGTTATAGGGCTGAAAATAAGTTTTGAAAATATCAACTATATGAGGACCTCTTGAAAGATGGAAGAAATTGGTGCTCCTGTCTAATTGGGTGAGTTCACATTTCCTCATTGTAGATCATTCAAGTACCTGAAAACAATAGTTGTGGACAGCAGTAGTATGAATGCCAAAAATGGTCTAAAAACCATAATGTTCAAGAGCTTCTATGTCCTAAAAATAGGTCCCTCACTTCAAGAGTCTCCAAGAAGATGACAAATATACAAAATGGTCATCATTCTAGTAGTTATATGTGCCAGTGAAACATGGACTCTCATGAAAGAATAACTGTAAGACCTTCTGGCTGGGAAGAGTCCTGAGGTAGATATTTGAGCTGTGAGAGATTAGAAGTAACACTGAACTTATGGAGTTCAGATGAGCCTGATATAATATGTGGTATTGAGAAGAGCAGATTGGATAGGGCTCATATGAGGATAGAGTCCAATATTCTATACACAGGAAAATGTTCTATGGTACACCAAGTGGAGCGAGGCAGAAAGACAGTTTCTGGCAGAGGTGGCTGGATGGCCTGAACTCTGGACTTGCTATGGCTAGGTTCTGTATGGACAATAGGACTAAATTATTTACAATTGTGAAAAAGGCCCAAGTCCTGCAAAGTCAGTAACACTTAGTAGCTAGGTGACTACGTATCGTTGAAAGAAATAGTGAACTTTACTTATGTTTGCATTGTTAGATTTCTTCCTCATTAAATTATTGATTAAGTGCTAAAAATTAATATACATTATTCAAAGAGTTTATTATATTCTCAGGGGCAATTTAATACTCATCTTGCTGAAGCACGACAAGAAAACTTATTTAAAATTCAAAGACTCCAACAAACTCTGGAAGCAGCTCAGCAACAAGAGTTGCAATATAAAAACCAATTAGATATGACTTCAAATTACTATCAGGTCAGTATATATTTTTATATTTTACATTTATTTAATTTTCAATGTAAGTATTTTAACATCCTTTGTGTTCTCTGTAGTGCTAATGTTGATTTCTTCTTTAACAATTTTTATTTTCCTAAAGAAAATTACATAGATTTCTTATAACTTTAAGAAACAAAAAATGATTATTCAAAAATTGATTCTTTGACACCTAGTTAAAATTTGATTTGTTAAGCTAAATCATTTCTCTCATCGTTTAGTTCGATTTCAATTTTGAAATTAATTTGCTTTGAGGTTGTAATTACTAGTCTTCAAAATTGACATTGGGAAAGATTCTTACTCCCCCTCCCCTCCCAATAATCATGAAATATTGATCAATGAATTTTCTTAAATCGATATATTCATCTAGATATGTTCTAGAAATGATGATTTGATGGGAGCCCATCTGCCTTCCACCACCATCTACCACTGATGGTGTCAGCATAGCAACCAAAAGCGCTTAACCATTAATAATAACATTATGTGAATAAACAATAAACGTTTGTCACACAGGGCCTATGTAAACTAAGCTGATTTCCTGTGTGTTGGCATTAGTGATTTCATCTAACCAAATATTTTCTATTTCTAAGTAAAAATCCAAGAAGTAGAAGTGGGGCTGAAAACAAGAAGGTCGACTAACTCACTGTATTATTTGAGTTACAAAATAATGCATAGAACACCAATTGCAACGTAACAATATTTTACTAGATAGGTTCTATAGAATCATTTATGCTATAGATCAAATAAACAATTTCGAGATAAAAAAGATTAATTGATGATGTCATCACCAATTAATATATCATGCATCTCAGATAATAAAGGTTGGTTGAAAACAATATTCGGCATTTAGGCTTGGAATAAGACATTTCATGATATATTGGCTTATTGTTAAAATGTGGGGTTTTAATGACTGCTGAAAATGAAGAAATTCGAATCATTCAGTTAATATTCAAGGTTTGGTCTGAATTATAATAACAGAGATTTTTTTAATGTTTGTTTTTCCCTAATCTAAGCCTCTCCACCCAGTCCGATTTCAGTCATTAGATGGTTAATCTATGTCTTTAGTTTTACATGAAACACTTGTAACAATCAAACAAAAATTGTGGTCCCTAGAGCATTAAACTTACAAATATGTATATAGACCTCATTTTCATAATCTCTTAAGTAGGATCTACGGGCATTTGAGGAATTTTGTGAAAAATTGCAATATGACTACAATCTCAATAGCTGATTTCCTTTGAGGGAAATCTGTTGAAAAGCTTTAATTGGAGCATTCTCACTATGAATCTAACTTATCACCCTTGTCACCAGAGATTGGAGAGAGAAATCAATTAATACATCTAATGTTGGTGCTGTAATAAAATAACTACATTTATTTGGTTAGGTTTACATTAATCATCAGGTCATATTGTATAGATATTCTTTTAATCAAAGTGGTTTCAGTAAAGCACATTTAATATCTCGTTATAAACGTTTTGGCTTATTAACTCTTCTTATGTATATTTAGCAGGAACAACAAAAGCAATTGAGAGCTCAAATCCAGCAACTGCATCAGCAGCAACAACAGGCTCAGCAGCAGCAGCAGCAGCAGGTCAGAGGGCTAGCTCCACAGCAGCAACCAGGTGCAGCACAACAACGGTTGATGAGGCCTCCTATATCTAACAATCAGCTTAGACACCTTCTCCAAGGGGTATTTATTAAAATCATCATTCTGCTTGTTCACTTTTTTTTTGTTTTAATTATTTAAATGAATATTCTAGTTTTTTGTGTATCATACTCTTCCTATTTTCAGGGGGGGGGGGGTACAGTTTAGTAGCTAGATCAATGAACTTGTGACTAGGAGGCTCACATTAGAGTTCCAAGATGGAACAGTAAATATTATTTAGCTGTGCGATTATTGTGTTTTAAGATTAACTTTCTACCTATTCCCTGGTTTCTACTCGGCATCAAAGTTGTGTAGATATTTGAATAAAGTAGTGAAATTTAGCTCTGTGCTCCTTCAAGGTCTGTTGAGCAACAAATTTGGATTTGATTTACTCAATTTTACACAAGTTATGAGCTTATAAAAAATAAAAACAGAAATGAACCTTATTGCACATTTTTGCCAGATTAACAGATTTGTTGATACCTTTGGCTATGAATCTGTTATGTACACAAAGCTTTGAATCACTTTATGAGCAAGGGCTAAACTCACTGGAAACCTTCAAAAGTGGAACTAACTAAAATCACACGAATGGTATCCCCAAACATATGCTATCTGTGTAATATCATAATTATATATTAGCGCCCACTTTTCGCTACTATGGCTAATTGGGACAGGTTATCTACAGGTTACCATTCTTTTCTAGCCAGGGTGGGACTAAGGATTTTATTTAATGAGCCCATCATTAAATAAATTCCTTGCCCAGGCGGAATTCAGGCTCGCCACTCTGGGTTTACCATATCTGTATAATAGGAATTTGTTCTAAATATGATCTAAAAGTGATGAACTATTATCACAGTTTTCTTGGAGCCAGTCACTATTCTATTAATAAAGTAACTGGAGGGCATTAATTGTGAGAGATGCCAATATTCTTATCATTGCCATCTATTAGTATATTACAAAAGTATTTCTATCTCCTTTTTTTTTTTATTTTAAGTGAAGGATTATACTTCAGGTCCCAATGTATATTCTGATATTAATTGAGATTTCCTGATAATAAAATAAAAATATTTTCCACATATCCTCCTTAATTAAACATTTTTTTAGGCCAAGAGCTTTTTGGTGATCTGTACGTCAAAATTTGTGTGTATTCTGTATTTACAGCATGAAAAATGCTGCTTCATTAATCTTTATGACACCATTTTCCTTTATATCCCAACTCATATACTTGACTTATAATAAAATAAACAGTATTTGAATCTTTGGCTTCCTTGGGTCATTCATGTGACCCAACCAACTCTTTTAATCAGCTTCTTGAACGAGTTATTTGGAATATAACACACTTTGGTTACGAAACACAGTTCTATTGGCCTTGAGGAAACTATCATGTAAATCTTGGTTATACAAATGTAATAATTTAAAATCCTTGTCAAATCAGCACTATGATAACTCTAGAATAGCATACACAAAATCACTTAATATTTGATTACTAACTTTATTTACAGCCCCAACCACAATATAGAATGAGCATGGGGCAGCAGCAGATGGTTAGAGCCGGAATTCCTCAAGCCCAAAGCCAGCAAATGAACCCCCAACAGCAACAATTCGAAGATGTTTCATCATATGATTTCCTTAATTAAAAAGTTGTGTATTTCAGCATATTAAGACCAATTATGCCAGATTTTGACCCATAAACCGCCCATGTAGGCAATTTATAGTTATTTCATGTAGACTTTTAAAAACTGTAGTTATTGTAAATTATTTCTTTTATTGTTAAAAATTTTCATATTTTTATTCAAAAATTTTTTTACTATTTTATATTATTGGGCTGTGAAATATATTTTATATTATTATTATTTTTTAAGGATAGTATTAGCAGTAAAAAATGTAGAACCTATTTTGTTATTTCTCTTTTAATTTTTGTGTAATAAATTTAACTACTCTTCTAAATTAGATTTTTAAATCAGAATGTTTTTAATCTGTATTTATTTATAAATTATATTTTAAAAAATATTTACATTATTCAACAATGTCAAAAACAAGTTGCTGTATGAAAATAATACAAACTGAAAGTACTGTGTAAATTTGCTGCCAGTATTCCTTGATTATTTAATGATTTTTGGGCATTTTTATGATTACTAAAAATCTCCAAACAATCAGAATTGAAGTAATGGCTATAAAGCATCTTACCAATATATATATATATATATATATATATATATATATATATATATATATATATATGTGTGTGTGTGTGTGTACAAATTTCCAATGTCATGTTTCCAGTGCTGTTAACCTAACATTAGTATTGGCATTACTGTTCAATAGGTCACAATATTATTGTAATACTAAACCATAAATTTCCTTATTTGTATTATCCAATTGATGTATGGTATCAACAGATTTCAACAACAAATTAAAAAAACAAAATCCTCTTGCTGTTATGAAAATTAACATACAGGAATAAACATTTGAAATAATTTTGTTTTATTCAGCCAAACATTCTTTACTAGTAATGTAATAAATTATCAAACCACTAATGTGTAATATTCATGCATATTCTTCCAGTTTTTTATAACAATTGAATTATTTTTTATAGGAACCATTTCACGTTTGGAATTTTTAAGTTCTGATCCCCACGGATGTCAGGGAAACTTCAAATTGAAGCAAAATTTCCTAGTGACTCATCAGTTGTTGATGGTATTTTTTTGGTGCCTTATTATTTAATTTATAAAGTGGCTTAGGCAGAGAATGGGTGTGTTTCAAAGGTTCTCATAATCAAAAGTCTGTCACACAGGGGCTATGTAAACTAAGCAGATTTCTCTCGTGAAGTTTAGCAATAGATAAATCTACATACTGGTAACACAACACCACTGTGAATATTAAGTGAATAAATACAAACGAAAATAAGAATTTTTTCAGTCATTTCAATAACCTGCTGATGGGAAGCGTTTGAAACATAAACAAACAGGTCTGCCAACCTCACACCAGAAAGGATCCGACATATAGTAACGGTGATATTTCGAATTTTCGAAAATCCCCTCCCACTGGTCCGATTTCAGCTATTAACGAACTTGATCTTTATTTTTACATAAAACGTTTAAATATCACGTGTTGTAACACTCAAGCAAAAATTGCGACTGCTAGAGAGTTAACAGACAAATATATGTATGTATGTGTATATGTATATATATATATATATATATATATATATATATATATATATAATTTTGAACAGACCTCATTTTCGTCATCTCCTGGGTAGGATCGAAGGACATTTGAAGAAAAGTTTTGAAAATCGTGTCATGAGTACGACCTCAATAGCTCATTTCCCTTAAGGTAAATCTACTAAAACAGTGGTTTAAGCCAGGGCAACCTGCTCTCCGATTTCAAAAAGAGTGATTTGAAAAAAAGTTATATGATCTGCGTATAATGGTGGAATTTCAAAAAGTAGCCTACTTTGAGTTTGTCCCTGAAGGTCAAGCAATTACCTTAGAGGTTTATTATGCAAAACTGCCAAATGTTACCCAGGACTGATTAATAAGAACACAGTTCTTTTGTTACACAACTCAAAACCCATACATTGTCTAATTTCTACCTTAAATATAGGGTGGAGCAGAGGAAAACCATGTTTTTCACTATGTGTTTCATTATTCGTCTGCTCCACTCTGTATTAAATATTGATTTTGCTAGACAAGGAGGAGTGGGGCTTCAAGAAAGAGTACAATCAAAATATTTCTATTATTATGAGTCTAATAAAAAAAAAAAAATTGAAATCAAGAATAAATACTTACAGCTTGCTCTGTGATTTTTACAAGTAAATGTAATTATGTGCCAGTTAGAAGTAATTGTAAGTTTTTAAGTAAAAAATGGCAGCTTACCACCACTTTAAAAATTATACCAAATATGGCACTGGTTAAATGAATAAATTTTTTTTTTAGTACAAGAAATTACTCTATGACCATTGTGTCCATCCTTCTGTTTGTCCCAGTCTATATTATATATCTTTCAAGCTAGACATCAACAAATTTAAAATAATATAAAGGTTTGTTGTCTTTAACTCATCATGGCATAGCCTTATAAAGAGTTTGTACCTAAATACAAGACTACATAATGCCCCACTGATCCAATAGCTACCGGTCAAGTACCTATTCAATACTTAAAATACAAGCACCTACATAGGGAACTAGCACTCTCTTGCTACTCATTTTCCTTGCTAGGCTATGAAAAGTGAATACTGAATTTCTTAATGATGTTTATGAATTCCTAGTTGTTTTAAATTCCATAATAACCGTTGATGTTGAGTTTATGTTGTAATAAACTGAGCTCAGTAACTGCAGATGACACATTGAGACAAAAACTTATAATTCAATCAAAATGTGCCCAAAAAAGTGTATTTAATAGCTTTTCACCTACTAATTACCTCACGCTTCTGAAAGTGTGGACTAGTCTTATGAGATATTTAGACATTTGAAAGAGCCCCAGCTGATGGGGGAGGGGTCTAGTGGTCCTCCAATTGCGGATGTCCTAAACTTTTTAGCAAATTTCCCTTAAGAGAAATCAGCTCTTGATTTTGTACTTATGACGAGATTTTTGACATTTTTTTTCTTAAAATGCCCATTGATCCTTCCTAGGAGATGACAAAAATGAGGTCCGTTCAAAATTGTGTGTGTGTGTGTGTGTGTATGTATATATATATATATATATATATATATATATATATATATATATAATTGTAACGTCTGTCTGTAAATTGATTTTTTTCGCAAAATTTCACGATAACTTTTCGTTTCACATGTCATAGACACCATAACTGCATTTTGTTTCTTTTGTGTATGTTTGTTTGTTACCTTTTCACGCATAAACGGCTGAACCGAATTTTATGAAACTTAGTATGTATATTACTACTAACCCAACTTAGACTTTAGGCTATATTAAAATTCTCTGAGATGAACAGGAGTGATGGTTATAAGGGAGGCCAAAAGTTAAAAATAGCGATATTTCGTTTCCTATTGCTTTTTCGGCAAGTATGAACATAACAAAAGTTGTTTATTTTGTTATTTAGAGTAAATTTTGTCATATAAACTGTGTATTAGCACTAACACCTTCATTATAATAAGCCATACCAACTTTTCTAGGGACGGGCAGGAGTGGGGGTTGTAAGGGAGGCCTGAAATTAAAAATAGTGATATTTCCTTTCCTATTGGGGTTTCAGCAACTATGCACATAACAAAAGTTGTTTATTTTGTTATTTAGAGAAAGTTTTTTTATATACACTATCGTCGAATACTGAACTATATAGGCGTTATACACTAAAAATTATAGCGGGAGTCAACAATTTTATTTGGCACGAAAGACTCAACGGAACTAAATAAAACTCGGTATGTGTATTAGCACTAACACCTTCATTATAATAAGCCATGCCAACTTTTCTAGGGACGGGCAGGAGTGGGGGTTGTAAGGGAGGCCTGAAATTAAAAATAGTGATATTTCCTTTCCTATTGGGGTTTCAGCAACTATGCACATAACAAAAGTTGATTATTTTGTTATTTAGAGAAAGTTTTTTTATATACACTATCGTCAAATACTGAACTATAAAGGCGTTATACGCTAAAAATTATAGCGGGAGTCAACAATTTTATTTGGCACGAAAGACTCAACGGAACTAAATAAAACTTGGTATGTGTATTAGCGCTAATACCTTCATTATAAAAAGCCATACCAACTTTTCTAGGGACGGGCAGGAGTGGGGGTTGTAAGGGAGGCCTGAAATTAAAAAACGTCCGTCACGCAGGGGCTGCATAAACTAAGCAGATTTCCCACGTGAAGTTTTAAAATAGAGAAATCTGCCTAATAACAACTGTAATAGAAAGAAACCTCTAAACCTAAAACATTATTTAGGGCGTAATAACCCAGTAGTTTCTAGCCCCGAAACACAGTTAACCTAACCTCTAAACCTATTCACGAGGGACGGATAGTTATGGAAAAGGCCGCCAGAGCTCTCGGCGGAAAGTCCGAACATAGCCTACTGGTACCACACGCAGAATACAAATGCAAATATCTCGGTTAATATTCAAGATACAGAATAAATGTATAGAACAATATTTATAGTAAATTTAATTTGCAATAAGATTGAATCTGTACAATTTTTCGATCCGACGAATAGTAACGGAGATATTTCGAATTTTCGGAAATCCTCCCCTCTAAACCCCCCCTCCCCGTGGTCCGATTTCAGCCGTTAACGAACTTGATCTTTCTTTTGACATAAAATGACTAAATATCGAGTTTGGTAACGATCAAACAAAAATTGCGACCGCTAGAGCGGTAACAGACAAATATATAGATAGATATATATATATACAGTTTTGAACGGACCTCATTTTCGTCATCTACTAGGTAGGATCGATGGACATTTGAAGAAAAATTTCGAAAATTCTGTCATGAGTACAACCTCAATAGCTGATTTCCCTTAAGGGAAATCTGCTAATAGTGATATTTCGTTTCCTATTGGGGTTTCGGCAAATATGCACATAACAAAAGTGGTTTATTTTGTTATTTAGAAAAATTTGTTGAACAATTCTTTTCAATATGAACTACCAGGTACCTTACCTGGAAAAATTAATTCAAAATGTATGTTAATATTATGTCCTTAATAATTCTAATCTATGCATAATGCACAGGAAACGGGAAATATGACAATATGGAGGACAGTGAAGTCTTACATAAAAAGTTAATTTTATTTTTAACAAATCCACACAAACGACGGGTATTAACCCTAAACACTGGGACGGGTAAATGTCAAAATATTGTGCAAAGTAAAGCTTTGCCAAAAAAATACCATCACCATTCAGACTCAAATGAATTCCCGGGCGAAGCCGGGTATCTGAGCTAGTATATATATATATATATATATATATATATATATATATATATATATATACTAGCTAAGGTACCCGGCTTCGCCCGGGAAATCATTTGAGGCTGAATGATGATGGTATTTTTTTTTGGTAAGCCTTTAGTTTATTATACAGTATTTTGACATTTCCCCGTCCTTGTGTTTCGGGTCTATACCCGTCGTTGCTGTGAGCTGAAGTATTTTTTTGGGCAATGCTTCAATGTTTACAACTACACTTCCCGTCTGGGCGTATTGTTTTCCCGTGAGGGTCTGGCAGGCGACTTATAAATGAGAAATTTTACTGTTGAAGAACAAATAAAAATGTGTTCCTAATCTACCCCTTTCCACTTTTTAACTCTCCTTTTTGAATATTTAAAATCATAATCATGGATTGCATTTATTACAATTAAATATATAATGAAACTTATTTCCTGTCAAAAACCAATCCGAGCACATATAGTTAAGCATAGTTTTGTACATTAGATTATATTCGTAATAGCATAATAGCAGAGCTCAGTGGAAATCACTTCCAGGAATGGCAGCGTTTCACTGGTAATAAGATAACTCAATTAACTGTTTAGGCTCCTGTCATCTTCCGGTCCAGCATGAGGGCTTTAACACAAAATCATTTTTCATAATATGCATTCATTAAAAACGCTTAAATAAACACTAATAAAATGAATGACTCCGGCTATAGTTTTAGCGTATATCCCGTGTTTACATCATTTTACAAAAAAAGTGAATACAATAAATGTTACTCAAAATAAACAACTTTTGTTATGTGCATATTTATCGAAAAATCAATGCGGAATGAAATCCGCTATTTTTCATTTCAGACCTCCCCTACAACCCCCCCCCCCACTCCTGTTTGAACCTAAAAATTTTAATATAGCTCATAATCATGGAAGAATTAATGCTAATTCTCATACCAAGTTTTGTAATTCACATACCGAGTTTGGTTTAATTCGGTTGAGTCTTTAGTGCCAAATAAAATTGTGGACTCCCGCTTTAGTTTATAGCGTATAACTCATTTATGCTTCCGTATACGGCAAAAGTGGATATAACAAAAGTTACTCCAAATAACAAAATAAACGACTTTTGTTATGTGCATATTTGCTGGAAAAGCAATAGGAAACGAAATATCGCTATTAGCAGATTTCCCTTAAGGGAAATCAGCTATTGAGGTCGTACTCATGACGCGAGTTTCGAAAAATTTCTTCAAATGTCCATCGATCCTACCCAGGAGATGACGAAAATGAGGTCCGTTCAAAATTTTATATATATATCTATCTATATATATATATATATATATATATATATATATATATATATATATATATATATTTGTCTGTTAACGCTCTAGCGGTCGCAATTTTTGTTTGATCGTTACCAAACTCGGAATTTAATCGTTTTATGTAAAAAGGAAGATCAAGTTCGTTAATGGCTGAAATCGGTCCAGTGGGAGGGGGGGTTTAGAGGGGGGATTTTCGGAAAATTCGAAATATCTCCGTTATTATGCGTCGGATCGAAAAATTGTATAGAATCAATCTTATTACAAATTGAATTTACTATAAATATTGTTTTATACATTTATTCCCTATCTTGAATATTAACCGAGTTATTTGCATTTTTATTAAATTTGGGCCGGTAACGGATTTTTGAAATTCCCGCCAATACCTAGTTCGGCCCTTTGCCGTAAGTGTTGGGCTCTTGTATGGAGATTTCTCTATTGTATTACTTCACGTGGGAAATCTGCTTAGTTTACGCAGCCCCTGCGTGACGGACTTTTTTTTAATTTCAGACCTCCCTTATAACCCCCACTCCTGCCCGTCCCTAGAAATGATAGTATTGCTTATTATAAGGAAATCGTAGTATTAATTCACATAGCGAGTTTGGTTTAGTTCGGTTGAGTTTTTTGTGCCAAATAAAATTGTGAACTCCCGCTATAGTTTTTAGCGTATAACTCAATTATACTTCCGTATACGGCAAAAGTGCATATAACAAAAGTTACTCTAAATAACAAAATAAACAACTTTGGTTATGTGCATATTTGCTCAAAAAGCAATAGGAAACGAAATATCGCTATTTTTAATTTCAGGCCTCCCTTATAACCCCCACTCCTGTTCGTCTCAGAGAATATTAATATAGCCTAAAGTCTAAGTTGGGTTAGTAGTAATACACATACCAAGTTTCATAAAATTCGGTTCAGCCGTTTATGCGTGAAAAGGTAACAAACAAACAAACAAATAAACAAACAAACAAACAAACAAACAAACAAACAAACAAACAAACAGACACCAAAGAAACAAAATGCAGTTATGGTGTCTATGACATGTGAAATGAAAAGTTATCGTGAAATTTCGCGAAAAAAATCAATGTACAGACAGAGGTTACAATTTTATATATATATAGATATACTAGCTCAGATACCCGGCTTCGCCCGGGAATTCATTTGAGGCTGAATGGTGATGGTATTTTTTAGCAGGCTTTACATTACACAATATTTTGACATTTACCCGTCCCAGTGATTAGGATTGATACCCGTCGTTGCCGTGGATTTGCTAATAATAGAATTATTTGTTCGATAAGGCTTCACAGTCTTCGATATTTTTATATTTCCCGTCTCTTATGCATGTAAATATGGTGAATTTTTATTTCAGGCCTCCCTTATAACCCCCCTCCCGTTCGAACCTAAAAATTTTAATATAACTTATAATCATGGAAGAATTAATGCTAATTGACATACCGAGTTTTGTTAAGTTCGGTTCAGCCGTTAGTGCCCGCTAAAGTTTAAACGTATAACTCATTTATACTTAGGTATACGACCAAAGTGTATATAACAAAAGTTACTCCAAATAACAAAATAAACAACTTTTGTCATGTTTATATTTGCGAAAAAACCAATAGGAAACGAAATATCGCTATTTTTAATTTCAGGCTTCCCTTATAACCCCCACTCCTGCCCGTCCATAGAAATGTTGGTATGGCTTATTATAATGAAGGCCTCACTGATAATACACATACCGAGTTTTATTTAGTTCGGTTGAGTCTTTTTCGGCAAATAATATTGTTGACTCCCGCTATAATTTTTAGCGTATAACGCATTTAAACTTCGATATACGACAAAAGTATATATAACAAAAGTTACTCTAAATATCAAAATAAACAACTTTTGTTATGTGCATATTTAGTGAAAAACCAATAGAAAACAAAATATCGCTATTTTTAATTTCAGGCTTACCTTATAACCCCCACTCCTGTTCGTCTCAGAGAAAATTAATATAGCCTAAAGTCTAAGTTGGGTTAGTAGTAATATACATACTAAGTTTCATAAAATTCGGTTCAGCCGTTTATGCGTGAAAAGGTAACAAACAAACAAACAAACAAACAAACAAACAAACAAACAAACAAACAAACAAACAAACATACACGAAAGAAACAAAATGCAGATATGGTGTCTATGACATGTGAAACGAAAAGTTATCGTGAAATTTCGTGAAAAAAATCAATGTACAGACAGAGGTTACAATTTTATATATATATAGATAATATGTGTGTGTAATTTCCCTGTTATCATACGTCGGATTGAAAACATGTATAGAACTAATCTTATTGTAAATTTAATTGTCGATAAATGTTGTTTTATACATATATATATATATATATATATATATATATATATATATATATATATATATATATATACTATAAATATATATATATATAAACACTATAAATATATATACTAGCTGAGATACCCGTCTTCGACCGGGAATTGATTTGAGGCTGAATGGTGATGGTATTTTTTTTGGCAAGGCTTTACTTTGCACAATATTTTTACATTTACCCATCCCAGTGTTTAGGGTTAATACCCGTTGTTGGCATTTGTTAATAATAAAATTATTTTTTTATGTCTTCACTGTCCTCCAAATTGTCATATTTCCCGTCTCCTGTGCATTATGCATAGATTTCAGTTATTAAGGACAAAATATTAACATAGATTTGAATTAATTTTTCCAGGTGAGGTACCTCATAGTTCAAATTGGAATGAATTGTTGAGCCTATCAATATTTCTACGCAAATTACTTGCTCCACACATTGTTCCTGGAGAAATGTATAAAACAAAAGTTAATCTAACTAACAAAGTAAACAACTTTTGTTATGTGCATGTTTGTCGAAACCCCAATAGGAAACGAAATATCGCGAATTTTTATTTCAGACCTCCCTTATAACCCCCACTCCCGTTCTAACCTAAAAAATTTAATATGGCTTATAATCATGGAAGAATGAATGCTAATTGACATACTGAGATTTTTTAAGTTCGGTTTAATCGTTAGCGACCAATGAAATAGTTGACTCCCATTTTAGTTTATAGTGTATATCTCGTTTATACTTTGTCAAAAGACAAAAATGAATATCACAAAAGTTACTCTAAATAACAAAATAAAAAATTTTTGTTATGTTCATATTTGCCAAAAAATTAATAGAAAATGAAATACCGCTAATTTTAAATTCAGGCCTCCCTTACAACCCCCACTCCTGCCCGTCCCTGGAAATGTTGGTATAGCTTGTTATAATGAAAGCGTTAGTGCTAATACACATACCGAGTTTTATTTATTTCGGTTGGGTCTTTTGTCCCAAATAAAATTGTTCACTTCCGCTATAGGTTTAAGCGTATATCTCGTTTATAATTCGGTGTCCCAAATAAAATTGTTCACTTCCGCTATAGGTTTAAGCGTATATCTCGTTTATAATTCGGTATACGAAAAAAGTGTATATAACAAAAGTTACTCTAAATAACAAAATAAACAACTCTTGTTATGTTCATATTTGCCAAAAACCAATAGGAAACGAAAAATCGCTATTTTTAATTTCTCGCTTCCCTTATAACCCCCATTCCGGCCCGTCCCTAGAAATGTTGGTATGGCTTGTTATAATGAAAGCGCTAGTGCTAATACATATACCAAGTTTTATTTATTTCGGTTGGGTCTTTTGTCCCAAATAAAATTGTTCACTTCCGCTATAGGTTTTAGCGTATATCTCGTTTATAATTCGGTATACGAAAAAAGTGTATATAACAAAAGTTACTCTAAATAACAAAATAAACAACTTTTGTTATGTTCATATTTGCCGAAAAACCAATAGGAAACGAAATATCGCTATTTTTAATTCCTGGCTTTCCTTATAACCCCCACTCCTGTTCGTCTCAGAGGATATTAATATAGCCTAAAGTCTAAGTTGGGTTAGTAGTAATATACATACCAAGTTTCATAAAATTCGGTTCACCCGTTTATGCATGAAAAGGTAACAAACAAATAAACAGTCACCAAAGAAACAAAATGCAGTTATGGTGTCTATGACATGTGAAAAAAATGTTATCGTGAAATTTGGAGAAAAAAATCAATGTACAGGCAGAGGTTACAATTTTATATATATATATATATATATATATATAGATATGTGGTGAGATGAGAAGCTCTACCAGTACGTGGGAAATCAGCTTAGTTAACAGACGGCTTACTTAAAAAAATAATAAAGTAAGTTTATGTTCTCCTTTAAAGCATTGCTAAGAAATTGTAAAAACCACTTAAAGTGAAGTGAAGACACAGAAGAGAGGGAAATGAAAATCAGAATTAATCATTAATATTACACACGCATATATGATTTTTGTATACAAGAAATAAACATTATAAGGTTCAGTTAAATTTAAGAATTAAATTGACTCTGTATATGGCAAGAAACATAAACTAAATACTTTTTTATTGGAATATAAAAATATTAATCTAATAGCTAATTTAATATCTACTCCACATCACAAAAAACCTATGGCTGAAACAATGAATATATACACCTTTAAATAATTATTTTTTTGTTGTTTCGGTCCCAATCAATGAATAATCAGATCATTATATTTGAGTTTTTTTTTCTATAATAAAATATAATAGCTGATTTACAAAGATATTCTATATTAAAATTATATTTTACCTTAATAATATAACAATATGCTTTACATTTATAAGCAATATAAATTTATTACACATATAAAGATTATTATTTACAGACAATACTTACTATTTAAAGAGAGCATTTTATATACAAATGACTAAATGAGTCATTATGGTCAAGTAACAATTAAAATAAAAAGCCAATTGATGAAGTAGTAATTCAAATAATAAATATGCAATTATATGAAATATATTTATTGAAATCAGATTAATAAAAAAGATAAATCTATAATTTTGCAAAGAGTGACTTAATTTCTTAAGTATAAACATTTTGTGAATGACCTCTCCATAAGAATCATTTATATGATAATTCAATTATATAGAAAAGAAATAGTGATACCAATTTTTTATAAAATTAAAATAAACTAGAAAAGATTGCTAGGGGAAAGGAATCGAACTTGTTTTTAATTTTTTTTTTTTTCAAAAAAAAAGACTAATTACTTTATTTGTCTCAAAAAGAAACAAACTTCAAGTCAGATTATATAACAAAAAATTACAGTTTTATTATTTGATGTACTATTTAATAAAAATAAACCATTATTTATTTGTTACTTTCATTTCATAGATGTTTCTTATAGAAATAATACATGATTACAGCTGGTTCCATGAAATAATCATACAGGCAAATAAGTATACAGTATGAAAAATTTACAGTTCTTTATTGAATGAAAAAGGCCAAAAAAAACAATTTTATTTTAACAGAAAAAGAGAAAATACTGTATCTTTTCACAAAAAATTTCAGATCAATCAAATTTTTTGTCTTCCAGTAAATTTATCTTTTTAATGGTTTTTTTCTTTATAAAATATACAAAACTAGAGTCACAAAAGAAAAAAAAAACTTAATTGAAACAATAACATAAAGGGAATACTCATTGAAAATAGTTAAAATATTAACAATGTTAAAAAAAAAATATATTATTTTAAGAAACTAAACTATGATATTTAATGTGTTTATCCAGTCCTATATATTTCGAGTCACACTGGAATCTTATATTTAAATATACATTTGTTACAATACTAAATGATACATAATCCTTCCGCCAGATATTCCGCATGGTATTCAACGATTGTCTTAAAAAAAAACAAAAAAAAAACTTATTAAAGAATATTTTCTTTTAATAAAAATTGTACAAGGGGTATTGATTATTCATATTCTACATGTTTCGAGTCACATCGGAACCTTATATTTAAATATACATTTATTGCATGTACATAGAACCTTCTGCCAGAAAATCCACACTGGTATTCAACAATTGTCTAGAAAAAAAACTAATTAAAAATCCCTATTGCTGACCAATGGCTGATTAAGAATTCTTTCAAAAGACAATATAAAGAATGTTCTCTTTTAATCAAAATTGTACTAGGGGTATTGATTATTCATGTTCTACATGTTTCGAGTCACATCGGAACCTTATATTTAAATATAAATTTATTAGAATATTACATGATACGCAGAACCTTCTGCCAAAGTATCCACGTCAGTATTCAACAATTGTCTTGAAAAAAAAAAAAACGAATTAAATACCCCGATTGCTGACCAATGTTGCTTAAGAATTCTTTCAAAAGACAATGGACATATATATGAAACATGTAGAGTAGGCTGAGAATAAAAATAGTATCACATTTTTCGATTAACAACTTCCTACTGCCTATTCACTGTTACAAATAACTACAACTTCAGGAACTAATAATTGTGTTAGTTTAATCTTCTAACAAATGAATCACTTCACCATTAAGATCATTATTTAGAAGATTCAAAAATCTTGTCTTAGGCAGTTTTTCCAACCTTACATAGCAATTTTTAATACCATGCTGTTGCAATAAATTTTTAAGCTTGAGAGAAATATTGGTTGATTTATTATTTATTTTCCTACTTTTTGTAGGAGTTTTTCTATTTACAGAAGATTTATTTCGATTTTGTGGTCCATTATTTGGTGGCTGAGGTGTTAAATGCCTAGCAATGGCATCACGCAAAGCTGTAGTAGATCCAGAAGAGTGTGGTGCAACTTCCTGGATATGGTGAGAAGTTGATGAGTTCACATTAATATTTTCAATTTCATGTCTGGACTTTTTTTCCTTCCACTCATTCATCAAATTCAAGCTGCAATCTTTAAACAAGCTTGAATTCAGTGAAAGAAGAGTAGTGACAGTCTCGACCTTCATATTAAGATTCTGAGGTGATTCTTCTGAAACACAATTTTGACGGATCTTCTTTATCTTTCTAGCAAGGTTTAATACATCATTTTCATAACTTTCCAACTTTGAAATGAACCATGTTGTCTTAATAAGATCATTTTTAACTTCTACTACAGAACTATTACTAAAGGAGTGGTTATTTAATAATGATGGATGAAAACTTGAGGGCGATGGTGTAGATGGTTGATGAGTATTCAAAAAGCCAATGTTCGTACAGTTACTTTGAGATGGTATGGCATTCTGCCCGTACCCTTGGTGAATTTGCAATGGAGGCTTTTCTTTAACAGGAGCTGTTTGATTTTTTTTCTTGTTCCAGTTTCCTTTTTTGCTCATCTTTATCTCACGACACTGAGCAGCACATGTAGACAGATCTTCAGTCATATTCAAGGTGGTACAAGGTCTGAAAATAATAAACACAATATACATTTGTTATTAAGGACACTTAATTTTCAGTAATTGAAAAAGCACTAAACTACTCAAAATATATAGTTTAAGAATAAATCAATCAATGTTTTATTAATTTTACTAGATCTTTTATTATGTCTATCCATTATTTTTAATGAAATAACTATTTTGGTTACTAAAATGGATATATTAGGGATGGTAGAACCATATTTATTCCTAGTTCCAAGTCTTGTTAAAAGAGGAGAGCTGAGTGTCCAGAATGTATGTAATCTGACAGATTATATTAACTGTTGAATTTGGAGTCCCAAAAATATTGTTCCTGGAGAAACCCATTTGGATATTGGGGGGGGAATGAACTCCAGATCTTGGACAAGTGTTCAGAGAAAAAGAAAAAAGAGTGCAAAATAAAAAGTAAGCTTAATAATGGGACATGGAATTTACAAGTATTTGCTGAATTGTATTGTAACCAAATTGGCAATTATGAAGCCATCTTTGGTCAATCAGAAGGGACCCTTTCTGTTGACCAACAACAGTTAGCCTACATGTGATGTGAAAATGGAAATAGTTGGAGTTTATCTATGAGACCACACCTGCCTTAATCTCTGGACCTCTCTTCAAATTATTACCATTTTTTATACACTTAGACCATTGTTTACAAAACAAAAAAATTATTGATCAAAGGGCATTAGAAAAGGGGGTTTCAGGAGGGTGAAACATTTACTGTTAAAAAAAAAATTAAGAGGGTTTAGTGAGTCCTGAGGATTTTTTTACTGACAAATTTTTTTTTTCTTTTAAAACCATAATGTATTATTTTCTGGACAACCCAACATAAATATAAGACATCAAATTGATATATCAAAGGAACTTCGTAATATTTGATTAGGAAATATCATTACCACTAATTCATAGCCCAAGAAGTTCTGTATTTCCATTAGATGAGGTTTTCCTGGTGGATAACATATTTTGGAAGAAGTGGATACACCAATCCTGAGGAAACTCCTGCCTATGTTAAAACACTATTTTATTCTATTTATTGATTTTAAGGACAGTAATCACTATAAGTAAATAATTAATAATTCAATTATTAATTATTTGCTGGCTGTGTATTCCATCCTAAAAATCAATAAAATTTAGTCAAATGTATTCATCAATTGGTCGATTAGCTATCTTCTTACGCTTCTTTAGAAGAAGAGCTACAGACAGACCCGCTTAACTCAAATACATTTAGTTAAGAAGTATTTGAGTTGCAAGGCTATCTGCAGCTCCTATTCTAGACAGTCTACTCCAATAGTTGTGGTAAAGGATAAATATACGAAATAACAAAAACAATATTTAATTATTGGAACTAAACAACTGAAGAGTTCATACCAAGAAAAAATCAAAGTAGATTCCACTTTTGAGACTAATAAGAATAGACAGGTGGTGTGTTAATACTTCTGTCGAAAACACATATATAATCACCAAAGAGGGAATCAATCCAGAAATACTTCTCTATTCTTATCAACTAAGCTCTCTTCAATACTTTATTCTGTACATATTCTATTACAAAACGTTCTGGCAGGGTAGAGACAAGGCAAGGCCTCTTCACTTGTCATCATGCAAAAACCTTACAAGAGTGTTAGCCTCTGCACCTTGAACCTAGAATGTGAGGTTGCTTCAGTGCAAATATGTGTAAGAAGTTAAACAACAGTATGCAGTATTGAAGTTTTAAGTCTTTGTGAGATTCAATAGCAGGGGAAGGGAGAATAATATTCAGATGACTTTTAAGAGATTTTGTGGGGAGAATGAATCGCACAGCTTTCATTTTAAATAAGATATTATCAGACAAAATATTAAATTTCTAGCAAGTAAAAGATTGGCTACTAATGATACAGATAACTCCCCATACCCCCCCCCCCAATACCATCCATTTAACTATAATACAAATATCTTAAGTATTAAAATGAAGCAAAGGTTATTCAATGGCTTGATAGTGATCATTGATTTACTTATGACTAAATGTTGAATGAGGTTGGAAAAAGAATATATGCTGAAAAATGGAACCTGGGGGAAAACAATGAATTTGTATAATCTAATGCTGGCAGCTAAAGGGCAGGTTAGCTACAACTTACCAGTCGTTTCTATCCAACTGGGATTCTGGATTTTAGCAATTTCACTAAAGGAAAATCAGCTATTGAGTTTGTATTCATGGCGCAATTTTCAACCAATTTCTTCAAATGCCCATTAATCCTACCTATAATATTTATTTGTCGGTTCACCAAATTCAGTATTTAAACGTTTTATGTAAAACTAATGTTGATATTGGACCAGTGGGAGGAAGGGTTTAGAAGGGGGATTTTTATAAAATTCAAAATATCTGTTATTATATGTCAGATTGATAAAAATATAAACCAATCTTATTGAAATTTAATTTCCAATGTTATATATATTTGTTCTCAATCTTGAATATTAACCGAAATTATGCATTTTTTAATTTCATCCTTTAGTAAACCGCCACTCCTACTCGTTTAACAATAAGTTGCTAAATCATAAACCCCTTTATTCAAAGCTAAAATACAAAATATTATTTTCATTAAACTTTTATTGCTGAGATACACTCAAATGCATTTTGTGATGCCATCATCAATCAAGACGTGATCTTGGCTCAATAACATTTATTTAATCTATACTGTACTCCATATTTAACTGTTCAATGCAATTGCATGAATTCAATACTAAAGATCAAATTAGTTAATGACTGAAATAAGACCAGGAAAAGGGGGTCATGGTTAGAGGGGAATTTAAAAAATCCCCGTTATTATGAGTCAGATCTAAATATGTTATAGAACCAATTTTGAGTTCATCCCTACTACCCATGGGGGCCACAAGCCCATAAGTGTTGGTTCACCAACAGCATTAAAGCCTATGTCTTAAATTATGATGGGGTGTGTTAGCCAGAGCCCTGTATAAACCAAAATATTAAAAAATGAAGAGATTAAAGAAGTATTTAAAGAAATAAAAAATGAAGTTTTGGCTAAAATTAGGATTTCAAAATTAATAAAAATATAACTCTGTCATTCTTTCTCATCAAAATTTCTGACAATATAATATTTCACTATTACCTGTTTAAAATAAATGAGAAAATAAATTTGATTTTAGTGCAAAAAGACCTAAACCAAACTTATTTGGAGTGATATCTTATGCTTAAGAGTTTTTCTCTTACGTGAATTGTTACATATGGAGGCCCCCCCCATTATGTATTTTGGTTTACTACACACGAAAAGTATAGTCATATTTCACCATATTATCTATCACAATGCCACAGTTATCTTCAACAAATAGTCATAAATTGGGGCTCAGATGAGCCATGTGAGTAAAAAGCGTTGACCTTAATCTCACATGACAAACTTACAGTGGCGAGTTCGATTCTCGCCTTCGCAATAGGAATTTATTTAGTGATGAAATTCATTAAATAAAATCCTTAGTCCCACCCTAGCTAGGAAAGATAGCCCGTCCTAATTAGCCTTAGTTGCAAAAAGTGGACGTTAATAAATAATTTAATTTAATAATTTAGTCATAAATTCATTTAAATTATGTAACTCATCATTTTTTTCTTAATGTCATATTTGGCAAACCCTCATATGGCATTGGAAGACATAAATGAAAACGAATAAGTTGATGACATAACACCATGATGAGTTTTATATATCATGGGAAAGCTCTTCTGAACTACTCAAAAAATACTAGCATTGGAATTTAACAATTCCAAAAGAGTTCCATTGTTATGGTTGGTAGCCTAAAGTTGATCTTTTAGTGCACAGTTCATTCTCTGCCCATTTTTAGAAAAAAAATCTATTTGAGATCATTATTTGGAAAAATAAAAATGATTAAAATGAATTTTCAAGTTTCACGTATGTTCTACGGAACAACAAGGATATGAAAAGTGCAGGATTGAAGAAAGTTTATTTAAAAGCCAAATCATAAAATTTATAAATTTTAGTTGAATAGATTCAATATTAAACAAAATTATTTTGAAGTAAAGCATTTAAAATTTTGAGATATCCACTCTCAAGTATAAGAAAAGGGATACAAATAACATTCACTACATTAAATTATGTAAGCATTGATGGAATAGTACTCAGGAGTCACAATATAAATAAATCAACAGCTTTCTTAATATTGGTTCCATTATACAAAGTGGAATCCATCATTAATTTTGTTTATGAAAATATTTTTCAAGAAAAAGTTGTTTCAATAAATGAATGCACAACTAAAAGTTTGGTTTTAAGGTAGATGCCAAATGCTTTAATAAAGAATTAAACAACAGAATATGAGAATATTCAGCATATTTTTATTTAAATGGAAATTGCATTAATGCAACTATATTTTGTTGTTGCAATATTAATATATATGGAGTTTACTTCGTAGCAAAATTAAAAAAAATATCCCAATCTCACCAAATGAACATTATAAAATAAGCATTGTCCTAAATAAAATAGATTTATAAAACAGTTCAAATTTTGGAAGCATGTTTTCTAAACTAGGACCAACTTATAAGGAATACTATACATCCACAAATTTAGTTAAACAGAAAAACTGAAGGTAAAATTCAATAACTTTGATATAGAGCTAAAAAAAAAAAAAGGATAAATAGTATTATTTATTAATGCCAGGTCATATTGTCTATAATTATATATTTATTATATAATATAGATTGGACGAGAATGCAGGAACATTAAAGTTGTAGTTTGCTTAGTCATAAAATGGGGTTTCTAATAATTCTACCCTCGAGTAGAATTTTCACCCCTCTTCATGAGCCTTGCATGCAACATGCAACTACTGCATGTTCTTGTAGACCCTCTTTCTTCCCATGTTCATTTTTGTGGATGTGAGGATTTTCTTGTGAACAGAACCAAACACCAGACAGAACTTAAATATATATAAATCTTATTCATCTTTACATACTTTTCAGAATTTTTTTTTTTTTTTATTTCAACCCATCTAATAATGGATAACACAGTTATTAGTGAAGTAAATAAGGGACCATAATATGAAAAAAATACAAGAAAAAACTACTATATTTACAAGACAATTAGACGTACAGAAAGAAAATAATATCTGTTAAAATCAAAAAGAATACGAAAACTAAATAATACTAACTAAAATGAAAACTGAAATAATAGACAAAATACTTGAGCTGATTTTCAGAACTAAAATCAGAGATTAATACTGCGTCTTTATAAATAGCTAATCACTAAGTAAGAATTGTCCCATTTAAAGAACACAAGATGCATTTAAATGGTACCAATAAAAATATCCACTGCCCAATTCAAACAATAAAATACTATCCAAGTTCAGATAATTTTGAAATAAAAAGCTTCAACAAGTAGATAAGTTTAACTTTTTTTAATCACTAAGTTTACTCATAATCAATGACAAACACAGCATAAAAAAATAAATACAAGGCTAACAAGTACAATCTAAAAATACAATACAAAATTGCCTTGAGAAAATAAGTCAAAGAAAATACATTTAAATTATTCAGGGAATTCGGAGTTTCTATATTTGTTCAGCAGCAATATTTAACAAAACTACAAATACACTTCAAATATTGGAATATTAAAGTGACAAATCTACTTTAACAAACTTCTAAAATAATGCCTTTCATTATATGATTAGATTATTTTTATACTGAATTTATACTTTGTCAACCAAAAACAATAACAAAGGTATGTACAACTATTTTTTCTTACAAACAATGGAAAGAGGAAAGCTGATAAAAGATTTTAATAGATCATATTATTTTTCAAGAAAATATAACATAAAAACAATCAACAACAATAGGTATGAATAATCTGAATTCAAACATAAAGAAAAAGACTTTAAATGTTATTATCTATTCCCAATAATAAGGTCTAGTAGAATCTTTCCTTAACTAACAGTTCCTTCTTCAGCACTTTCTAATATTCAAATTTTCAATAAGTGATTCAAATTTGAAGACAACAAAATAACGTTTCTAAATCTATATTTAAATTAAAATGCATATTTACAATATCTAAATTTGTAAATGATTTAAGCAAAATTAATTTCTTTGGGAAAAAAGCTTTCCAGCTTTTTTTTTTTTTTTTGAAATACAGGTATCTTAGATGTTATGAAAAATATATCCTCAAATCACGTTCAAAAGTACATTGAAATTACGAAAAATTGTTATCCTGTAGAGCATATGTGGGCAACCCCCGGCCCACGAGACATTTTGAAAAACCCAATCAAACAAAAATATTACACTTCTAAATCCAAATGAGGAGAGATTTGTGCGTTTTGAAGTACTTATAAATGCGGAAAGTTCTTTTCATTGATGAAAGTTAATAAATCAAAACATCGTACAAGGCTGACTGACAATAATTAGGAACATTCTTTTCGTCTTTGTATCAGTGGAATTAATCCAGACATCCATTGATTAGTTGCCCAAATTCAAACTCATTGATTGTTGTACCTATTTTTTTCATTTCATTTTGTTATTTTAATAAATTGTATTATAATTACATTGTCGTTATAATTTCATGTCTGATATCTACTATTAAAAATGATGAACGCTACTTTAAAATGCAATACTTTTAGTTTACTAAGCGTCCCACGAACGTTTTTGCACACTAAATTTTGGCCCAAAACATGTCAAAGATTGCCCACACCTGCTGTAGAGTATACACAATAAGAAGATACAGAATAAAGTTGATATGATTCCTTGTCATAATTAATTTGAAAACTAGTATTATAATTAATTATAAACAGAAACACTACCTCACAATATTTATAATATAATTAAGTATAAATTTAAAATTTAGTTGTATTAAAAACTAAACTCATAGAGGGCAATCTTGGTGTGAAAAAATGAAGCATTTTTTTTTTGTTTTGTTTTTCAAATATGGCAATATTGGGGCTCAGGTTAGCCATGTGAGCTAAAGAATTGACCTTAATCTCACATGGTAAACCTAGAGTGGCGAGTTCGATTCTCGTCTGGGCAAAGAAAATTATTTAGTGGCGGAATTCAATAAATAACATCCTAAGTCCCACCCTGGCTAGAAAAGGGTGGTAGCCTGTAGATTACCTGTCCCAATTAGCCTTCGTTGCAAAAAAGTGGATGTTAATAAATAATTTAAATTTAAATATGGCAATAATTGAATGTCTCTTATATATGGTAGTTACATAGAAGCAAAACGTTTTTCTAAATTATTTTGTTGCAACCTATGATAATACACATCAAATCTTGGCCCAATAATACTTCACGTGAAATAATCCTTCATTAAAAATTTTACCAACATGTTTTGTTGCTTCCACCCCTTCAAAAGGAGACCCAAATTTTTACAAAAATCAGATAGAATTTTCATTGGCCAGATGCAGGAGGGGGTCCACTGTATTAGTCTTATGGCTGGAAAGCTTGAGGAACTTGGAATTTGTATGATTTAAGTAATACAAAACAGTTGTAAGCACTATTATTCAGAATTTCATTAACAACTTAACAGTCAGATATTCATGAGAAGGAGTATGAAAGATAATTTTCTACAGAAATATATTCCATTTAGAGAAAACAATAGATGTCTGAAAGATGCACAGAAAAATCACTGCATCCAAACTGATTTTCTCAAAGAATGCTTGTCAGTGTAATAAAATCTGTGCCAGACACGCTCAGCCAAAACTGTCAAGAGCTTACTTTTTCACACAACGTGCATTCACCCAATAGTTTTTACAATTCTGGGAATTATTAATTATTGTACAAATTTAAACCCTTCAATAGGGGTGATATCCATAATAAAGGACTATTTTAAGTGAATAGTTTTATTATTTGATAATAAAACCCTGCCAGCAAGACTTAATATGTATAATTTGGTTTTCTTTTGCGCTTAAAAGTAATCAATTTTAATTTTTTTTATCTGATATAAGATAAATATTGTTTATACAATTATTCCGTATAATAGGCCCATGGGGAAGGTCATAGGTCTTGCTTTCAAGTTATTGATAGAAACAATCAAAGGCCATGAGAAAAAATCGTAAAGCCATTGCTACTATTAATAAACCACTGGGGTAAATATCATAAATATTTTACTGATTGTCCTCCAAAAGTGTAAGTTTTTAATTATTAAGTTTACACAAAAAAAAAAAGGCTCCTCAAGTTAGTTAAAAACTGCTGCACTAAAATATTTAAGTAGGGCTCTGACCTCAGAAGCTATTTTATAGAATAAATGATTGAGGCCCATACTAATACACACCATCAGGTGTATTTTAGGAAAAGCTGAAGGAAGAATTTAAATCAATTAACCATACAAAGTAGAATTTCTCAGGACCAAAAACATCAAATTAATAGTAGAGGACGAAACATTTCTCAGAAAATGTTTTCTTAGATACTCACCTACAAAAGACAATGTCAACAGCAAAGGAGAAAGGTTCTAGAAACGTAACTTCATAGAAATTTAGTTTAATATGACGTTTATTAGTGATTCAATGCCAAAAAATAGCTTGGAAATTTGAATGTGACCAGCAGATAAAAATGGAAGGACTATAAGTCAAAATAGAGCAGTATAGTGAATCCAAAATCCTGAATCAACAAAATAAAATAGGAAGGCTATAAACAACTTTCATGAGTGGGATTGTACAGTGCTTTGCAGGAGCTATGAGCCTTGAAATAAATGTGTACATTTATTTACATAGAACTTAAAGATATAGGGGAAAATACATAATGAAGGAAGAAAAAAATAATGGAACTGAGGGTGCATCCTATTCCGATTATTTTCAGTTCATTTACATGTAAGATATAAATCATAAGTAAGGAGTATTGGAAGATAATTAATTAGAAAGATAAGTTTCCTGAAGTTGTTTAGAAGCTAAAACTGTGATATTTTTTTTTCATTATTTAGTTGATAAAAAGAAAGGGATTACAAATTTTACCTTCTGAAATTTCTGGAGATAGTTTTCAAAATATAAATAAATAGCTTAAGTCTGTCAGAAATCTGGTAACTATTGATTCTCATTTTTGAGGGTTATTGGGGATTCAAATTTTTCGCTTCAGAGAGAAACTAATTTTTGTTTTATCAATACTATCACATTTTGAAATAATATATATATATATATATATATATATATATATATATATATATATATATATATATATATATATATATGCCACGTTAGATCATAGGAGAGAGAGTATTGTTGGAACTGAAAATCCATCATTCCCACTCATGACATTTGAATGAAGTTGCATTAATGAACAAAAAAGAATACACCAAACATAAAGTTTTCCAAAAAAAAGCCAATTCCTATTAACAGAATTGGTATACGATTAATTATATTAATCAAGCTCACAAGAACTGGGACTTCAAAGTCTGTACTGGTGAAAGATAAACTAACAATTATAAATTATTTAGATAGAAGAATGCAACACAATAGTCATTTTGAAAATAATTATATGTATAACCCTATGGAGCAAAACTTAATAATTCTTAAAACAATGTAAGACAATATGCATTTTTAAATATAAAAATAAGACATTAAATATACAGATATTCACCTCATTGTAGAAATAAATATATTTAATACTAAACAAAAAAGTGTAAAATATTCTTTCTTTTTATTTACAGATGGACTTATAATATAATTAAAAATTTTATTTTCTATTGAAATTAATCTGAGGAGTAGATAGGTAAGCAACTAATATAAATTTTCATAAATGCCTCATACCAAGAAATAGATACATGCTTTTCGTATTACAGAAATCAAACTGAATTGTCCTTTGTACACATACAATATAAAACTTACAATATAAAATAAAATTTAGTAAACAGTTAAAGATCAACTCAATTTGAGATTCCTGGGAACTTTAGAATACAATAAATCTTAAAACCGTTCCACTTTTATAGCAGGTTGATTTATTTTTTCGTATAAATAAGATGCCTTCAGTAGGGGAATGGATACAAAACAATCCCTAATATTATGTTCTCTTTTAAGTTCATTTAATAATTTTGCTGAATATTGTGGTGGAATTTTAATAGATTGAGAATGTTTTTTTTTACTCTGGCCTTTTTTGTGAGGAGTAAGGCGTTTAGGCTTTTTTCTGTTCTTTGGCTTATTTATTGACTGCATTGGTTCTGACTTTATTCTCCTTAATGCTTCTCTTGCAACAGGGTATTGACGAATTTCATTCCTAGTTCCAGAGCCTTCATTCGTTCTTCTTGGGGATGAAACTTCAGGTGTTTCATCTTCAACTTGCTCATCTTCTGTAATCATCTCTTCCTCGTTCAAAGGTAGATGAAGCTTCCCTATGACATGCCTTGCTTTGCGTTCTTTCCATTCATTAACTAAGTTGATACCACTATCTTTCAAAAGACTCGAATTCAAGGAAAGGAGAGTCGAAACGGCATCCATTTTGGATTGAATGTTTTTAACTGTGTCAACAGATGACATATCACGACTAATTGTAGCTAATCTTGAACTTAATTTGGCCAAGTCTTTAGTATATGACAAAATTTTGCCTTTTAACCATGATGTGCTTATTCTATCACCACTACAATCTGGAGGTGCAGGAGGCTCAGGGCTCGCAGGAGGGGAATGCTCAACGACCATAGGTGACATCTCAGGGGCTGGCAGTTCTCTTGGCATAGGTGTAGGGGGGCGATGTGGCTTAGGAGCAATTTTTCGTAGTCTCAATCGTGGTGGTTGAGAGGCTGACTGCGAGATTGGCTGAGAGACTGATTGCGAGATTGGTCGAGAGACTGACTGCGAGATTGGTCGAGAGACTGACTGCGAGATTGGTCGAGAGACTGACTGCGAGATTGGTTGAGAGACAGTCGGCGAGATTGGTCGCAATTTAGGAGGAGGCGGGGGGATTAAATTAGGTAATTTAATAAGTTTCATTTGCCCACCACTTACTAATTTGTTATTTGGTAATGAAGATAAATGATAAAATTTAGGTTTAACCAAAGGGGAACCATTTACTAGAACCTTAGTAGGTGCTGTTATAGCCATTTCTCTTGCAGCTTTTGGTGCAGAGTTTATGATCCAAGGGGGAATTTTCTTTTTTCCCAATCCCTTACAGCAGAATGAAATATCACCTTCTGCACCAAAATTAGAAGAAGAAGGCCTGAAAAAACAGGTTTTACTATTACTATATTTCTTAAAACAGACAATAATAATCAAATCTTAAACAGTCATTTTAAAATATATTTTTAGCAAAACAATGTAAATAAAAATTTGATAATTCTATTGCAAGCAAAAATTGACTTCCTTTAGATATGACCAGGTACTTCATATATTAAATCGGATAGTTTATCTGATCTATATTTACTTTTATTTAAACCAGCCAATATAGTACTTAATTTTTTTTTTTAAATGATTTAATACTTCTTACATCTGAGGCAAAGAACTTGTGCCTCTTGCTTCATTAATAGTCCGAATAACTTTATCCAGTAGTACATTAACCAATCCTTCTGTCTTAAAGGGATTTTTGATCGAAGAATCTCTCAAGCTAGTTAAGGTTTATCACTTTTCACACTCTTCTATTGGCAAACTTTTTCCTTTTTACTTGAATCAATAATGTATGGCAACATTATTTCATCGTACATCTTATTCTATCTTATACTAACAAATAAATCCTGATTTCATCCCTCTTTCATCATGGTCAGTAGTGCAAGCTGCATGTTTTTAATATTCCATGTTCTATACATATCACCCCCTTTCCCCTAAAAATCTTCGATAAATATTTTAGTTATTCTTGGTGTACTTTAATATTTTTCTTTTTTTTTTTCCTTCATAAATATGTTCAAATTGTCCAGGTCCCCAAGAGTTTAAAGACAATTTCTGTGAAATTATACACGATAAATACAAATTTTCATCATCATCCATTCTAACCATTATCACCCGTTCAATTTTTAATACTCTAAGCATTCTTAAAAACACATACTAAGAACACAACATAATTTGCAGCCTTCTTCTTATAATTTGATGTATTTTCAATAAAAAAATGATTTTAGAATACATATGTGGAACTTTATTTCTTTGAATTATACAAATTGAATATATAAGAGTTTAGTATTTTTAACCGAATTGTGAAAAAGTGTTCTATTAATAACTAATAATAACTAAACATTTAGTTTGTGGAAAAAATAAAAAAAACAGTCATGGCTAATTTTTTAATCATTACAATAATAATGTTAGTTGTTTTTATGAAAATAATTAATATTATTTGACTATTAATTTAAAAGAACTTAAAAAAAAAATGTTTTTTTTCCTTTTTAATGTTTTTTTGGGGGGCTCAGGTTAGCCATGTGAGTTAAAGCATTAGCCTTAATCTCACATTGTAAACCTACAGTGACAAATTCGATTCCTGGCTGGGCAATAGGAATTTATTTAGTGACAAAATTCATTAAATAAAATCCTTAGTCCCACACTGGCTAGAAAAGAGTAACCTCCTGGCTAGTAAAGAGTAAGAATAACCTGTAGACAGCCCAATTAGCCTCAGTTGCAAAAAGTGGGCATTAGTATATAATAATAATAATTTTAATTTAATTTTTTTTTTTTGTATAATTATAATTATATCACAAGACAGAGAAACTTGAGATATAATGTTGAGTGATCGATGTTGCAGGATCCAGCTCTTCAGGGTAAAAAAGATGTAATCCTTCAGTCTAAAATGTTCAATTATAAGGTCAATGGCACCCTTTGGCTAAAAACACAAATTGTGAACAATTTGAGTTCCATCCAACAATGAAAAATTTAACAGTACTGGCAATAAAAATTAAATTCAACAATTTACTAAAAATTTACATAATGTTCTAGTATATACTAGATGCCAGAGAATGCGTTGATAAGCTCACTCTCACAGCTCTGCCCATCTATCGAGTAGATCCATCAGACAGGGCTGTGACAGCTATCTTATCTATACATTCTATAGTGTTAATTGTTTGTTTTGGTTTCCTTTTTAAAAAATAAAGGGTCAGTTAAATTACTCTAATATACAGTGGATGATTATTTAAACTTTCAGTAAATTTTGAATGTTAATTTTAATTAATATTGTCGGTATTGGAAAAATTTTAAACTATCATTATTCTTAAATTTTATTTTGTTGTATATTATTATTTATTAATGTCCACTTTGTGCTACTATGGCTAACAGGGATGTGTTATCTGCAGGTTATTAACATTTTCTAACCAGGTTCGGACTAAGGATTTAATTTAAGGAGTTCATCACTAAATAAATTCTTATTGCCCAGGCAGGAATCGAACTCACCACTCTAGGTTTACCATGTGAGATTAAGGTCAACATTTTAACTCATACAACTAACTTAAGGCCCTATTATTATTGTTGTTTAAAAAATGGAATGGAATTTAAATTTTTCATAATTTGTATTTTTAGCCTGAGGGTGTGGTGAAACCAGTCAGTATAAATAAATATTTTAATTCAGGAAGATTAATCTTTATTATAACAAACTCAAGATATATCAATAAAATTTTATTTTATTTAATAAAAGATTTAATACTCTTTCAAAAGATATGAGAGATTGTTATGCAGTACTAAGAAGACACCTGAGTTGGTCATTTAGGTCAGCCATTTTAGAAAAATGCAAATTCCAGCGATGATCCAGTTTTTTTCAGAAACAATAGGAAGGAGGCAGGAGGATGGATCGTTAAGCTTTATACAATGTAGCGGTGCAAATGTAGTAAATAACCTTGGCGATTAGCCTTTGAACTGTTATGTGTTTGCGAGAAGGAAGAAGGAGTCGAATAGTAAGATTAAGAAGAGTCTCATTACAGCTTTCTAACATTCCGGTTGTGTCACCAAATATTTGTTTTAGTGCGTATTTATGTCCAGTGAGTGAAAGAGTCTGAAGTGTGGCCATGATTAATTAGTTTTTACAAAGACTTTATTTTTGATGTTATTTTTATAAATATATTGCACTAAGTTTAAAAGGTCTTCCCTATTATCTCACAAACCTTTTACAACAGTAAAACAAATTTAAAAAAATAGTAATTAAAGAGCTCAGTATGAAAAAAGAAAGTCTCATTTTCCTTAATATTGGAGCAAAGGGAAGGTGGCAGCAGAATCGTTATATCTAGAAATTAAAGGAAATAATGACTGTTATTTTTGGTTTGAAAGAAGCTTATTGGTTATATTTTGCTTACTTCTAGAATGAAGGCTGGTTGACATCAGGATCATTAAGCCATGGAAAATAAAAAACAAATTTTGGAAAATATTTATAAAAGGCTTTGGGATAATTAAATATATATAACATATTGGGGGGTTTGGTTTTGTGGGCTAAGTCCATCTACCACTACCATCAGTAAACTGAAGATAAAAATAGGTGTAGGTTCGATCCTTTCCAAGGGAGAACATTGGTTCACGGGTTCACTAACAGAGAGAACTAGTGCCACAGTGCTTATGGATTAGTGGAAGTCTTAAGAGTATATATGTCTGACAGCCCCTCAGAATGACCATCGATTATGACTCTATTAGCTCCTGTCCACACATAGGCTGACAGCGTGAACTGGACACAGACCCTCCGGACAAAGGGGCCCATCAGTCTTCTGGATATAACTCATTCCAGGTCCTCCTTAGATAATAGAGGTTGTAAGTCGAGTTGATCATTCACTACGTAAAAATCACGAATCCCTCGAATCTTGCTCAGGAGTGGCTAAGGATCTGAAAGGTCTATAATACCACCAATATATATATATATATATATATATATATATATATATATATATATACAGTCGACTCTCGCTAACACGAACCTCGATAACACGAATTATTTTTAATCCCCTTGGAAAAACCTGTCTAACACGAAGAAATTACCATACGTAACACGAACTAATTTGGAACGAGGTGACAAGGCAGCTGCCATCTGAAAATCCACTAACATTTGAAGAATTCGCCCTTGTAGACGAAGGGGTAGCGGTAACCGGCACGTTGACTGATGACGATATTTTGGATTCCTTAACCAACGATGAAGACGCTCCTTCTGACGAAGATCACGAGGATGAAGAACCAGCAGACGCCATATCTAAAGAAGCCAAAGCTTCAGTACGTATTCTACGTATGTTTTTAAAAAAAAACCAGTGATGTACCAGACAGTGTGTTTTCTTCAATTGTTTCAATCGAGAATATGATTGACAAACGTGTTGCTAACAGTCTTAAACAGAAGAAGATAACGGACTATTTCAGCTACTAGTGGGATTGCAGTAATATGGTCGGTACTGTTTACTCTGTTTTACACGATATTTATTATGTTTACTGTAAGTATTTTTTATTATACTGTACCAAGTTAAATGTTTAATTTTGAAGCTATAAGGGATACAGCAAAGTTTTTTTTATTTTAATCAACATTATGACTGATAGTGTTTTTCAGTTTTCAGCAAAGGAAGATTAAGGACTTATTAATAAGTGGAATTAATATTATATTTTCTGAGTTTTTTTTTAATTATGTATATATACATATTTTAATTCATTTAAATATTCGTAAAATTTTAAGATTATGTAGATTTGTAGAAGATGTAGGGAATAAATCACAGTACATTTTTTTACCTCTGTAACACGCATTTTCATTTAGTTCACCTCTATAACTCGAACTATGCCTAAGACGAACTATACATAACACGAACAAAAATGGCAGTCCCGTGGAATTTCGTGATAGCGAGAGTCGACTGTATATATGTATATATATATATATATATATATATATATATATATATATATATATTCATATATCCACATTTCTCTTATTACCATTATAATTCATGAATGTATTTATAGAATAATGCCGAAGAAGATTGTCATATTTATAGAATATTTTAGTCTAACACTGTTGTAGTCATCGGTCTATCTTGTTGAAATTATCAATAAAAATACACATACACATACAAAGGGTAGACAATATATTTGTAAGGGTATACGAATATAATAAACCAACATTTCCAGTTTTAATCAGTAATCAATCTGTTAGAAATAATGAAAGTCCAACCATAAGCGTCTTGATAAGGGAATTTGTAGATGATAAATACAAGGTTGGAACTTTTATTAATATAATTGGGCATGAGGCAGCATTCGGTATCTAACATACATTATCTTTTGTTATAAAAATTAAAGGAGGTATTGATATTATGAAAATTTCAGGTTTCTGATATCAACAAAATTATTTGTTTTGGCATAACATCTGTATGTATAATATATATGTACATATCTCGAATAACTCAAAAACGATTAGCCATATAATGCTGAAATTTCATATTTGTTCTTGTTATAATGCCTAATGGTACACCTCTCCTTTTGACCAAAATTAAAGGGGAGGGTAGAAGAGGCCCAAAATAAAAATTTAAAATTTATCAGTATTATTAGAGATAGAAAAATTTGTTTTTTTGCTACTATGGCTAATTGGGATGAGTTATCTACAGGCTACAACCCTTTTCTGGCCAGGATGGGACTAAGGATTTTACTTAATGAGTTGGTCACTAAATAAAATCCTATTGCCCAGACAGGAATCAAACTCGCCACTCTAGGTTTACCATTTGAGATTAAGGACAACAATTTAATTCAGATTGTAAAAATCAGTCCCCTTACTACACAATGGAAAATGAAACTGTGTTTTACATCAATATAAATAAACTTCTTAAAGAAAAACAGAATACAATAATTCAGTTTCACTAAAATAAATTTAAAAGTCACTAAACTCAGAAATCCAGTAGGCTTTAATAATTCACAGTAAAACTGAGAATTTAATTAAAAATAGTTATAAAATAATACCATACTACTCATTTGATCTGTGGGAAAATAATAAAACATAAAAATAAAATAAATGGGTTTTATCCATTTTGTCTCAGCAAGCTATTTCATCCATGATTCTACTGCAGAAAGCCCAGAATTGTAAGAGTATGTTGCAGAAAGTAAAGTTCAGGAATAAAAAATAAGTTGTTTTTTGTATTGAATTAATTAGTGATGGAGATGCTTGCTGATTACTGACAATGGACAAAATCCAATACATTTTAATAAGAAGAAAACAAATATATAAGATAAAAATATTTGTAAAGTACATTTTAAAATTTACAGCTTAAAAAGTGGCAATAGCAAAAACACACAAAGAACTCTAAAATAATTACATATAAAATATAATGAATTAACATGCCTACATATGTTTATAACCAACTACCTGGTTATCTTACACCTACTTATTACTTAATTAAGATTACATTACAAGAACAAGAAGTAGAATTAGCTACAATATAATGAAATGTATTTAAATGTACTATTTGAATACACACAATTGTGAGCTTAGAAATTGAAAGCAGGCCATTGAATAAAATTAAGAGACCAGAGAAAAATAAAATGCCCACATAGGAGATCCTCAAAATCTCATTAAAATCAGGTTAAAAAAATCCCATTTTCACATTGGGGGTCTTCAAACTTATAAACATGCAATAAAAAGACTTTCATTAATAGAATTGCTGTAGATATTATTAATGAATCATACAAAAACTACGAGGTTAACCATAATTCACTCTCACAATAAGATGAATGAGGAAAGAATAACAATAATTAGTTCAGCATTAGTTAATGGCTGAGATAGGCCAGGAATGGAGAGAGGGGGGGGGGGGGTAAACATATTTCTGTTATTATGAGTCCGATCTAAAAAGTTTATAGAATCCTTTTTAAAATATTGATGCTTCACAATTGCTTCTGTATACATTTTTTATTATTAAACGAGTTATTCTTATTTTCAGCATTCAGTAAACTCCTTGTTCTACTCTTCGGATTTTTATTAGAATAGAGTATATATGGCGAGATGAGATTACTAGTGTGTCATTCCAGCACATGGGAAATCTGCTTAGTTTAGTTTACACAGCTTCTGAGTGACAAACTTTTTTAATTTTAAGATGTTTTCTTGAAGAGACATTTTTGAGAATGTGAAACATATACAACAGAATTTTGTTTATCAGGGCTCAGATTGGCTGTGTGAGTTAAGGCGTTGGTCTTAATCTCGTGTGATAGATCTAGAGTGGCGGGTTCGATTAACCCCCGGTGGTAGAAATTTATTTAGTGGCGGACTCATTAAATGAACTCTTTAGGCCCACCCTGGCTAGAAAAGAGTGATAACCTGTCCCGATTAGCCATAGTAGCATAAAGTGGACGTAAATAATAATAAACAAAAAAAAAAAAAACAGAATTTTAATGAAGTGATGTGAAAGTATAAAGTTTTTTTGAAAAAAACTTTGCACAAACTTTGGCTTTTTTTTAAGAAAATTTGCCTAGTGAGTCATATTGATGTTTGTTGTGTTACTCCATACATTTAAATACTTTTAATTTATTACTTCAATCATGAATTCTTCTTTTACCATTAAGAGGTATTTATAATTAGTTCAAGTTGCTCTTGTAATGTAATGAGCATTATCTCATCCCAATGAAAACAACTAATAACGAAGATAAAATGAATAAAAACATCTAATACTACTTCCTTAATTTTGGAATTTCATGAAATGAGATTAGATATATCCAAAAATGTATAACTTGAGGTAGTTTCAGTAAGCAAAGAAAGTCCGTCATGCAGGGGCTGCGTAAACTAAGCAGATTTCCCTTGTGAAGTTTAGTAATAGATAAATCTACATACTGGTAACCCAACACCACCGTGAATATTAAATAAATATACAGAAACGGAAAAAAGAAATATTTCAGTCAATTTCAATAACCTGCTAACAGGAAGTGTATGGAATGTAAACAAACAGATCTTCCAGCCTCACACCGGAAAGAAAAACCATTACTGAAATAAATCAGAATATAACATATTAATTTTATCAAGAACTATTTACTATATGTAGTACTGTAATTAATAATGAGTCAGAATAATTGTTATCCCAGTCAATCAAATTTTAGTAATCCAAGACTTTAAGATGGGGGGGGGGGTCACCATGACATATTTGAATGTATCTCGTATAATAAAGGTCTCTTGAATACAATATTTGATATTTAAGCTTCGAATAATGTCATACATTATATAATGACATATATAGTATTGTGTATGTAACATGAGTAGAAGTGGGGGTTTGCTGAAGGCTGAAAAGTGAAAAATGCAAATATCTCGGTTGCCATTCAGGATAGAGAATAAATGCACATAACAATAATTATAGTACATTTAATTTGCAATATGATTGGTTCTATCCATTTTTTCGATCAGGTGTATAATAACGGAGATATTTCGAATTTTCGAAAATCCTCCCCTCTAAACCCCTCTTTCCCCTGGTCCGATTTCAACCGTTAACGAACTTGATCTATCTTTTTACATAAAACAACTAAATATCGAGTTTCATAACGATTACACAATAATTGCGACCACTAGAGCGGTAACAGACAAATATATATATATATATATATATATATATATATATATATATATATGATATATACAGTTTCGAACGGACCTCATTTTCTTCATCTCCTAGGTAGGATCGATGGACATTTGAAGAAAAATTTCGAAAATCGCATCATGAGTATAACCTCAATAGCTGATTTCCCTGAAGGGAAATCTGCTAAAAAATGGTCTGGTAAGCAACAGTTAAGCTTAAAAAAAATCCAAGCACTCTCAAATATCCCAGATTTCAGACATGACACATAATATAATAAAGAATTTCTTAACAAATAAAATCCTCACTAGAAAAGGAATGGAAATCTGTAGTAATCCCCCCTCCCCCAATTAACTTTAGAAGAATTTTTTTTTTTTTTTAAGTAGATAGAAACTAATGGAAAAAAAAGTCCATCACATAGGGTCCGTTAACTAAGAAGATTTTCCACGTGTGACCTCAAAACATAAAAGTTTAATAAGAACAATATTTGGTATTTAGGTTTCAAATAAAGTACTTTATAATATAACAGCTTATTGTTGATATGACATGAGAAGGATTGGGGGTTTACTGAAACCGAAAACTAAAAAATGCAAATATCTCGGTTAATATAAAGTAAAGATATTTACAATTCGACTACTCCAAGGCCAAAATGACATAATGGAACTATTTTGTGAAATTATATCAAGGACATATGACTTCAATGCTATAAGAGATACAATATATTAAGCATAATGGGAAGAAATAAAGCTGTTGAGAAATGATGTTTAATTCACTAAGCATGACAGAGATATAAAAATAAAAGTTTTAGTTTCCTTCTGTATGTTTCAGCTCTATGTTAGCACCACTTCAAGATTTAAATATTCAAATTCTTCATTAGACAAAGAGATCAAGAGTTGCAAAAATTGGACGTTAATAAATAAATAATAATAATAACAAAGAGAACAACTTGGGTCAAGGTCTAATGCTCCCCTAGTTCCATCACAAACTTAAGGACCCAGTGCTTTTTAACATTGTGTAATTGTTCATGTTTGTTAATTTATCTATATTAAGACAAATATAGCATTAGTTTGCTAAATATAAAACTAAATTATTTCTAATCCTTATCATCAGACATATACGATCATATAATGAAATAAATAAAATGGGGGGGGGGTTGTAACGATTCACAAGATAAAATTGAGGATTTAGTCTTAAAGGCAGGTCTTAGAAGTATTATTATTTCTTTTTGAAGTGATTAATTTTGTGTGTGTGTGTGTGAATCTTTTAATATTTTAGTTTTAAAAAACAAATAAAACAAACAGTTCATGAATGGCCATCAAGGAATAGGAGTACACGAAGAGAGGAAGTTGTGCTCTACAGACTATATAATAGTCATTCCATACTGACTCACTTAATGACAAACAAGGGAACACTGCAATGAAACCTTGCCTATAAAGCACATATTGACTGATTGTTGCTCAAGATACAATTTAGACATTTCACATGACTTACAGTAACTTTTGACAGGCAACCGTAATTAAAAAAACACAATCATTACACATCTAAAAATATTAATATATACAACATACTATAGTCTACAATTCCTTCACACTATTCTTCATTTTTCTACTACATTATACCCCGTATACCTTTTTAAATTTTTTCATTTTCTTTTGCTTTTCTTGTTTTCACTCTTTTGGTTATTGTATTTTTTTTTTTTTTTTTTTAATATATTTTATTCTGTATTTATATTTATTTTATTTTCATTACCCTGATGTTTTTTAAACATATCAACTTTAGTATGCTCAACGGTTTCAGGGATCACTGTATGCCATTTCTTTTATCTTTTTGTTTTTTTTTTTCTTCTTTTTTTTTTCTGTTTTCCTTTTTGAGTGATTAATGATTGATGAGTGAATAATCATTGTTATAAAACTCATTTAAATAAATAAAAAATTCAAAATTCAGTATTTTATGCATTAATAATGTTAAATTGCGTTTATTTATAGATTACAAAAAATCATTGAAATGGATTCTTTTTGACATAGTTTTATGATAGGAAAAAAATAATAATCTTCTAATTTATTTATATTAGTATATAATATTTCAAAATGAAATGAAATATTAAATATAACAATAGTTTTTTTTTTCAATATTAAAAAACAGAGGTAACCTTTATATAAAGTAAATGATAAATGTGTAAGAATCAGAAATATTTCAAGGAATGAAGTTATTCATGATGACAAGAAACATGCATGTTTATGCCTTTATCCTTCCATAACTTTTTTTTTTTTTTTTTTTTTTGATAGACAAGTATCAGTCGTAACTTCTTCAGAGGGAAACTTTTTTTTCAGAAAATTTGATGGTGAGTGTGGTACTTGTGACCTTTCCTCAAAAGATTGTTCATTAGCTGTAACGCAAAGGTTTTCAGAAAAATATGACTAAATTTCAATGCATTGTCTGTTCTTGAATGGGAATATATAATTTAGGTACTAATTCCAGCAATATTCAATTATTGATAAAAAAAAAATGGATAAAAATGGAACATCTTCTAGTGTTTACTTGAAACTGAGTAGGTTGCTATTATTTTTTCCAGTGTCCACTGGCCCTTTAGTTTTGTTATAGTCAATAATAATTAGTGGTTTAGTGTAGGGGCCGATATCAACAGATTATGGATCATGGAGTGTAGAATGGCATATTCATTCCTTTGAGAGGAATATAAGATGAGGGTTTTATTTTTTTTTAACCCTATCTTAGATTCATTTTATACACCAAAAATTCCCCAGATGTTTCTTTCACTTTTTCGTAATATACCAAAGGTAGTCTACCTCTTCTCTGTTAATTAGCAGTTTGTATACAAATTGTCAGTAGTTATGTTCCTGCTGGGTCGTTCGATCCCACTTGCTTTGTCTTTTGACGATATCAGCTGTAGTGTTTGACACTTGGAATTGGCCATCAGGGGTTAACCTATATAGAACGCGATTATACTCGTATAAAATGTTTTAGAATCACATACAGCAAATATTTTGATCCTGCACTAGGCAGAGTTTGGGGATCCAAGAATACTGTTTTCTAAATCCCACCAACAATTCATCGATCATCACAAATTCTGTTGGGTTGTATGATCGCTTCAAATTATTTGTAAACAATTCAAAGAAATCTCTTATAGTAGCAGCTAGCTTATCCATTTTCTTCATTTCTTGTTGCACTGTAATCAAATCTCAGGCACCGCTTGAGAAATAAAATCGTTTGTAACTCATGCTAGCCCTGAGTATTTCCAGGCTTATATCATTTGAGTCCTGCAGTTCAATCACAATTTAGGAGGTATCCCAATCAAGAATAAGATGCCTGACAAGCCTATTATTTCACTCCTATTGGTAGATTTACAATTCCCTGTGGGATCGTACTTTGTTCTTATATTTTCTATGTATTTATTTGTTTAAGAACCAATCAAATTGAACATATTGATTTCAATCAGTTTCAAAAATGATTCGCACTTTGTAGAAAGTTTTTTGAATAATTTGTTGGACCAGGTAACAGGCTGATTATAATGTATTTTCTTTTTGGCTTATTTTGTATCCTACACTAAGTGGAGTTTTCCTCCATTTAGAAACTTTATCTTATCATTGAAAAAAAAAAAAAGATCGTCAGAAACTGTATTATCCCCACTTGAGCTTCTCTCCTGTTCAGAGAAGCTGTTATGATCCTGGCCGATAACATCCACCTTCTCATCACTAAAATCTTTCTCACTTCAGTACAATCACTCAACACTGATGCCAAGCTCTCCTAATTTCTCAGCATCATCAAATTCCTACAGAAAGATAAAATATCCTCATATTGGATGAGATCTTTAGACCTCGGAATAAATCAACAAAAAACTAATGAGAACTGGCTCAAGTCCAAACAAAAACTTGAAAAAAAAAAATTAGTACTTACATAATCAACTTACGGAAGCAAAAATGTACCCACAGCTAGAAGAATAAAAAAAAATCATTTCATAACAAACACCAAAAAGATTAAAGAAAAACCATAGCACTAAAACTATAGTATGAGCAGGAGTGCACCACAACCGTTTTTCTTGCAATTTGCAGTTAAAAGGAATTTTTGGAGTCAGAAATAGACAGGGAGGAAGGATTAGGTTAACAAATACCTGTGACCATTGTGACATTAGGCCACCACAGAACAGATCCAACAGCCTGAAACGGAAGCTGGGGCACTGAGAGTCCCAGCATATCTACTGAAAGTTTAAATTCAATTACCTTATGATGCACAGACTTGGCACCAAAGGAACAGGTTGAAGCGAAACTTAAAAATGTATTAATCTTACAGCTAAAGCTTTACTGTTAAAAATGGAATTTAATTATACTTTAAGGTAGAGTTCTTCCACGATTTAATACTACACTCTATATATCCTCATAACCAACAAAATCCGCAAAATAAACAAAGTTTTTGAATTTGGTGTTTTATGTAAAGATATTGAGCCAACTTGGTAATCACTTATATTTTGGTTCTTATCTTCTTAAGTATGTGACCACAGTCATTACAAACCTCAACTTCTATCATTCACCTCCAGGTCATTAACCACCAGGCCCTGGGTAGCCTCACTCCATCTCCTGTCTGCTTGAGGGAATTAGAACTTGAGGGATTTTTAACCAGTAATAATTGAATACACTGAACAAAATAAGCAGGGAATTAACAGAAGCAGGAAGTGTTTTGATAAGAGAGATGTTTACTCAAAATAATTTGCATTAATTACATACATTATTTACCAGTATTCTTAAATAGTGCAAACAAAAATTATAAGTGTAACAGATCTAAAACATGGTGTTCAGAATCACTAAATTTTATTCAAAAGAACATTTTAAATTATGGAAAACGTAGGTAGTCTTCGTTTTTGCTTGCTATGATTTATCAATTGTATATTAATGTTAAATGTATGAGTGCAAATAAAAAGGAGTATAAATGTTTGCAAAACAGTAGAACTCCTACCATCTAAACTGATTCATTATTGACACACTAAATAAGCATAAAATTTCTTATATTTATTGACCCCTGAGTACTGTTTTTATTAAGAGAAAAAGGAATTATTTAAATATCTATCTGAACTTCATAAATATAGTACAAATAAGGACAGGAAATCCTATTATTTTACACTCTAAATACTAATAATTAATATTTTTTGTGAAAGAAATATAAATGAGTTTGATAATCAAGAGTTCTACTGTGATAATAAAGACACCTGACGTACCTTGATAAAAACCTCTCTTTTAGAGTTTGGAGTGCCCAAAGAAGGGATCTTGCAGGCCAAAGATATTTCATATGGCACACACAGCAAAGCCAAGGTCCTCCTGCCTTTGGCTGATTAGGAAGATTTCTTGACAAACAATTCTGTAACAGGCAAATTATACTAATTAAACACCAAATTAAAAATTAATCACATTCAATTCAATTAAAGAAAAATTTGGTAACAAATAGTAGAGACTGAATTGTAAACCTCTCACTGCTATAAACAGTTTTATTTAGATGACATACTTCAATTCCAAACTGTCATACATTAGCTGAAGATATTAGGTATATTATTTCCTTACATTTCCATTAACCTCGCCCTTAGGCATCCCCTTAGGGGTATCTTTGGGGGTTTGTAATGGAGTGATAGTTTGAGAAGAGGCCTAAAATCCCCCGAGTAAGAGGGGCAGAGAGAGGAACTATATGGAGAATCTATTTTGGCAGGTTGGATGTCAAGGTGAAATATTGGAAATTCCTTCAGTGGGTATTTAATTAAGAGCACTAGCTCGCATTGAAAAATAATGCTTCAAAATGAGAAAAGAACCCGATAGAATAGGCACGAACAAAAAAGTATACTTTCATATTCGATCGTCACTTGAGATGGCAGGCAGAGGTTATTCGAGTTTATAGTAAGAACAAAGATGCATCTTACAGTTTTCCCCTTAATTAGTAAAGCAATATTTGAAAACCCCAGAGAAATACTGAATTTAAAGTGAGAAACAAGTTTTAATAACAGGAAGTCTTCTCACCAATTTCTTTATTAAAGCACAAGGACACATTCAGCACTAACATGCGGTCATCAGGTGCTAACAACAAAACCAAAAAGAAACACTTTTAAGGCCATGTGACGTATCAAAATATAACATTTGAAATGTTTTAACGTGAATAAAATTACTAAAACCAGTCTTAAAAATTCTACTAGCTTAAAAATATTAAAATCAATGTCAATCGTATAAACTAATAAAACATAATTTAAAATATAGTTAAATCAGAATACCTAAATAAATATATACATATCTAGAGCATGAAACACATCCATATGGTATAATTAAAATTCCGATTATTTAAAAAAGTTCCTATCTCAGATGAATAATAGATAGGCGCTACAGCTTTGATAGATAGGCACTACTGGCGACTAGCAGAGAGACAGCCAAGCCTACTCAGCAGGACAGAACTCTGAATTTCCAGTTGCACATTTAGGAAGATACCTCTTTGTCTCTGCAGCTCAATGTAAACCAACACCAATTTTCTTGCGCTTAAAGATTCGCTGGATCTTTTCTGAGACAAATCCCAGATAGGTCAAAGAGCACTATATTCCAACTTCAGAGGTAACCTCTGGTATGCCCAAACTCTTCTTAGTGCCGTTACTTTCTTTCCCTCGATCATTCTATCCACCATGTGTATGCTATACCCATTAACCAATGCCACGAATAAATTTTAACTCTCGAAAGGATTTTCCTTTACTCATGGGTATATCCAGCAATTAATTAGCATAAGAGTGAAATGTTGCTAATTATTGCTTAAAGTATTGGAAAGAGATCGTCCTAATTTGTTAACCTGCTAAGTCCATTTTACTTTTTGGGCTGGTATAAAGTTTAGATGATTACCTACCCTATAGGACAAGGAATAAGATTGATAATAATATCCAATCGGGTAGAAAAGCTGTGCACCAGAAACTGCTTTGTACCCAATAGCAAATCTACACAACGGAAATCCTATTGGGGCCTCAGTTTTGTTGGGACAATGGAGAGGCTTAAAGTTTTGCAATGTTTTAATCCAATGTTTAGTTGCATAGTGATAATAAACGACAAAATTATAAACAAGTTATGTCTATTTTGTTCTTGTTTTGGTTTGTCTTTTGCCAATTTATGGATTCTCTTCCTGTAATGGATTCTCATTATTGTCGAACTATGCCTGAGCTATGAGAAGTTGTATTTATTGCCAGAATTGAAATCCAAAGAAAGCCTCTATGAGTTTTACATTAACAATTGGTGTATAGAACGAAATAGAAAGCCGCTTTACATAACGTTATTTTCAAATGAGTTTGAAGGCAAACAATGTGTGCAATGTAAACTGAAAAAAGATTACTGCGAAAAGTGCGCCTGTTACAAAGTAGGGACAGATGCAGAAGAACAAGACAGAGAATGTATTGAGGAAGTTGAATTCAGGTATTTAGAAAATAATTTTTGGTTCAAAATTGAATTTTTTTTTAGAAGTTTAGTTTTTATTTTTAAAAGTATGATTGTTTTGTTTTTAGAATTTGTTGAATTTACTTAGCTCTTAATTATTCACTTATATGGTGTGACTTTAATGGTCAAGATAATTTATGGCTGTCATTAAAATATAGAAGTGTAACTACTGAAGAATACTAAGTTGTAAGTTTTACATTTAAAATGATGTTGGTTTAAGTACATATTGTTCATAAAATAGTCTATAATACTAATCCTTTTTTCAATACTGTTTGCATTGTTAAACTTTTGATAATAAATATTTTGATATAAACTAATATTTTGAATTAACCAGATTATAAATCTTAACTAACAATTACAATGAAATGTCATTACATGCTTATTTAAGTGTAAAAACTGTTTTGCCCTCAATGAAATGAAAACTTCATAATGAAAAGCTGCTAATTAATTATTTTCCTTTTTTACTTTTTTTTTTTTTTTTTTTTTTTTTTTCTGTGCTTAAGATATTCTACTATTAAAACTTACAATGTCTAGAATCATTATAGGAACCAATGGGAGAATTTTCAGAATCTTGATATGTAAAAAAGAAAAGGGATTCAGTTTTTTCTCTCTCCTGTAAACTATGCAGAAATGGGTTAACGAACTAAACTGCCATGTTGTCGTCATTATTCATTCTCTAATGATTTTCCAAGCAACAGTAGGTACCATAGCTAGTATAAATAAAGATACATTTGTCTTTTAATGCTCTATCACTCACATTTTAGTTAGATCATTACCAAATTTGGTATTTAAGTATTTTATGTAAATTAAAGATCAGAGAAGAGAGAGGAATCAAAAATTCAAAATATCTCTGTTATTATTAATGTTATCCCAATTGAAATTATTTTATTCTTCAAAAGAACATTTCCATAGAGTTAAGAACTTTTGAAAATATATATATATATATTGAGGAAAAGAATATTTATTTATGTAAATTAAAAACTTTTAGAATTAGAAAAGATGGATATTTGAAGAAAAATTTCAAAAATCACGTCATGAGTACGACCTCAGTAGCTGATTTCCCTTAAGGGAAATCTGCTAATAAAAGTAGTAAAATTCAAGACAAGTTTAAAGATATAGAAAAATCAGTAATTACCTGGCAAAAAGAAAATGGACACTGATGACAACGGCGTAAAGGAGCTCCACCGCCCATTGGTGATTTCCCACACCAACGGCATCTGGTCTCTTTTCCTTGGTCATTTAGAGTGAACTGAAGGTTTCTGTAATGTGTTGCACACTTCTCACAAGTCAAAACTTTCAGGACTGGATGCTCAATTGCTTTAGAATGGACACGAATGTCACAGCCAACATGATCTTGGCATATTGTGCAATGTAATTTGTCTTGAAGTACATTATGGACATCTAAAAAATAAATAGAATGTTAAAAGTATAATCCATGAGATGTTTATTGATACAGTTGGCAGTTGGAAAAGTTGTATTAGTGTGGGCTAAAACCAAAAAATAAAGATATCTCAGCTAATATTAGAGATAGAAATATATATATATATATATATATATATATATATATATATATATATATATATATAATTGTAACCACTGTCTGTACATTGATTTTTTTCTCGAAATTTCACGATAACTTTTCGTTTCATATGTCTTAGACGCCATAAATGCATTTTGTTTCTTTCGTGTCTGTTTGTAACCTTTTCAGGCATAAACGGATGAACCGAATTTTATGAAACTTGGTATGTATATTACTACTAACCTAACTTAGACTTTAGGCTATATTAAAATTCTCTGAGATGAACAGGAGTGGGGGTTATAAGGGAGGCCTGAAATTAAAAATAGCGATATTTCATATCCTATTGGTTTTTCGGCAAATATACACATTACAAAAGTTGTTTATTTTGTTATTTAGAGTAACTTTTGTTATATACACTTTGTCGTATACCGAAATGTTAATGTGTTATACGCTAAATATTATAGCGGGAGTCAACAATATTATTTGACACAAAAGACTCAACCGAACTAAATAAAACTCGGTATGTGTATTAGCACTGATGCCTTAATTATTATAAGACATACCAACATTTCTAAGGATGGGCAGGAGTGGGGGTTGTAAGGGAGCCCTGAAATTAAAAATAGTGGTATTTCGTTTTCTAGTAGTTTTACTGCAAACATGCACATAACAAAAGTTGTTTATTCTGTAATTTAAAGTAACTTATGTTATATTCACTTTTGCCATATAACAAAGTATAAACAAGATGTACATTAAAAACTAAAACGGAAGCCAACAATTTTGTTGGGCACTAACGATTTAACTGAACTTAACAAAACTCGGTATGTGAATTAGCATTAATTCTTCCATGATTATAAGCTATTTTAAAATTTTTAGGTCCAAACGGGAGTGGGGACTATGAGGGAGGCCTGAAATGAAAAATTGTGATATTTTGTTTCCTATTAGATTATCGGTAAACAGGCATATAACAAAAGTGGTTTATTTGTTATTTAGTGTAACTTTTGTTGCATTCACTTTTTTTGGTATATATGCTAAAACTATAGTGGGAGTCTTTAATTTTATTAGTGCTTATTTAAGTGTTTTTAATGAATGCAAATTAAGACAAATGATTTTATGTTATAATCACATATGATAACTCTAAATATGATTCGGATTAGTGAGGTTATATATCTCCGTCACCCCCTTCTCATTTATTTATTTTTCCTTGACTTTGTTATTTATTTATAGAAATGTAGACTATAAGAGCATTTCCGTTATTTAATTTGTATAATGTATTATTTTAAAAAAATCATGCTGAATTGGCAAAAGGAGTGATAGCGGAAGATGTAGGGATCAAACTCTTTGGTTCTGCTAATATATTATCTTATTTCCTATATCTTGATGTAATTGAAACAAATATCCCGTACCATCATAACAATAAGACGTTAATGGTAATATCATTATGACAAAAGACAATATGCGTTTAAACTCGATATGATTGTTTAAATATTACTAAGATTGCAGGGAGTTCTACAATCTCTTCCCCTCACCTAGCTTTTTGAATATAAATGAAATTATTTTTAAGGTACCACTATTATTTAATTCCATCAGGCAGATGAATTATTAAAATAATATTTTCAATCAATAATTTAAGGAAATAGATGTTTATGCGAGAGCGGAAGTCGACAGAGGCTAAAGACGTTAATTTAATTTACTTATTTCCTGTGAAATGCTGGCATTACTGGAAGTAATTTCCACTGATTGTGAGATTTACTATTCCGAATATAATCTTATGTATGAAACTATGCTTAAACTATATGTGCTCGGATTGGCTTTAATAGGAAATATGTTCATTATAGAATTATTTAATTGCAATAAATGCTATCTATGATTATTGTGTGGATTATTCATAAACATTGAGTCACAAAAAGTGGAGAGGAATTGATTAGGAACACATTTTCATTTATTCTTCATTACTAAAATTTCTATTCTATTAGTCCCTAAAGTTACCCTTTAGGATTAGCTAATTCGGAAAAACAATGTCGCGGAGGAAAGTTTAATTGTACACATTGAAGTCTTGCTATAAAATTACCATCATTAGTCAGTCAACAATGATTTCCCAGGCATAGCCGGGTACCTTAGCTAGTATATATATATATATATATATATATATATATATACTAGCTAAGGTACCCAGCTTCGCTCGGGAAATCATTAGAGGCTGAATATTGAGGGTATTTGGCATTTATTATAATAAATAGTATCTATAATGCACATATTTTCTGTTAAACCTGCCCCAGGCACACATACTTCAGAAATGGTCAGTTGTAAGTAGACATGAAAATATAGGAGGAAATAAGCTACTATATACCAGAATTAAAGAGTCTGATTCCCCACAACTTCCGCTATCACTCCTTGTGTAAATTCAGAATGACTTTGTTTAAAAGTTACGTATCAAAAATTTTATAATAATGAAAATGCTCTTATAGTATTCATTTCCATTGGAAACAAATAATATTATTTCCTGGTGAAAATAAATATTAAAGGAAGGGGGAGGGGGCTACAGAGATTTATAACCTCACTAATCCGAATTATACATAGAACTACCATATAAGTCTAAAACATAACATTATTACGCCTATATAAAATAAACATTAATTTGTACTAATGCAAATAGGTTACTCCCGCTATAGTTTTAGCATATATCTCGTTTATACTTTGTTAAACGACAAAAGTGTGTATAATAAAAGTTATTTTAAATAACAATCTAAAAACCTTCGGTAATGTGCATGAGATAATAGGCTTCCCGGATAACACCCACCCCTCCCTGTGGTCCGTTGAAATGCTAACATAGCTAAGTTTCGTGGAGGAGTGGTTGCTAATTCACATACCAAGTTTTGTTTAATTAGGTTGTGTTTTGGGCCCAATAAAATTGTTGACTTCCGCTATAGGTTTTAGCGTATATCTTGTTTTTACTTCAGTATACGAAAAAAGTATATATAACAAAAGTTACTTTAAATAATACCACAATGAACAACTTTTGTTACTTGCATCTGCTGAAAAACCAATGGGAAATGAATATCTCAATTTTTCATTTCAGGCCTCCACATAACCCCCACTCCAGTTTGGACCTTAAAAATTTTAAAACAGCTTATAATCATGGAAGAATTAATGCTAATTCACATACTGAGTTTTTTTAACAACTAGTGCCCAACAAAATTGTTGGCTCCCGCTTTAGTTAATAGTGTATACCCATTTATACTTTGTAATACGACAAAAGTGAATATAACAAAAGTTACTTTAAATAACAAAATAAACAACTTTTGCCATGTGCATATTTGCAGAAAAACCAATAGGCAACAATAACTGCAGGAAACAAATTTCGTAAGGAGATTACTTACGCAACATTCTAGCTGATTTCACTTAACCCTTAGTTACTGGCGTGCTTTTTTTTCCATAACTAGTGGCGTCGGGTCACTAGGGACCCAAATTTTAAATTAATTTTTTGGATAATGTAATTAAGGAAAACAATTATAAACACTAATATTTATAGAAATACTTATCGTTTATTAGAATAAAACAATATTTATCAAAATTTATGCAAAAGATTCTTCAAATACTTAGTTATGAATTGAAGGTATCCAAATGATGGTGTTATTTGTTTACGAAATTTAAATGCGTGTAGTTTTTATTTAATTAAAGAAAATGTAAAAACTTAAAGCCTACACTCATGGCAAACAAGTGAACAATGTTCCTTGCACACACATTTGTGGCATGTAGCACAAAATGAAGAGTATTTGTTGTCTTTAGTAGAAGGACAAAAGCTACACCTTTTCCTTTTCTTTCTGCTTCCTTCTCCTGTTTCATCTTCATTTGCCGGCTGAATGACCATCAAACCTTGGTCTTCCATATACATCTTTATCTTTTGTTTGAGTGGCCTGGGTAGATAAGAAATTTGCGACCTAAAGACGATATAATTTTTGATTAATTGATGGCCTAAGTCTTTCAAGAAAGTTCTTCTTATTACCTGGTTACCTGAATCCAGTGATGTTTTTGTAAACAACATATGCATTTATAGCACTGAGGTTAATCAAATGGAAAAATATAGCTAAAGGCCACCTCTTAGTGCGTTGCCCAACGTTATAATTTGCACACATTTGGTCATTGGTGTCTACTCCTCCTTTAGTAGAATTGTAAAAAGTAATCATAGCTGGTTTATGTTTTTCACCAGTAGATTCATCAATATCTCGGCCAAACTCCATTGTAGTCAAAATTACAACAACTTTTGATTTTTTCGGGACATAGGACACCATAGTCATATCTTTTGTGAATCCGAAGAGAGAGCTGTTCACTGGTCGCGATTTATTAGCCAAAAATTAAGGCGGAATTTGTCTTTTGTTTTGGTTTTCAAGGTCCCTATAAATGTTAAATTTCTTTCTAATAGAGATGTAGCTAATGGAATGCTTGAATACCAAATGTCAGTGGTTATATTGTGCCCACTGCCATCTACTGGTTCAATGAGACGAAGTACAATGTGTCTTCAGGTGAGTTAGACAAAGCAAATGGACCCTGGGGTTGTTTCCTAGCATAAATTTCAAATTTCAAACAATAGTAAGTCTTAGTTAGCATCTACCATTGCAAAAACCTTTAAGCCATAACGCTTGGGCTTGTTGGGGATGTACTGTCGGAATGAGCAACGCCCCCGAAAGAGAATTAACTGTTCATCAATTGTCAGAAATTGGAATGGAGTATATGGCTTCAAAAAGTTGTCTTGGATGACGGACAGTAGAGGGGAGGAATCTTTCACAAGACATGGTTATCGTAAATATTGGCGGACCATCTTTATCCAATAAATCTTGGAAATTCAAGTGGGCGCTTCGATAAACCCCACCAAGAATTAGGAGTCCTATCAGTGCCCTAATTTCATGTTCATCCGTCTCACGGGCTGCTCTTACCCTTTTAAATTTTGATTTTATAATATTAATATGTAAGTTGGTATTTACAACTAACAAGAGAAAGTTCAATTGGGCCATTTAACGGGATGAAAATATTTTCAAAAGAGTAAATACACTCTTACACAAATAAAAAAAAGTAGGACGTAAACACTGGCATCGGGTCAAGATAGCTTCTTTTGTTGTACACAAAGACTGGCGTCGGGTCAAACAGTCAAATAACCTCAGAAATACTACTTTGACAAAGGTTTCACTAATACTAAAACTTCACAAAAACAGATCTAGGAGATAAGAGTGGAGGGGGGAGACAACGTAAAGAGTTAAGGGGCGAAGATCGAATAAACAAATACGTTCGGGTCAATATGACCCAACGCCAGTAATTAAGGGTTAAGGAAAATCAACTATTTAGATTATACGATTTTCAAAACATTTCTTCAAATATCCCTAGGTCCTACCCAGGACATAATGAAAATAAGGTCTGTTAATATACATACATACTAACATATATATATATATATATATATATATATATATATATATATATATATATATATATATATATATATATAAAATTGTAACCTCTGTCTGTACATTGATTTTTTTCGCGAAATTTCACGATAACTTTTCGTTTCACATGTCATAGACACCATAACTGCATTTTGTTTCTTAGGTGTCTGTTTGTTTGTTTGTATGTTTGTTTGTTTATTTGTTTGTTTGTTTGTTACCTTTTCACGCATAAACGGCTGAACCGAATTTTATGAAACTTGGTATGTATATTACTACTAACCCAACTTAGACTTTAGGCTATATTAATATCCTCTGAGACGAACAGGAGTGGGGGTTATAAGGAAAGCCTGAAATTAAAAATAGCGATATTTCGTTTCCTATTGGTTTTTCGGTAAATATGAACATAACAAAAGTTGTTTATTTTGTTATTTAAAATAACTTTTGTAATATACACTTTTTTCGTATACTGAATTATAAACGAGATATACGCTAAAACCTATAGCGGAAGTGAACAATTTTATTTGGGACAAAAGAGCCAACCGAAATATATAAAACTCGGTACGTGTATTAGCACTAACGCCTCCCTTATAATAAGCCATACTAAGATTTCTAGAGACGAACAGGAGTGGGGGTTATAAGGAAAGCCAGAAATTAAAAATAGCGATATTTCGTTTCCTATTGGTTTTTCGGTAAATATGAACATAACAAAAGTTGTTTATTTTGTTATTTAAAATAACTTTTGTGATATACACTTTTTTCGTATACTGAGTTATAAACGAGATATACGCTAAAACCTATAGCGGAAGTGAACAATTTTATTTGGGACAAAAGAGCCAACCGAAATATATAAAACTCGGTACGTGTATTAGCACTAACGCCTCCCTTATAATAAGCCATACTAAGATTTCTAGAGACGAACAGGAGTGGGGGTTATAAGGAAAACCTGAAATTAAAAATAGCGATATTTCGTTTCCTATTGGTTTTTCGGTAAATATGAACATAACAAAAGTTGTTTATTTTGTTATTTAAAATAACTTTTGTGATATACACTTTTTTCGTATACTGAATTATAAACGAGATATACGCTAAAACCTATAGCGGAAGTGAACAATTTTATTTGGGACAAAAGAGCCAACCGAAATATATAAAACTCGGTACGTGTATTAGCACTAACGCCTCCCTTATAATAAGCCATACTAAGATTTCTAGAGACGGGCAGGAGTGGGGGTTATAAGGGAGGCCTGAAATTAAATATAGTGATATTTCGTTTCCTATTGGGGTTTCGGCAAATATGCACATAGCAAAAGTTGTTTATTTTGTTATTTAGAGAAACTTTTGTTATATACACTATCGTCGTAAGCCGAAGTATAAAGGCGTTATACGCTAAAAATTATAGCGGGAGTCAAAATTTTATTTGGCACAAAAGAATCAACCGAACTAAATAAAACTCGGTACGTGTATTAGGACTAATGCCTTCATTATAACAAGCCATACCAACATTTCTAGGGACGGGCAGGAGTGGGGGTTGTAAGGGAGGTCTGAAGTAAAAGCGGTATTTCGTTTTCTATTGGGTTTTCTGCAAATAAGCACATGCCAAACGTTGTTTATTTTGTTATCTAGAGAAATTTTCTCAACAATTCTTTTTAATATGAACTATCAGATACCTCACCGGGAAAAAATAATTCAAAAGTATGTTAATATTTTGTCCTTAATAATTCAAATCTATGCATAATACACAGGAAACGGGAATTATGACAATATGGAGGACAGTGAAGACTTACATAAAAAAATAATTTTATTATTAACAAATCCACAGAAACGACGGGTATTAACCCTAAACACTGGGACGGGTAAATGTCAAAATATTATGCAATGTAAAGCCTTGCCAAAAAAAATGCCATCACCATTCAGGCTCAAATTAATTCCCGAGCGAAGCCGGGTATCTGAGCTAGTGTAGATATATATATATATATATATCCCAGGTCTAGCAGATGCTATTTTTGTTTAATCATTACCAAACTTGATTTATAAACCTTTGTAAAACTAAAGATCAATATCATAAATCGTTGAAATCGAACAAGTGTTTAGAGGGGATAATTTCAATAATATAAAATAACTCTGTTATACGTTGGATGAAAAAGTTGTATAGAATTAATCTTACAGCAAATTTAATTGACTAGAAATGTTTATGTGTAAACTTTTTCTCTATCTCGAATATTACCAGAGTTATTTGTATTTCTTAATTTTCAGCCTTCCGTAACCCCCTCCCCCTTTTAGACATCACACATTAAAAATATAAAAATATTGTAAGCTTAAATACTAACTATTGATCTAACGGATCATATATATTACAGATTTTATATATATATATATATATATATATATATATATATATATATATATATATATATATATGTATATGTAAATGTATTCTATACACAATCCATCCTTTACATCTTCCTGACAAAATTAATATTAACAAATATATGCTTTGACGTTGAAGTAAACCCTCACTCCAGAGGGTGTTAGTAAAGTATCAAATCACTCATATTACCAATACTCATTTCCTAATACAAATACAAACAATATCTCAATTCTATTCAGGCATTTTACATGAAACTAGAATAGTTTAAATCATTTAGTGCCCATAGCTCGAAGTCAAAATTTAAAAATTCATAAACCTAAAAAATGATTTAGTTATTCCGAACCCAATTTGTACTATAAAACCAATTCTAACAAAGATGTTGATGAATAAGTATTTTTGTTGAAGTGAACTGTCCTTAGTTTTTTTTTGAGTAATAAACGGACGGACAGGGAGACGGCCAAGATTTTCAATTTTGATGCCTGGTACTTAAAATGAGCGGAAACGTAATAAAAAAGAGAAAAAAAAAAAAAAAAAAAGCCCCTGTCAGATTTAAATAGATAATCAGACAAACCTTGGAGTTTATATAAATATATTTGAGCTGACCCATTTTCATGATCTAGGAAGGATTGATGACTATTTGAAGAAATCTTTGGAAAATCACATTTTAAGTACAACCAAGTCAAAGTCAGTCACAAAGTTACCACATACTCTAAATGCAGACTATTCATATGCTGGAATGGCACATTAATGATATCTTACATTCTGTTCTCAATTACACCCACAATAATAAGTCTATATTAATAGGCCTTTAAATTTAACATGGATGTGAGATTTTAAATAATACAGTTACATATGTGTAAGTCACATGAGTAGAGTGATGGATTTTTTTGAGGTTTTCACATCAAAATGTTTGTATTGTAGAAAATAACTTAATATTTTTCAATTCTAATTATAAGAGACATTTATGATTTTAAAATTAAACTCTATGAACTCCCAATAATCCTGGAAGGATTTCGGCAATTGAAAAATTCGAGTAAGTTTCACAAAAAACGATTAAAAACCAAGTTGGGTTACAATTAAATATACTATAATCCCTAAGTTAAAGAGAGATAGGATATAGTCACTGTAATATATTTGTTTTCTATATAGCATCTTTATACATTTTTAAAAATCAGATAATGAATACAACTACAAAAAAAGATCTCTTATAAATAACATCTACTAAAATAAGCTCCAAAAACACAATTTCAAAAATAAAGTTAGAACAACCCCAATAAAGAAATTTAAATGTAGGTTTGATTTTGAGCATGTCTTTCCATATCACAAAATATTTTTTTTTACCTGCATCTTTCATCAAGCGGCTCCAAAAGGAATAGCCTTCGACCTAGGACTCTTGATTGAAACTTGATTGTCATGAAAACCATTGAATTTAATAAATTAAACATAAATGAGAAGACTCAATATATTATTCTTTAAAAAACATACCTTTATAGTGTCCTTTCCTAAATTCATATTCAGCATTTGAAACTACGGCCAAACTAGCAATATTTGTCGAAACCCAACAAAATGGTATATTATTGCTATTAGAAGGTTTTTGTCTAACAGTTGGCATTGCCAAAGGATCTTGTAAAGTTTCATCTGCTTGCTGTAAAAAGTGATACCCAGGCCCAATTTCAGGTTCTGGCTCTGTGGCAATCGGATCAGGCGTATCATCAATTATATGTGTTTCAATAGGTGGATCCAGAATTATACAGTCTACAAAATAAAAAAAAATGTATTAATTGGATTCAATATTAAAAACGGAATGTACTGCAAGTAATAGACCTAGAAATAATAAAAGGAATTTTCATGGAAGTTTAATTTCAATCTTTAGCAGAAAATAAATAATAAAATATAATTTGAAGGTTCTAGGAACTGAGTAAACACAAGACGAAAAAAAAAAAGGTGAATAACACAATTAGCAATAGGTTTCTTTCAATAATAAATAAAACTTTACCATCATCATCTTCATTCTCAACTGGATCGCTCCCCATAGTAACTTCTAGGAGGGAGAGTGGGTTTATATCCATTTACACGCTTTACTAACAACAAGATCAACAATTATGGGCACAGCATAATAGTACCAACTTGATCTCCATCAAAAGGCATAAATAACAAGAATGAACCTCTAGCAATTGCTAATAGATTCATAAAATCAAAACAACCGGTAAAATTAATCAAAACATTCCTTCTCTAGAGTAAACTACCAACATAAAGTTTGTAACCTCTCCAAGGCTTCTGTCATACTACAAACTGCGCGAAACTTAATCCAAACATAAAATGAATGAAAATCGTTACTACTATCAAGTACATGAGAATGTTTTTTTTTCATATGCACTTTCATTTCGATTTTTTGTTGTATAAAAACATTTTTCTTAATTACTCTGAGTATCGAAGCTTATCATGGCCGTGAACATAAGGTGCTGATGGCCATGGCTTATGATTGGGGAGAAAAGAAATTCGCCATGTTACTTTTCAGATGGGGTATTGTGATATGGTGAAATAGTAGATGTTTTGAATTATTATTAGTATCGTGGAGGTATCCAACATCTTTCAAACTGGATAGATTACCTGAATATCTCCGCGATACCGTGGACTGGTTTATGGGGTTCGTTATAATTTTCTTACTTTTTTCTTAGCTGTTCAGTTTGATCAAGGATTTTTATTCACAATTTGTGTTTTCATCTAATAGTTTAATGAATTGGCCTTTTATTGTTTATTTGTCCTTGTAGTGTATTTGTGAGGACAAGTTCTGTTTCGATAATTAAATACCTTCCTTTGGTAATGACATTTCTATGTTGTGTTTCTCTAGAAAAGCTCGTCGTAAAGATAAAGAGTCATCATCTATAAGCTCTGAAGAACCAAAATTATATCTAGAAGAAGCTGTTTTAGAAAGAAAGTGTCCTGAAATTGATTTAAGAGTTTTAGTCGACCTTCCTGCTGGCCTAGATTATAATGAATGGCTAGCTTCACATAGTATGTTATTTTCATGTTTATTCATTTTTAAGTTTCTTAAAAGATGTTACAAATTTATTCTGAATTAAATTGGGATGAATTTTATTTCAGCTATTGCGTTTTTCGATCATATTAACTTGGTTTATGGAACAATATCCGAATTTTGTACCATGTCTGGTTGTCCAGATATGACAGGGCCACAACTCAGGTACGTTTATTGACATTAAACTTTAACTCATAACTTTCACAGGTAATGTCTAAATATGGACAACTATTCTTTTGTAAATACTTACTTTTCTGCATCTAATAATAATTTATTGAAATTGAAATGCAATTTCATAATATTTCTTTATTATTATTTAGTCCCTTATTTAAAATGATCTCAAGTTAATAGTCATGTAAACTTCATTGTGATTACATATAGCAATAGTTTGTTTTATATTATTGCAATCTGTTTTCATCTAATCCCATTTTTTTTTTTTTTTTACCACCTTCACATTTTTAACTATAGTAGTTTCATTTGTTTACCATTTTAATTACCTGTTTTTTTGAATTTATACTTCACTTTACTTTAAAGTAACTACGAAGTATTCGAGAATATTCTTCTTAAAAAGAAGTTCCTATGCAGCCCAGTATTTTGTTAAACTATTGCCTGCTCTTTGTAATGAATGAATTGGCTGATTTGAAAGGGTTATGTGGAGATTACCAACCTTTTCTTACTAGAATAGGATTGAGAACATTTTTCAGTAAGAACTGCCCCAACAGAAATAACATTAATCAAATCACCTGAATTCTTAAATATGTGTAAATAATATACTTTCAACATGAAGTGTTACAATCCACAGAAATAGGCACTTTTATTATAATCCTATGTAATAAGTTATTTAGGATTACATATTTTAAAGACTCAGGGCAATTTTCAATAGTTATTTCTGTTACCTATAGTTTATATTTTTAAATTAAACTATAATTTATGGCCCTTTGTAGTTGATTTGTTTCCTTTTAAGCAGATTTGCCTTAAGAGTACGAACATGTTATGATTTCCCAGAACATGACTAAAAGTGAGGTCCATTAAGAAGAAGAGGACGTTGATCCTCTATCTCTCCCCAGTGAGGAAGGGACTGTCACAATGAACGTAAGTGGGAACTGGGAACGAGTACTCCAGAAATGTATGGCCCCTGACAAGGTGGCATTTAAGCCATGAAACATGTAGGGCAATATGAATAAAGGTTGCGCAGAAAAAAATGTTTTTTATTGATGGCCCTTGCCATTAAACTATGAAGGACATTAAAAATATTGAGTCCAGAATAAGAAGTATATGTATATATATATATATATATATATATATATATATATGTGTGTGTGTGTGTTTTTAAGCTCAGTGGTCACAATTTTTGTTTGGTCATTACCAAACTCAATACTTAAACAATTGGTGAAAAAATAAAGATTGTGTTTGTTAATGGCAGAACTCCTAGCAGCGAGGGAAGGTGGGGGTTTATAGTTCAAAATATCTCTATTATTATATATCTGATCGAAAATCAGATCGAGGTCGTGTATATGCATAAACATTATGTGATGAGGTCATACACATGCATAAACATTATTTGATGTACATCATAATCAATATTTAACCATTTTATTCAATACTAAAGTTCATAGTCGTTAATGACCAAAATTCAACCAGTATGTGGGCTAAGAGGCGCGATTTGAAAATTCAAAATATTTCCGTTACTATGAGTTGTTTTGAAAAATTTTACTGATCCAATTTTGTTAGGCTATTGATGCTCCATAGTTTGTTCGGTCCTTAAATATTAAGCTAGTTATTCATCAGTAAATCCGCATTTCTAATTATCAGATTTTAATTTTGAAACAGAAAATATATTGGGAGAAGAGATACATAGTGTGTCATACCAGCATATGGGAAATCTGCTTAGTTTACGCAGCTTCTGCGTGACAGACTTTTATTATACCAGTCTTTCTATTTGTTATTTTGCTAAACCTTAGAATTGATTTAAATTACTATTTATACTAGTGAACTGTATAAATATATTCCGGGGCTTTGGCTCGGAAAACATTTCAAATTATCTCTTTATTTTACTTTTAATATATCTTTGACCATCTCCATTGCTTGTGATTAATATTATGCTGTCATAATTGGTTGGTTGTTGAGTATGGTTGAGAACCACTTTTGGTTCAAGGCGACCATCTTCTTGCATGCTGAATATTGTACTAAGTATATATAATACATACAGGACGCAAAGTAGAAGTGGCATAGGCTACAATGAAGTAAAGTAGCTCTTGCTCTTTTCTTCTTACTCAAGTACCCTCTCTTGGCCTTTCGTAGGATCTGCTTGTTTACGAGTATATAGGAATATATTTTTTCTTTTGTACGTAAAGTGTCCTTAGGTTGTAGACTATGGGAAACAGATTAAACAAATAGTTTTCCGATAACTTTTCATCACTGAATGTTTTAAATATTTAATTACATTTATTAAAACATTTTTTAATGTAGTATGCTATCTTCATTCTACTTGAGTCTCCTGACTACTCATAGTACCTCTTTTTACCTATATGTTTTATCCCTTACTGATAAGCCTTTTCTCTAAAAGTAGGTACAGTCTGTTAGGAGAATAAATTGTTCATTGCTCAACTCCACTGGGTGCCGTTTAGAACCTACTTACTTTATTATATTACTTCAAGATGATATTATTCTTAGTCAAATTATTTGTTAATCACTGTATATTTCTATTTTATTACTCATTGGATAGCTTTGATATGATTGTTTGTTGAGCCCTAAATGATAACGAATGTCTGACTCACACTCGCAATTACATCAGTCTATGAGTAATGAGTGGGTTTTTTTCCTGGGCCTTATTACTTACTTACCTGAATAATCCATTCACATTCGATTATAGTTTCATAATTAGGTTATCGTTAAAAAATATTCACTCATATATAAAAGTGTTGATTATAAAAAATGAGGTTTGAAATTAAATATTTTGTAATAGCTTCTTTTCTTTAGGAACTTTTTCTCTTCTTTCCCTCTAATCTATAATTTTTCAAACAGAAGATTTATTATTAATATTTTACATCATTTCGGGGGTGTAGTTAATTCCATTGGACTCTTGGTATTTCCTTCAAAAGAAATCTGATAATAGCTTTTAATGTCCTGCATAAACTTAAAAGTTCTTTCAAAATGAGAAATTCTTAGTTTGTATTTTTGTAAGAAGAATCAAATCTTTTTAAAACCCATCACAATGTTTTTAATTTTTTATTAGTGTTTACTATGTTTGTTGCAATATTAATTTAAAAAGCATAACATTGATATTTGATTGATTTTTCTTATTTCCAATTATCCACATATTTTCAGCTTTGCTCAATTTTTACATTAAATTGTATGGTTTCTGATATATGATTTTTATTTATTTATAGAACATACCTTTGGTTTGATGAAAAAGGAAAAAAAACAAGGGTGGCTGCTCCTCAGTATATTGATTATGTGATGACATTTACTCAGAAAACAATTACTGATGAAACAATTTTTCCTACAAAATATGGTATGTGTAATGTACATTCAATTATATACATTAATAATTCTGTAGTTATAAAACTATTTTGATATGTTTATATAATTATTTCATAATACACTGAAGGAAATAATAAAATAATTGGGTAATCATCTTTATTTTCCTGGCTTTACCAATGTCGCTAGTACTTACCATTATATTCCAATCATTACATATCTTAGTTGTGGGTGTCCTTTGTCTAGCTATCCACTATCCCATTGATTTAGGTCCATTAGAAGTCTCGAAAAACGAGTTGCATGACAGCTAGAAATGATAATTATATTATTGTGCTCAGAATACAGAACCATAATTTAAAAAATTGAGATAGCTAACTCGAGACTTGTCTTAATAAAAGAGTCATTTGAGGTCTTCATGAGAATAGTCTTTAGTCTCTAGAAGCCCTGTATCAATTCTAGCAAATTTTTCTTCATGGAAATCAGCAATTGAGATTTTACTCATGATGCTATTTTTAAAGAAATTCTTCAAATATCCATCAATCATAATTTTTCTTACAATATTTTAAGTATTTCATCTAAAAGATCATGTTTGTTTATGACTAAAATCAGACTGAGAGGGGGTAAAGTCAAAAATTTAATTGTCAGTTATTGTGTTCTATACATGGTTTCCCCTACTCAAATATTAGCGTTAGCAATAAGCCTATATATCACATTGTATTTCAAGCTTAAATATGATTTATATTTTTCATCGGACTTTTATTATAAGAGATAAATAGATAGAATTGTGACATCATTCAAGAGAGGTTAAATTTTATTTGATGAATACTATACTCGATATTTAACCATTTCATGTAAAAGCGAGTGGTTGTGCTTGTTGAATAATTGAAAACAAACCAGCTAGAGTGGAGATTTAGAGAAGGGTAAAATAAAAAAAATTGGATTTTCTATTATTAAGCAGAATCTAAAAATGTTGTATAATCAATATTGTTAAAAATGTAATATAGCAACTGTTGTAAAAATTGTTTCTCTAACTCTAATATCAACCATTTTATTTGTAATTTTTAGTTTTCAGTCATTTATTAACCCAACTTTTACTCATGAGCTTTTTACTTAATACCTCTGTATCAATAAACATATCATGTCTAGCTTAAATTTTAATTTCTGTTTAGTAGGGTTCTTATTATTGGATAAATAGAGAAAAGAATGTGGGATGAGTTTATAAGCATTTATGGTATTTCAGCAATTGCGAAATCTGTTTTATTTGCAGATCGGGCTTTATCTACTGGAGACAATGAGTAGGAAGGCGAATATTAAAATTCAGTATTTTTTTTAGTAATTTAAACAATGTATTATAACCTATCCCTATATTTTAGCATGTTCAGTTCTCCATAAATGATTTTGACAAGAACTAATCTGATTCTTGATCATTTGAATGTTTGCTCTTCATTCTAATAGCATTAAGTTCTTCATTGTCTGCCTTGTAAATTGTTGAATCCACTACACCCTTGAACCCTATCTTCCCTAAGCTGCACTTTATTTGAATCTACTGTTTCTTGAATCAAATCAACAATAATTTGTGCATACACACAAACTTATTAATTAATATGCAAAATAAATATTTTCTTTGTCATATAATTATTTTTTAATTATTGCAATGATTCTACTCAACAAAACTAAGATATCTTATTGAAATATTTCATTTTTTTCTAAATTACTAGTAGCCATACGAAATAAGTGAGGTACAAAATTGGGCCAAATATCTTAAAGTAATCTAATGTTTGATCTCATTGAATGGATATTTCTTCAGTTTTTTAAATTTGCCTTAGTATGCATAATATAAAAATAGGAAAGGAACACTTCCTGTTTCTGTATTGATTCCAAACCAACTCTGGTGTATGATATGGAGGCCTAGGTCAATGACTGACCATTGCTCTTCATATTTTGCAAATAATTTGTGAGTATGCATTATTTTCATGAAATGAATTCGGCATTATATTTAACTTTAAAATAGTAATTTTTTTAATTATATCATTAAACAGATTATGGTTTGAGCTTTTTGCTATGAATGATTTTGTTATCCTTTATGGATTTACATTGATATTATTGTATGTGCAATATTATTATTATTGCATTTTAGATATCTACTAATATATAACTTTTTTTTGCCTACAGCTAATGAGTTTCCATCATCGTTTGAGTCAATAGTCCGAAAAATTCTCCGCCTTCTGTTTCATGTGATGGCGCACCTCTATCATAACCATTTTCGTGAGGTTGTTCTTCTTAACCTCCATGCACATCTTAACTGTCTGTTTGCCCACCTCATACTATTTGACGAGCGATTTTCCCTTATTGACCAGTCTGAGACTGCAGTTCTTGCTGATCTTGTTCAGGCACTTAAAATACTGGGTCCTGAGGCACCTCCTTCTCAGCAGGAGCCTTCTCAACAAGAAGAACCTCCTCCTCAACAAGGATCATCATCGATTGGTCAATAGCTAGGCTGTGAAATTATTAGAGTATTTATTATTTGGCATAGAATATTTAAAGGTCTCTTGAGTATTGCACCAAGTGAGACATTTTTTTTTAAATTTTCATAACATTGCTCCCCATAGGTATCAAATTCATTAAATATGAATGTATTATTTCTATTTAAATTGTATCTTTCATTCATTGTTGTTACTGTATGATAAAATATGTACATATTTTTTTAGGAGGTTACAACTATATATTTAAAAGAAACTATTCATAAAATATCTAGAATTAAGTAATTCTAAAATTCAGTGTTTTTCTTTTTTTTTAAATAGGGTCAAATTTATATGCATACAATTTATATATGTAATAATAATTATTCTAAAGTTCGTTATTTCTGGTATAAGGTGGTTCGGTTCAAGTTTTTTTCTTTGTTTTAGTTGTTAAATTATTATTTTGTCTGTCCATTTATCATGCACATTTGCGTAATCATATTTTAGTCATTAAATTTTTATCATATTGACTAAAAAAATTAAAATTTAGAACCACCTTCTTATTATTTAAATGCATTAATAATGTGTAGAAGTTAGTAGATAAAGATTTATCCTTTAAAAGAAACGAATTTGCCTTAATGCTGTAGTGATTAATCATACATGTTCTCAAATTCATTGTTGTTTAAAGTGCAATTATATATAAACTAAAAAGAGGTTTACTAAATAATTTAAATTTAATAAAACATATGAAAATGTGCTCGACTGTGTTTTAAATTGTATCAACAATGTATATGTATATGATAAGTACTCGACTTTTGGACATGTGTTAATATTTTAAAACAATCAAGCTTACTTATTTATTCAGATTAACTGACCAAGCTCTCATTCATTACCAGCCTTATTATATAAAGTAAAAATCAAATTATTGGAAGTAGACAACTTAAACAGAGGTGAAAGGACAATTCTGAAGTTGTCATATCTTCCTTGCTCTTATTTATTTCAAGTAAAATTATCTTTAATTGTAGGGGGTGGGGCTAAAGAAAGCGTTCTAGTCTTTAAAAAGTAATCATTGAATGTTATTGCATATATCCTAGAAATATCCAGTGGATGGTATACTTTGGTTTCCCTTTTTTTTTTATTCCTGTACCGTTGCTGTCTTCTAATTATAGAAATTATAACTTGTAGGAGTTTTTTAATTTGTTAGTTTTTAACCTGTCATTTAAAATATTTCATTATTGCATGTTTTTCACTTTCATTCCCTGAGGTAATTGATCGGCTGTGTAGATTAGAAACTGTGATTTTAATTAAATTTTGAAGAAGGAAAAAAAAAAAGTTTGTCTTTATTTTTCAAAAAGGCCTTATTCATAAAGGAGAATTTTATATTTTATTAATAATTAGTAACATTAAAATTTTAATCAGCATTAATGAATAGGCCTTTTTTTCTTAAAAATATGAGTTAGGAATTATTTCCTGTAAAGAAGTTTTAGTAATGAATGGAGTCTTCTTTTTTTCTTATTTTTTTTCCTAATGTACATACATTAATTTTGTGGAACAAATAAATTTATTCTATTTCCTGAAATTCCGTTAGCATGTTTCTGGCAGATATTTACTATGTACTAGCATGTTACAATAATAACTTAATGAAGTTTGTAGTTATTGTGATATTTTTTTCACTATTCTATTATGAATAACCTGGGAGCTGTGACTGTCGGCTAACCTAGCTTGCACTATGATAATAGGAGGAGCCTTTTGCTAGTTGCAAAAGAGAGTCTCATATAAGAGGCATGCGATTGAATAGAGATAATGACAGTCTATATATTCTAATTACATATTCACAGAATTCTAGAGTCTATTTACACTGTAGTCACTGAAATTAGCCTGTTTTGGTAAATTTAGGGCAGCAAATGCTTGCATGTGAGTAAATAAGTTACTCTTTGTGCCTATTTTTCTTATTCTGGTTCTAGTTTCTATGGAGTAGAAATGGATATCAGGTGTAACCTCCTTAGAAATTCACAGCTTCCACATTCAAAAGTGTTACCTGAAAACTATGATATATTTTTATGAACACATTGAGAATATAATTGATTTTCCAATAAATTTACGTTTCAAGGAAAAAGTAATATTAGACATCATTACTTTGTTTCTTATTACATATAGGTCATCAAACTACATTTTTCTTTCTTTCTTATTTATTTTTTTTTTTCGGGTTTAAACAATTTGAACATTTATATTTTTATCTACTGGACCCAAAAATTAAGTATATGTATTCCTAATATTTCTTTGTTCTGTTAATTTGGTATGAATACATCATTCCTGATTAAAAAAGGAGGCCTTTATATTTCATAATTTTATAATGGGCTTAACTGTTCTATTTCTACTTCTTACAAGCTCTATATTTTTTAATATAATATTTTTTTCTAACTATTTAATGTTTGCCTGCCAGTGACTAGATGAGAAGAATTTGCGTCTCCTGTGGTGCAATAACATATTTAGACCTTTATAAACTGTATATTTTAAAAATGTTATTATTTTGTTGCTCATAGCAACAGTTTTTATTTATTGTTTTATTTATTTAGGTTTTTCTAGTTTGCCTATCTTTTTCATCAACCTAGTACCTTATCTGTTTGTTCATACAAGCTTCTAGGGCATTGTTTAGTGCTTTAGTTTTATTGTTTAACGCATTGTTTTTTTTTTTAATTACTCTTTTTTGTTTGTTCTATAGTAAAAGAGTTTAGCTTAGTAAAAGAGAAGGTTGTTAAACTATATAGTTTTATAGTAGAGCAGGGCAGATATTATTTCTAAGTCATAGAGTAGTCTATTAATACTATTTTTCTTGCAAAGCAACTCTGAAACTTACTCCCTGGGACATTAAGTGTAGGATTCGATTGATTTAGTTATTTAGATTCTTCTGGGGTTGTCAGTCCATGTTTTTCAAACCCATATCACTGTTGTATAACTTTTCTTGTTCTTGTGTTATATTATTTAGCTACTATTAAATTAAGAATATAGAGATATGTATATATTTTAAAAGATGCTACATTTCTTGTCCAGGGTAGTGGACATTTCATGTTATAAATGTACTTAATGATTGGGCTTAAAATAAGCTGTTGTTAATTAATGTTAGTAAATAAAAATATATGTATACATATTGTACATAGTGTATAGAGACTGAGATGTGCTTCATAGCGTGAGGTATATGACAGTTTTTTTTCTTTCTTTTTTGGAAGTCCGTGACAGAGTTTAGTTTGCCCAATTAAAGCTGATTCTTCACAAATGTTTGAGATTTTTTTTTTCTTATACAAATGTGTGTCGTGCGTATCTATAAGCACACACACAAAATATATATATATATATATATATATATATATATATATATATATATATAAAACATAACATTTAGTTACTACCTACTAAGTATATATCAAATAGTGTTTCAACTGCATATTTCTTCTTTGAGGTCTTATTTTAAAGAGGGAATTATTTGCTACTTGTCTGATACAGCATTTCAATTTTTTGTATTGCTAAAATTCAACTACTACATTAAAATTCTCATGATTCTAATCACCATCACCATTCTAAACAGAGCAATATAAATGTTCTCCCAGGGTAATACCCAGTTCTCCTTGGTATCTTGCCTAGTTCTGCACTGACTGTGCTACTATCTCAGTTACAGACAAATATAAGCCAATGTCTGAACATGATGCTCCATGCCAATTGTTTAAAAAGAATAAAGTATATCAATTTGTGACTTAAATTAGGATACTCCAATTAAATGTCAACATTATATTTTATTGAAGTGTGCATTACACTGTCAGTAAATAATTAATGATTTAATTATTAACTTTACCAGAAAGAGAATTTTCAAACCTGTTCGAGCACAGTACTTTATCAACACAGGAGGGGTGTAGGAGGGACTTTTATAAAATCCTGGTCTTTCCACAACAAACTCTCCAAACAGGATATTCCGAACAAGTGTAAACACCATATGTTTATTTTTAAGAACAGATATAACTGTCTAATAATTTTCCTTTTGGTATTATATTGGTCATGCGAGTGTTCATGTATAATGTTTCAATGAACTATGAAAAGGAACTTATGAAGGGAAAAAAGTATTAATATATTGTTTTAAATTAGTAATATGTTCATGTAATTAGTTTCATAACAGTGACAATACTACACATAACATACATGAATGGATTTAATTTACATTTTTGAAATGGAGTGTGTATGTACTCTTGTGAAAAATCCGTTTTCATAATAAAGGAATATACTTAAAATTTAAGTGTAGTCAGAAACAAATTGGTGTGCAATTAGGTTAATATTAACTGAATTTTTTTATAAAATATATTTTTAATAGTTTTTTTTTTTGTATTTTCCGTTCATTATGTTAAAAAGAGCAGCCAATGAAGAGTAAAACAAGAAACCTTTCTGTACTTTTTGACTCAGAGAATTACTAAATTATTAGGCTCTGTAATGACAAAAGCAGATTGAGTGAGGACTAGTGCTCATTGTGAATATGTATTAATGGGAAATGGTTTTTTGCAAGAGTTGTGCTTGCCATGTGGAAACAAGCTTTTAATAGATAAATTAAACTATTTAAATTAGCATTGCTTTTCCAACATTCGTGTAGAATTGGCTTTTCATAGGTTTCCTCAGGTAGATGCATCACTTCACTGTTCTGTTTTATTTTTAAAATATCCATTTAAACACTCTCAGTAACATATAATTCTTTGCCTTGGTGTAAGGTATTGTTAAGCACCAAATGGTAGTTTATTTTGTTATTAATAATTATATTATGTACTTATTTTGTAAATTACCAGTGTAATCTTTCTATATGTCTTACTGTTCTATATAGAATAATAATAAAAGAAATTGTGATTCTTGGAGTAATTTAAGATTTCAGTCTTCAAAACTTTGTGGTGTATACTATACCATTATCTTCAATCAAGGCCCAGAATTAACTCAAAAGATGTATGGAATAGGAGTATAATTGTCAATCTTTAGTATAGTTTTTGTAGACAGTTATTTGCCATTTTTTTAAAGACATTTTAATATAAAGACTTGACAAATAATGGCCTTAAGCTCACTGTTTCCCAGTGGTGCTTTTCTTATTATTAATAAATATTATCCAAACATCTTACCTTGAAATGCTTTATAATTCAAATAATGTTGAATTATCTACTCTGGCCAACTTTGTTAGATAATGTGGGTCTCATAGTTTGTTTTCTTTCAGGAAGTGGATGTTAGATAGTTTCTACACTATTTTAGTGGTGCTTAGCCATGTACCACACCTATTTTGAATGATTGTGATTGAGTTTTGTAAAACTTTGAAGTATTCTAGAAGTTTCAGACCTTTGATATAATTTTTCATTGTGGACACACATCACACTTTCAACATAGTACATTTAAGACTTAAACGTATTGAACCATAATAAAAATAAAATAAAAAACCAAAGAGCTATACTTTTTTGTAGTCATTGGTAATAGAAAAACTAAACGTGTTGGACCATGATAAATGAACATTGATAGAGATGATTGACAATAAATACTGCTAGTCATTTTTTTATTTTTTAAGAGTAATTAATTTGAGGCATTGGCAACCTGAACTTTGATCACAGGCTGAAAAGGTGCACATTTACTGTTTTCCCTCCCTTTTTATGTGCATTCATTTCTAATGAAACATAGCTTCCTGATGCATTACAACTCGAGCATCCTCTTTTGGGTTAATAGACTCTATAGAGCACTTGTGATGTAAAATTGTGATTCGTTAGGCGTTCTCTATTGCTTGACATAAATCTTCTTTTTTTTTTTGTATGTTATGAAATAGAATAGTTTGCTTGTTTGAGAAATTAATTTGTGAATTGTGGTGCTTAGAAGCACTATTTTCATATTATTTAGTTTTAGTTTGTTTTCATTTATTTTCTTGCCATTTTAAATCTTATCATTGTTATTGCATTTGTTTCATACAAACTCAAAAGATATTTATTCCTTTGAAACATGTTATTATAGGAAAAGACATTCACTTATTGCATTTTCCATTTGTTATGGGTTTAAATTTCTTTTTTGAAATGTTTTAATTGAATGATAATATATTGTGATTTTAAATCTAATTTATAAAATACCTTGAGGTAAAATTTCTTGTTATTACTGTTGAATTATATGTTGTAAAAATCAAATAGTTTCCACTACAGAGCATTATGAATTTGAATGCTCTAAAATAACATTTATTTTTTTCCAATTTAATTATTTTAAATAAATATTTCACTTGTTAATAAAGTTTTTTTTTTTAGTTTTTTATTCCATTACAAACATGTTATTCAAATCCTGAATGTGTATTTATAATTTATTTATTATCAGATCCTATTTTATGTTTAAAAATATTAATAGTCACCTACTACCTCTATTATTTATTTTAAAAAAAATAAATATTCCTATATTGTTGTTTTGTAAATATTTAGTTTATCAGTCATTGATAAAGAAGCATTTTTTTTCTCTCACTTAATTTAAGTTCAGAAACTTAAGTTCTACTTTTTGACAAGCCTTTGTCTTTCTTACTGTGAATTTGAGTTACATAAGTGACAGTATTCTTCTTGTATTGACACTGTATATATTTAAAATAGTTTTGCTAGATTCTAAATTACACAGTCACCTGTTCACTTCCATATAGACAAACATATAGACTGCAAAGTTAAAACCAAAAATTAAAAAGAAAAGAAAAGAAAAAGCTATAACCTTAATTTTATGTATAGATAATAATTGGTAAATAAAATATATTCAGGAGTTATCGCTTTTCATTTTTTAACTGTTTCCTCTTGACTTGTTTATTTTATATTGAAATGTGCATTTTATCTTACATGTAAGGTGTGTAATAAATGCATTTTTTAAAGCATTACTGAACCTGATGCTGTTAATTTTTTTTTCTTATGTTTTTTTTTTTTAGACTCAATACTGAGCTGATCAACTGAGAAGTTATTCCACTCACTCTTTCATTTCATATATTATAACTCCGAATTCTTTAGATGTGTTGTGACCTATAAAACACGTGAGATTCTTTCGTTTTTCATTACTTGTATTATAAAACTGTTTCATAGCTTGTATAATAAAAATATTGGCTTGCAAAGAAGATTTTAAAAACTGAACATTTTCTTTTAAGTTTAATTTCCATCAATCCTACCTAAAAGATGATGGAAATAAGGTCCGTACAAATTTTTCAACTAGGAGACGTGGGCTTCCTTTCATGTACTAGTTCTCATATATTTTGTCTTTTGAAAACTTATTAGGCTTCGATCTTGAGCTGCTCGTGCAAACTCTTCCAGTCCCCCAGCCAATGGTGCAATAGTTCTTGCACTAATCATCACTTTGTTGCATATGCTTGAGCCTATAGTCCTTAGATTTTCAGATTACTAAATCCAGAGGAGGTTAAAACAGCATAAGCGACAATGGATCTTCTTGCTATTAAGCCAATGGTAACCTCAGACTACCTTGTGAATCTGATAAGCTTGCTAAGGTATTCAACTGATTGTAATACATCCAGTAATTTTAGCTTGTCTGAACTGTAATTGGCCGCCAAAAGAAGTGATGCAGATTTCTATCATACTCTGGGCTAAGCATTTGTTTAATAGAGAATAGACAGTCTGTGGTTCAGCTTCCTGAGTCTACTCTGCCACTTTCCCCTTATACTGTCACCCTTCTCCACCAACCTCTGACAAGGCCTTCAACAGGACATTATAGGCAGTAGGTAGAAGAACTAAAATGTCTGTAATTTTAGCAATTTCCATTAAGGAAAACCAGCTATTGTGATGGTACTCCTGATTACGTTACCAAACTCGATATAGCGTTTCATGTAAAACTAAAGATCAAGTTCGTTAACAGATGAAATCAGACAGGGGGAGGGGATTTTAAAATATCTGTTTTTAAATATCATGTCAAAAAAATTGTAAAAAGACCTATCTTATTGCAAATTTATTTGCCTATAAATGTTATATACATATTTTCCCAAACATGATATTACCCAAGATATTTGCATTTTCTAGTTTTCATCATTCAGTAACCCCCCATATTCTTACTCATGCCATATTAACAATAAGTTGTCATGAACACTTTATTGGAAGCTTAAATACTAAAAAAAAAAAAAAAAAAAAAAGACTCAGTTTAGCCATTTGAGTTAAAGCGTTGACTTTAATCTCATATGGTAAACCTAGAGCGGCGAGTTCAATTCCCGCCTGGGCAATAGGAATTTAGTGACGAAATTCATTAAATAAAATCCTTAGTTTCACCCTGGCTAGAAAAGGGTGGTAACCTGAGGTTACCCGCATCAATTAGCCTTAGTTGCAAAAAATGGACATTAATAAATAATTTAAATTTTAAATACTAAATTTCATTGTACTTTTTCTGTGTGAGGTAAATACAAATACGTTGTGTGGCAACATGTAAGATATTACATTCTTAACTCAAAAATGTTTAATTGGTCTATACCATACTTCATATTTAAATGCTTTATTAAAAACTAAAGATCACATTAGTCAATGGCTGAAACGACATTGAATAGGAAGGTTAATTCGAATATCCATAACATCTACGTTATTATGAGTCATATCGAAAAATCTTGTTAAACCATTGATGCTCTAAAATTGGTGTTCTATACATTTATTCATAGCTAAAATATTAAGCAAGTAAATCCACACTTCTACTCATCGGATATTTACTTAAAACTAGAGAGTTCAATGGTGGGATGAGATCAGTAGTGTCATACCACGACATGGGAAATCCTGCTTAGTTTAAGCAGCCTCTAAAGGACAGACTTTTCACATTACAATTTGTTTCCCTATTTATATATGTATGCAATATTCACTATTCCCCGTTTTGTTGTGTTGACATTCTTTTTCCATCCATATGTCAACAATTAATAACCAATAAACATCCTTGCTGATAATAGTATCTCCTGTATCCTTCAATAATTCTGAGGGGATTTCATCCAGCCCTGAGAATTTCTTAGAGAAAGAACAATTTCATCTGGGGAGCATTCTCAATATTCCGATCACTGAACAGATCCAAATGGTTACCAACCGAGTTTTTCAGATTTCAGTGTACCTTTAAACTACTGAGAACATCTTTCTTCTCAGATTTGATAACTCTGAGGGAAGGATTCCTTGTTTATCCAGACAGAATTCAAACTGTTGACTGAATCCCTGACTTGGGCGTTTGATTCCCTCGTGGAATTTCTAGTTTGTGCCCAAAAATCCAGTGTTTGTGTGTGCATACACGTGAAAAGGGTGGTAACCTATAGATAACCCATCCCGATTAGCCATAGTAGCATAAGTGGATATAAATATTAATAAAAAAACATGTGTACATATACACATATTGTAATATGTATCATTTTAAGCTTATGGAAGTAATAGGAAGGTAAAATGTTTATTTTGGATTTGCTAAGTAAGAGTGTACTATCATCGACAGCAAGTAGTTGCAGTTGACTCGCCAGAAGCGCAACTGTAATATTAAAAATAAACATTCTAACTTCAATTATTTTAGAAGATTTGGAGAAGTACTTTTCTCCACTCTTTGAAGAGTGTTTGATGACTTGCAAACATGAAGGAGATTTCTCCAAATCCCAGCAGCCGTGAGTCGTCAACTTGTTTGAAAAGATCTCCCTGGCAGACTTTTAGAGGATTGATCAGCCGCACATACTCCCTCAGCTCCCAAATAGATTAATTTTTGATACACCAGAATGAAATTTTTGTGTGTACAATTAATATTTGATAAAAAGATTTTTGTTTTTAGATCAGCTACTCTACTCTTAGTCCCCGCATGCCCTGATCATGTTACCTACAATTGAGTGCCTGAGAATAGATTAAATAACATCCTCTATAAAGGATGAACTATTTCTTAAGAGCTTTTAGGATTAAAATGAATCACTATTTCTAATTAGAAGGATAAAGATAAAGGAAAAAAAAAAAAACAATTTTTTTTCATAAAGTTTGTGTATTCTTGTACTTAGAACAAAAATATAAACAATATGTGTATCTTAGACCAAAATAAAGAACAACCATTTTGTGCTTGAGGACAAAGATATCTTAAACAAATTAACAGTTAATTGCACTCTTTTAAGAAAGAAGGTTTACTCCTTGCGAGAGAAGAAAACCCACAAAAAAAGGGAGATTAAGTAGCATGTTTACAACAAAAGTAGTACCAGAAAAGAACCAATATAAATATAGAATAAAATTAGTTATTCTAAAATAAAAGTGGATGCCATTAAAGGATGAATACAAATAAACCACAGAACAAGCTTTCTTATAACTGACTCAGCTAAAATCAAAATAAATTAGTCGAATCCCAAATATACATTTTCATAATGCATGCATAATGGTTAAGTATCTTTTACATATTTTTATCAGTTAGAATTCTGATTAATATATAATATGACTGACTGATAAACAGAATAATTTTACTAGTAAAAAATAACATTACAGACAAAAATGTTTTCTTCCTAGACCCCTGACAAACGTAGTATAAAATATGGTAACTAAGTATTATTTTTAATGCATAAACTTAATAAATAAATAAAAAAAGATATTAAACAACACTGCACAACATACTACATTTAATTAATAAAATTATACAAAAGAAAATTCATTTCAGAAGTTAATTAAAAAATAAACAAAATCGCATAAATATACTAACAAAAGGTGTCTTAAAAATAAAATTTGGTATTTCTTTTTATCTCCAACACCCAATATCAACACATTTTTTGTTATGCTCTTTAATATACCTTGACTTATAGATTATAACAAGAAAATTATAACATATAGTAATAGGAATCATACAATGACATTCTGGAATCGTAAGGAACTTGATTAGAACACTGCTCTTGCTGTGGACCTGAAACAGAAAGACAGTTGTTTAATTAATATAAATTATACTAATTTTTTTTCCCAAAACCAAAAGGATAAATTTATTTCACATATAAACTGCATTTCATCTTTATTAACACAATAATACATAGACAAGGTTATTAGGAACAACACATTACTTTCTGGGGATAATAGAGAAGCTAACTGCAACAAACCTGACCCTTTTTTAAGAATGGCTAGAAAGAAATAACTTTTGAGATTCGAGGGATTTAGTGGTTTCATATAATACATAATTTTAGTATTAAGAAATAAATTAAAATAAAAAAACTTTGTAACAAACTTCTCTCGACAAGTACTAAGTGTAAGAAGTACTAAAAACCTTCCTCATCTAAAACATTTAGACCACCCTATAAACAGTCCATACCAATATAAAAACGTACTAAATATAACTCTAATTGCCATATTTGTAAGAAAATATGCAGGAAACTGAACAATAGCATCAGGGTAGGTGTTTCATTATGGACAAGAATCATCATAAACTAAAACATCAGAATATTGAACAATTTATTGCCGAATTTTATTTTTCTTCACTTATGAAACACACCAACAAAAGCTACAACTTAAATATTTTATACACTGGATCTCTTCCCCAAAGACGAATTTAAACTGAATCTTTGTGTCTCTGCTGTTTGGGTAAAAAAACATATCAATTTTATTAATATTAAAGAACATGATATTCTCCACATCTCACCGAAGATGGCTTTCCAGTCCACCACTTGAAACTAGTATTCATTTTCAGTTCAGGAACTTGCTCATGATTTGGTTACGAACAATTTTTCCATTCATTGATCACTACGGAAAACCCGTTGGGTTACTTCTTGTTGCTCCTAGCTTCTTGCAATATTCATGAAGAAGAAACTCATACTGAAAACTATTAATTTTTGCTTCAGAGGAACTCAGCAGTGTCTAGGCCTTATACAAATACATAATAGTTTCATAATATATTTTTTAACCTGTTAATTTTATTGTATAGATTATTTTCATTGGCCTTAAGACACAAAATATTACACTGAAAACATGGTAGCCTTTTGATTTTGAAAGGAAGCTCTGAGAGTACTATTTATTCGCTGATCTCAACATTAGGAAGAGGAATTGTTTGTTAGATGTTCTATGAGTTATTAAAAGCTGTCTATATACCTTAGAGAAGGTCAGATTCCTTATACTCATGAGCAGGTTACAGCCAACATACTAACATGAACTTGTATTGATTAACTTCTTTGCAATTGCTACCATTCAACAAGGGTCTACAAATTTTCTATTGACAGCCACTTTAATCTTGTACCTTTTAATAGCACATAGCTCCTTTTAACTTCAAATATTCCTGTACTACCTTTTCAAGGCAATGTTGAACATAATAAAAACTTAGTGCTCCTTGCCGCTGATCCTGATTAGGGTCAAAGCCTCAGTCAGTAATTATTCTTTGTGAATCTAATATTCATCATTAATGTACAAAGACGCATTTATCAAGTAAATCATGCACTGTTTGGAAGTCAAAAAAAGTTGTATAAATCATCTCCTTAATCACTGTTTGTACAACTTCTACTTCCAATCACTTCAGTCTTGGTCAAGAGTCAATATCCAATTTGACAGGCTTATACATCTGCACCCTGCTCAATCATCATAAAAAGCTATTCATAGGATGGATTCTTCCAGTATTACATAAATCAAAATATTCTATTGCGAGTACTTCAGTTTTACTCTCTAAATATTCAGGATAGTCCGGTGTATTTGAGTTAACAATTGATTACTAGTTCAATACATCTATCACAGGAGCCTTTAGTCTCATCATTTTTTTCAAATTTCTGCACTCTACCAGATCTGGTTCCTGGATTATCTTTACTTTAAGCATCAAGTCTTCTGATAGCTTAATTGCTTTCAAATATAGAAAAAATAGACGTTTGCCAGCGTCACACAAGCATAATCGTTTTCTTCAGATGCATTAAAAATAACTATTGTTTACAAAAATACGCATTAATAATGGCTACAAGTAAAGTGAATCATCTAAATCCATTAAAAGAAAAAATAGACTTTTAAACTCCAAATTGGTGTTAATATTTTGAAAATTTCAGGGCTTTAGTACTATCTGGCTATATTGTCAAAAACATAATAATAGTTATATTGGTTTGGACAGTATTTATACCCAATTATCAATAGAGGAAATGAATAGAATAGCAACTCAATAGAAGCAAGTGACTGGTTCTTTTGGTGACTTCGAATAAAAGATTAATCAAGAATAGGTATAGAGCCCGAATAGTGAATAGCCTATTGATGTTTCAGGCTAGCTATTCAGCAATGAGAGAAAATTCTTAATTAGATTAAGACAGTTACACTTGCAACTGCAAGCTTAATAAGCACATATAATCAACTTTTTTGTGCTAGTACACAAAATCTCCCTGTAGGCATTAAACAGTACAAATATACTTGGAAAAGCATCAGTTGGACTATACTGAGTTCTTACAACGCTTTGGATGTTTTTTCTTTACTTCAAAAGAAGACACAATTTATTAAGTTGAATGAAGATTGGCATAATTATCTCAGATTGACAGGAACAAAATTATTTCAAAATTTTGTAATCAGTAACAAATTAAATTGTCAGTAGCACGTGCAACAAGGAATTATGAATGCTTCAAACTTTCTCAAAGTTTAAACAGAGTCTGAAGTTGCAAAATTCCTGAAACCTTCCACCTTATGTCATGATGGAATTTATCTACAGAACTGAATCCTCATCAGTTTTGTTGTCTATAATCTATGCTGCTTTAATTTCATATTGGGTACTGCCTCTTGTCTTACTGAATGCAAAAGCTAAAGAAATGTTTGACATGTACAAAACAATTGTCCAGTAATTTACAATTTATCTTCTTAGTTTGGTTTTATGAGGTCAGATATGTCCTTGACAACCTTGTTGACAAAATTCCCTGAGTCGCCATGAAATACTTTTGTCCTGCCTTTATTAGGCCGAAAGTAGTAAGTAGCATAAGTACGTGTAAAACTAGGAGTTCTGCAGATCAATGGTCGTGTGTTGGTAAGTAAAGTGGGTGTTTAAAAATAAGCACATACACCATATCAACAACAGGCTAGCTCATGAATAAATACTGCATATTTTTTTTAAAAAATACATTGCTTATTACAGCAATTTATTTCACTGTACAGTAGACAAGTGAGAAGGGATTTTTGTTTTGATATTATACCTCATTTCTTTTTGTTTATTTTTTGGTTTGTATTTGCTAGGTTTATGCCATTATATAAGTTTAAGATTTGTGTTGTATAATTAAGACTAAACTATATTACTATCAGTAGAGCTCATATATGAATAATATTAGCTTGTACATATCCAAAGATTTGATGATTTACATGATATTTAGCTTTTTAAACAGGCTTCAGGTTTGATTAAACTTGCATAGTTAAAATTCAATCACAATCTTCAAGTGGCTTGTTTAATTAAAAAGCTTGAGCAAAATTATCTCACAAAGTCTCCTGAGTGAAAAAATTGATCGTGGTTACCAAGCTCACACTTAGTGTACCCAGCTTTTATATGCCTACTATGATATTATGCTATCTGAATAAAGAAATAGATACTTTAAGCTAATAAGTAATGAATACTAAGTGCATTCATAATACTTTCTAGGCCAAATTGAAGGGCCCTTATACAAACATTCACAAAATATGAATTCATCTAACTTCGTACTAGAAAGTTACTAACTTGCTAGTGAAGGAATTTGGAGAACAGTGATTTAACTGGGCCATAAGCAACCTGCTGTAAAGTAATTACCTTACTTGCTACGAAATTCATAACGCATATTTCCATAATCTAAAATGGTGCTAAATTGAAATTCCATTTACCTTAAAAACAAAATTATATGTATATTAGAAAAGACAATAGTATTGAGGACTGAATTAAAAATAGGTCATTGATTGAATCTCAATAACTAAGCAATTAAAGGTATCAGTTTTAGCCATGTGATATTCAAACATATCTCAATTGAGAGTGGTGATAGGGAGAAGGTCAGAGAAGACATACAACAAAATTCCAAGTTCACCATTTCAGAATTTGGAAATTTAATATATGTATTGGAGACATTGGCAAAAGTCTTTGTAAACTCCAAACTAGAGATGAAGTTTGAGTGACTATAAGGAATGGTCCACACATTACAAGATAAAAAAGAAAGCTCATTTTCAGGTATTTATGGCCAAATGTAATAAAAGCAATAGCAAATGAATGAACGGTCAAGAGGACACAATGGTTAAAAGAACCTTTCATAAAGGCAAGTGATACTAAAAAGCTTCAAACATTACTTTATCAAACTATAGACCTAAAAACAAAATATTACTCCCAGCAAACCACAAAACTAAACCTTAAATCCAAAATGTTTGTGCTAAAACCTAATAATTCATGGGTCACCAATTTAATTTGATAATATTACTGATGTTCTTGGAGATTTCGAGCTATTTATTAATGTAATTATTTTCAGGTATTATCCGTAATATCTGAAGTTTTGTTTTTACCAATGTCAGCTTCCTCAAGAGATTCTCATTTCCATCTTGTTTCATATAATTGTATGTGATATATATATCTGTTCTCCCCAGTAAATCAAACAAAGCCTTTCTTCACAACTAGGTCACTCTCAAAGATACTGAATGATCCATGTAATTATCTAATCTTTTAAATCTAAAGGTAGTTCAGGAATTACATTATATAACCTTCAACTATAACCAAGTTACTTATAATATATTGGCAGTATACTAGATTTTAATCTAGTTGTTTGAGAAAAATGCAGCCACCCAGATTTTTTTTTTAAATTGTTTGTCAAGAGGCTTCTATTCTCCCTACATTTAAGTTAAATCATTTCACCCAATGATCATATACAATTGTGAAGTAAACTATTATTTGAATTGAAAATAACAAATATAATGGAAAGTGACCTGTTTTGAAAAGAAGTCTCTGTCCATGAATAACAAGGCTTGTTATTCATACCTGGGTGAAAAGTGGAATCATATGTCTTAGAAACTATCCAAAATAACCAACAGACCAGTTATCAGAATTTTGAAAAACGAGTTTGAAAGCATAACGATTACATGGGACATTTACAGTAATATTTTCTTAAAATATGAAATAATTTCCTATATGCTCTTGTTTATATCCCACAAGAAACAAATTAAATAAAAAATATAATATTAAATAACAAATAATAAAATTATTTGAAATAATATAATAATTACCATTCTAGAAGAAAATAAGTAAAAGCCTTGTTAGGCAGCAATGCATTTGAAAATATCTTAAGTACCACTTCTTCTGGTGGTCGTCTATTTCACCTGACTTTCTGACAGAACTCACATTTGATGATCAAATAGACAAAATAACAGGAAATGAAAAAACAATTTCATTCTCACAGATCACATCAGGTCAGGTCTAAGTCTAAACAATTTTCTGACTACATTGAAACTCCCCATAATTTTAAGGGAATGCCTGTTATATGCAATTGCTTTCTAGAATCAAATTCAAAATATTAGATGTTTCATCAATATCAGTTCTGCATCAACAGTGTAGAGTAAATCCTTAACAAAATTTAGGAAATCATGTTTTGATGTCTCCATAAATAAAATCTGCAATCACATTGTGAGTTGCAATACACTCCCAATACAATGTCTGAAACAATGTAAACAACACAAGAAATGAAATAAAATAAATAGATCCAATAAGGCATAGAAGAAGAGCATTTCATAATACAAACAAGAAGCTGGAAAGTCTAGACAATAAATACAAAAAGTAATTTTTTCCATTTTTTATAATTCCAGTCTTGAACATAAGAAATGTTAAAAGTCTTCTTGGGACCTGCTGAAAATCGCCTCACTTCACTCCAGATGAATAAAAATTGTTCTACAGTAGAAGAAATTTGAAACCTACACTGGATCATTACAGCAATGCTGAATTACCAAGACTTCATAATTTTTAATACATTTAATAAATCCCCTAAAATCAATTATATGCAATAATTTTGAACATGAAGAAGTAATGAGCTGAAACAATAAAATGGGGCAATGTAAATATCTATAGTTCCAAACCTCATTCTACATGGTCGCACGCCAGAAATACGCAGTAGTATATTCTGAGGATTATAATGTGTCTAGAGTATTCAAGTTTGGCTAATACTATGTCAGCAAAGAAATTAAAATGACTCCGTGCTCCAGAAAATATATTGGCCTTATTAAGCTTTGGCCAAATTTTCCCTTCTCTGAAAAGATGCAAAATTTAATCTCAAATCAGGAATGCTGTTCTTCTTCAGTACAATGTCCATGTTGATGACGGTAAAGATGATTTTTATAATACAGTAATTCAAACTATTATAATTTAACCACAAAGAGACATAAGTCTTATGCTATGAAAGACAAACAAGGGGTTTCAGCAAATAATGGGTAAACATGAATGACAATGGCAAAAGGTTTGAACTTGTGTGCGAAGAAAATCATTTAGCAGAAGAAGGAACTATTTTCCCACATTATGAATGTTTCATGGTAATTTGTGATCAACAGTTATAAGTACACTAGATCAACAACTATCAAATTGCATGCAAATAAAAATAACAAATGTCAGATCAATGATTGCAACTAGAAAATACTAAATGCATATTGTTGTCAATATAAGGAATTTAGTCCAAAAAGTTTGATATGGAATGGCCAGCTGAAGCACGCCCCAATGGTAGTAGGCTATGAAATAATATAAAAGTCTGCTCTGAGAGACTGAATACTAAGCAGAATTCCCTGCAGAGCTGGAATGACGCAATGTCATACCATTCTATCCTCCAGCCAACTGAAAGCTGAAAACTAAAAAAATCAAATTACACTGATAATTTTTGGGTTAGAGAAAAATGTATAGAACAATTGTAGAAAACACTTTTTCAGCTAGCCTGGTTACATAATACTTTTAGATCCAACACATTATAAGAGATATTTGTCATTGTATATTTCATATATTACAGCCAAAAAAAAAAAAGTATGAAACTCTAATACTATTATTTGAGATAACCTGATATCAAATGGTGCAGGGTTTGACCTCTGGTAAATGACTCCATTAATGAATTCTGAATAGTAGGAAATATTTAAAGAACAAAACAGTGAAATGAAATTAAATGAGCAAATAATGATTAGATAAATAAAAGTGAGAGGAAATGGGGAATGTCAACATTTGTACAATTAGGACAATAAAGTTAAATGAATTTTGACGTTGGAGACCAAATTTATAAAGAGTTTAAAGTAGAATATTCAGGTGAATGGAATGAATGAGGAAAAATATAAGATGCAAGTTGAATGAAAGCTGTCTTAAATAGTCTTACTTGCTAGGTGCAGATGCAGGCACAAATAACATAATCTAGCTGCAGGATACCTCTGGATACAGAGATGGCTTTGCTCCAGTATTAACATATTTGCTGCTTAAGTGGCTAGTCTCAAAAATCACTTCACTGGGCTCACAATTGCACTTAGTTCATCGTGCCTCTACAAGACGGAAAATCATGTCCATGTTGGTTCAGAAGTGAGACTTTGGCCGGGATTTTGAACTCCTGCTGTCTTTCTTAAAGATCCCACAGATTTCATAAGAGGTTTTGCTCCAGTAATTGAGATCAATAAGGTGCTGCTAGAATGTGAATTGATCGCTAGGGTAATATGATGATTTTAATCAAAAATGTTTTTATTAATATATTTAACATATGGGTGGGGATGGGATATAGCCAACCTGAAATTAGCAAAAGCAAATTTTAAAATGTTTTAAAATTGCTTGGGATTCACACGTATGTATAATATATTCATAAGAACATTTTTTATTAAAATCAGTCCATTACCCTGGCAATCAATTCACATTCTAGCAGCAGCTAGCTGATCTCAACTACTGAAGCATAACCTCCTGTGTGCATATGTGTGTGTGTGTGTGTGTGTGTGTGCATGTGAGTAAGTGAGACACCCCAGAAGTAAAATTCAGAAAACAACAAACAAGGTATATTCATTGAATTACATAAGAAACAATAAAAAGTCGGTCGACTCTCCTTGTGAGTATGATGGGGTGAGTACAATGCAAAGAGAAAATAATAAAAATTTCTACTTGGCAGTCTTGTCTTCACCAAGGTACATGTACAACCCTGACAACAGGCGATTGCTTTGTGGTACTCTTCTTGTCCAGTTGAATAACTAGGTCACCAATTTTCACCACTTCCATCTCACTCTGTGTTGCAATGTAAGGAAATACTCCTTTCGCCACCTCTGCCAAATGGATAAAAATGGGCTTGCATGCCATTCTAGGTCATATGGTGACAGCCTTCATGGGTCAACTGATTTGGGAGAGTTCCAATAAGAAAGTTCCTGGCATCAGAAATTCGCTTTGAGCAAAGGAGCAGCCAGTTATTAGTTTTAAGGACAGCCTACTGAAAGAGCTAATGAGTAGCCTCATTGCTGATTATATGCCAGCTACCGCAACTTTCCCCCTCCCCTCAAAGCAGAGGACATAATTTCAAAGCATGGGGACATAATTTCAGGTGCCATCCCTAGGGGCTCAGGAATGAGCTATATATTCTTTGTTGTCAAAAATAAGTAAACACCTTTTAGAAAATATGTGGTTCCTATAAAGGAGATCTATTGTCAGACCATATTGTTTAGAGCAACCCCCAAAGAGCCACACAGCTTTCCAAAGATGACAGAAATGCTGTAGCTGGCAACAAAGACACTGCTCCAAATACACAGCTATATCCACTATGTAAAGAGAGGAAAGGCAGAATACATTCCAAACACCCTCTTGGCATTAAAAATAAGAGCTTTGAGCCTGCCTTAAGTAATTCATTTTTATGAATAGAATAGATAAAATACTTTTAAAGTAAACATATTTATTTAATTTATATTTATTAAATTTGAGGACAAATGTCTGAATGAGACAAAACTCAAACCCAGGTCTTATATCTAGGCCAGTACACTAACCATTATACCACTTACAATCAAGAGTAAAAGTCCGTCACGCAGGGGACTGCGTTAACTAAGCAGATTTCCCAAGTGTGCCACGTTTTTGCATTTATCTCAAAAATTAAAAGTTCAATGAGAACAATATTTGGTATTTAAGCTTCAAATAAAATGTTTCATAACATAATAGAATATTGTTAATATGAGATGAGTAGGAGTGAGGGTTTACTGAAGACCAAAAACTAAAATATGTAAATATCTCAGTTAATAATCAAGATAGTCAAAAAATGTACATATCAACATTTATAGAACATTAAATTTGCAATAAGATTGGTTCTATACGCTTTTTCGATCCGACACCTAATAACGGAGATATTAAGAATTTTCGAAATTCTCCCCCTCTAAACCCCCCTCCTCCTGGTCCGATTTTAGCCGTTAACGATATTGATCTGTCTTTTTGTATAAAACGATTATATATCAAGTTTAGTAAAGATAAAACAAAAATTGTGACCGCTAGAGCGGTAACAGACAAATATATATATACACACAGTCTTGAACAGACCTCATTTTCGTTATCTCCTGGGTAGGATCGATGGACATTTGAAGAAAAATTTCAAAAATCGCATCATGAGTACAACCTCAATCGCTGATTTTCCTTAAGGGAAATCTGCTAAAAAGCACATATTTTTTTTTTCTTTTTCAAAATATTAAGCTATTTTGCGATAAAATGAAACTTCTTTATCTGAGTATTTATACAAATGGGCAGTTTTCAATTTAAAGGCCAATAATTAAATTTAAAGATATGCTAAAAATGTATGATCGTCTCCTTTCTTTCCACTAGAATTGTAAGATAACATGATATACAAATCAGAGGTCATTTGAATCAATGAAATTACCATGCTGGTCTATAACCTAAAAATGTCGCTGTCCCTTTCACGGTTACGCTTTTACAGAATAACAACCATTTATTCTTTATGCTTTATATACTATAGTGAATCACAGAATAAGCAGTGGTATTTGATGTATGAAAATGGGAATTATATCCATATATATATATATATATATATATATATATATATATATATATATATATATATATATATATATATATATATATATGGATATATAAAGGAATGTCCTTCCAAATTTTATTCCATAATAGAAAGCCTATCTGAAAAGATGTGAAACTAAAGCTGGACATAATATGTTTATTGATACAGTTGTTGTAAGTTAAAATCGCATGAGAAGAACAGAATTTTGAAAGAATCCATGGGCATCTGATAACTTTTCTGAAAATATAATGAGGATACCCAAACAGCTCCTTGAGGGCTAGGGATTTTGGTGTGAACAAATTATGAGCAAATCAATTTGCATACCTTTAATGATTTCTTTCTTTTAAAAAATAAAGCTAATAAGTGATTGATTATGAGCATTCAGGTTTCTTTTTTCTTTTTCTTAAATTGCAGCACAATTCTCAACAGTATCGGTAAATTTAATTTACAAGGATTCTTTCGATATGAGGATAAAAATATAGCTATTGAATTAACACAAAACAAAAATTATCTGGAAGTTCATTAAAATATGTTTTTTGTCCCTTTTACATCTAGAAACATGACATTCAATCCCTTCCTCCAAGGTCAACTGCAAGATATTTCAAGCCCATAATTCTTTATACCATCTATTTAAATATAAGTATTCGTATACTTTATAAATAAATATTTTAAAAATGGGGAAAAAAGGGATATTTTATTATCTAAAAATAAACTTCCGATCATGGTGCCCTTCTGGCCATTCCTTTATTACAGACCGATCATTGAAGCCAGAGCCAAAAGTATACAAAATGACAGAATTATCTACACCTCTTATGGGTCTCAGGCTACCCATGAATGTTAAAAAGATTATCTTAATAGTTTTGAATTACTTTGAAAATAGTGTTCCTATACCTGCAAAAGGAAGTTATTTTTGTAAAACTAAATCTATTCTGGTTAACTAAAAATGATTAACAACTAACACCTATTAAGAGAAAACTTTTATGAATGGAATGCACTGCCACTAAGTAATACTATTTTTAATATTTATTGCATTATAGGGGGAAAACTTAAAATAACCGGAATTCGGTCCTATATCTCCTGGCTACCTAGGACAGTACTCTAATAACTTGAGTAATGCCTAATTCAAACTATCTCTTTTTTTGGGCCAGCCTACACAAGCCCAATACACTGAAGAGAACATACTTAATGTAATGGAAATTTTTAAGGGTAGGAGAATTATGTGGAAGAATAAAAAAGTAGTAATTTTAAGAGTAACACTTTTGTTTAATGTTCAATACAACTAAAATAAAATAAAAGAAATAAGACGAGGTAGCTAATAATAAGATTTATAAAAGAAAAAATTAATGCTAATAGTTAATAGATTAAGAGCTGTGCAGAAAAAAGGATTTCACAACCGATTTCTATAAATATCTCAGGTAAAGAAGTTGCATTTTATGGTAAAATGAAGCAACAGAAAAAATGTCAGATTGAACTTATACTTAAAAATAGCAATGGGGATCTAGGCCATGAGAACTATGCTAGAATCCTTGGCGGTATATAGTAAGTATGATTGTTCATTAAAAAATGACATGGTAGTTCATAAAATGTTAATCCAAGAAAACAGAAATGTACAAAACTCAACGACTAAGTTCCAATGAACACTAGTTCTGAATGAAATCCATTCTTAAAGACCTGTTAAAATTGAAAACAGCGAGCAACAAAATCTAAGTTACCCATCTACATAAAAACAAGATAATTGAAAGAAAAAACAATGATATTTGAGTTGGTTGAAATAGGCTTTTGATTTATTTCAGGCAGGAAATTAATGATTTATGTATAACACTAAATTGAGATTTTTAGTATATTTAACTGTACTGATGTCAAAATAAATACTCTTTTCTAGTTGCAAACATTTTTCTCAACAAGAGATGGAGAAAAAACTATTGTCCCCACAACTTCATATGTCAAACTGTAAAACATTATTATTGTTCCATAATGTTTCACAATTCTTTTGGCACACAATAATACACTTGTATCTGAGTAGCGATTGCCATCCATAGAGGAAACAAATTATCCCTACATTACCTGAAATCCAAGGACAGTTAAAACCAAAACTTATAATTTTAAGTGAGCTAGGAATCCAAGTAGACATAGGCAACAACATGAGTACATAATTGCATAATGAGTAAATTCATTACTTTCCCTATTTAAAATTACAAGACCAGGGTGATTAATAGTTTATCTGAGCAATTAAATTGAAGTTTTTAAAGCAATAAATCATGCTAAAGAATACCTTGATGTCTTATTCGTTTTACAATATCGTTGTCTTCTTGAGTATTTGGTCGTTTCCTGCTAACAGCATTTCCATCTTGACAGTCCAACTCAGAAGATTCAAAAACATCCACAGACATACTCTCATGAGGTGGATCTGGTATTCTATGATATCCATAATATGAATTAGAAGAAATAAAATTCTGGCTAGGAGTTGAAGCAAGAGAGGGATCTTCGTTTACATTCCCCAAATCGAATAAAAAGCTATCACTTATATATTCTGGTCGAAAATTGAATGCTTTACGGTTGCCCCAGCAAGTGTTTCCATTAGATAGGGCTGGCATTTCAAAACAATGAAGTCAGATTGTTTATAGTAGACACTTCCAAATCTCAACTGAGCCTAACGGCAGCTCTGCTAATAATCGATAACTTTGAAAAATGGAAAGTTACGAAGTTACCTAGATATTTAATAGAGGGCATTGACCTAAATGGTATTGTGCCTACGCGGAAATATATGACGACATAAGCACCTGTAACCTACTTAAGCCTTAGTAGATTTAATGAATTCGTATTTTTTGTAAATTTATTAAGATTATTCAACCTTGTTTTGTTATTAATTATTTTGCAGGTTTGAAACCAAGGAATTCTTATTTTTAATAACGTACTTTAAACTGGCTTCAAGAACCATAGAAACAATCCCGGTATATATGCAATATATTGAATCAGCAGATGTATCCTTATGTTATATATTTTTCAGCGTTTATCTATACCTCATAGACCATTAATTATCCTAGTCATCCTTCTTGGCTAGGTGTAAGTTAATCAACAGCATTCTTGTCAAATATGTGGAACTCCAAGAAAATGCTGAAGAATTTTTGATGACATCTCCTTTCATTGTATACGGACACAATGTTTTGAATTTCGAAGGTGTCATAGATTTATTACGTCTCTTGTTAGTGACATACGAAACAGTAATAATGTTATCGGAATATTGAGAAAATTTGTTTAAGCAGTAAAGGGACCCTTTCAAGGCTTTCTGCTGCATAAAGGGTTTGCCATATAGTTTTTCTATTCTCAAAAACATAATAATTTATGTACCAAATCTGATCGAATACATAGAAACCGTTATGTGCAGCTCTTAAATGTACTATTGGCCGAAAACGGTTTCGCTATTAATTATTTGATACTTCAAGTAATGAACAACATTATATGAAAAATATTTCATATAAATGACAATTAATTTGTGTAATGGAAATCTTTATACTCTATACCTCAATTAGGCGGGAGCTTAACAAATACTAAGACAAAATGGCACCTATAGTATTTAAGTACACTTAAAACAATAATTCACATATTAGCAGATTAGGTTGTACTCAGGATGGGATTTTTAAAACATTTCTTCAAAATGTCCCTCGATCGTACCTAGGAGATGACGAAAATCATGTCCGTTCACAATTTTATAAAAATATGTTATTAGGTTTATTACAAAAATAATACACGGTGTTTATTAGAGTTCTATTGGAATACAAAATTAAAGACACAAGCTTTAGAGTTTTTAATCACTGAACAATTGATTTGACAATACACTACACACTTGGTAATTAATTTTTAACTATTACTCACAGTATGCACTGATAACTTCAATCTTTATTGCACAGCACAATTACACACGATCGCTGAAGTTACAAAAACACGGGACTGTACTGATCTTCACAAAGAACACGGCACTGCACTGTTCTTTACATAAACACATGGAGGCGAACACAGTTTCCCTTTTCTTGAGCGAGACGCTGTATTACAAGGGAGTGGGGTAGTGTTTATGGGTTGTAATAGAGATTTGTTGGAATTTTCAGGCAACGGGCGGTGTCTGGAGAGTTGTATAACTGCGGGGCCGCTTTTATAGACGGGCGGAAGATCAAAAACAAAGGGTCCAGACGGGGACTAAGACCTTCTAAAATCTAACTGGTGGCAACCAGTGTCAGCGGTCCTTCATTGGTCAGTTCCTTTTATCTATTTCCTACTTCTCAAATACAGAGTAACTCTGTATATATATATATATATATGCCTGTTATCGCTCTAACGGTCGCTATATTTTTCTGATCGATATTTAAACGTTTTATGTAAAAGTTCATTAACGGCTAAAATCGGACCGGGGGGGGGGGGGGTTTAGAGGGTAATTTCGAAAGTGAAATATCTCCGTTATTATACGTTGTATCGAAAATTTGTATAGAATTAATCTTATTGTATATGTGATGGCCTATACATGTTGTTATGTACGTATTTTCATTATCTTGATTATTAACCGTTATTAGCTTTTAGCCTTTAGTAATCCTCCAATCCTACTCATGTCATATTAACAATACGCTTTTATATTGTGAAGCCCATTATTTATATCGTAAATACCAAATATTGTTCTCATTGAACTTTTAAATTTTGAGATAAATGCAAATACGTGACGCACCTGGGAAATCTGCTTAGTTTACGCAGCTCCTGTGTGACGGATTTTCGATGAATTTGTGGAAACAAACCACCTACCGAAAAAGAGTGTTCTTTCAGTTAAGTGCAGGAACGGGGGCGGTATGTTTGTCTTTCTATTATTTTAAGTTTCTCTTTGGTCTTTGCTTCTCTATGGTGGAACAGTTGGGCAAACTGTTATCAATTTCTTGAAGGCTTGTCGGTCTTTTTATCAAGTTGTTTATTTCTTATTGTAAATAGTCGTATATACTGTTATGTGGACTGATACTCTAAACTACATTGTTTTCCAAAATCCCGTTTCTGAGACGGCTCTTTCTGCAATAACGAGCACGGTATAAAATATTTGAAGAAAATATATGAATTAAAGTTTGTTTGTTACTCTACTACAGCTCTCAAAAGTGGTTTTACAATTATTAGTTAATATGAAAACTATATTTTAGGCGAAAGTATTATCTAGGAGTGCTGAAGTTATAATGCCAAAACAACAACCAGTTCAGCAAATCATCAAAATGGATCCTGAACCATTATGGAAATTGGCTGGCAAAAGTGGTTTCTTTGTAAGAATGGCTGGTATTTCTGGAGGTGCTGCTGTTGTATTGGGTGCTTATGGAGCCCATTGTAAGAATTAATTATTTGTGTAAACATTAAGTTTCTTTTCCATAAAGGGCAAACAAATTGAAATACTCTTATCTGTAATCTAAGTGAATAACATTTCTTTATTCTGGGAACAAACTTAAGTTAAACTTAATACCCAGAAGTATTTAGTATTATTTTATTAAGTATTAGATTACCTAAATTATATTTAGATATATGGAGGCAAAGGAACATGCTTATTACTATTACACTTGTAATAATTATTTAAGTTTTATTTGGGATAGAAGCTGAACTGATTCTTCACTGTTTGTATTGAATTTTAGGATAATGGTCTATTTCAGATATGGTAGCATTTTTTTTTTCTGGAGATTCTTCTGTACATCATCATTTTTAACTTTAGTCTGATTTTGAGCCGTTCAATCAAATAAATCGTTTCTAGTTGGTCTGTTCCTAGTATTATTATTATTTTTTAGAGTCACGGAAGATGATCTATACAACTAGAAAATTACATATAGCTAAACCATTGTTCATGTTAGATGGACATAAAGCTTCAGGTAGTAGATAGTTTAGATCCTTTTCTTGTAATCATTTTCACAAAGTCCTTTTTTATTGTGTACAAGGGCATTCAATCATTTAATTTATCATTTTCAATGAGTAATCTGGATAGACTACTATCTTGAGCTTGGGTTATTAGATTAGGAATGAGAATAATGCTACGTGCACGATAGGCCTTGTTATTTGAACCATAGACTGAGGGTCACACCTTTCATCAATTACCAAAATATAACGATATATTTTAATGTTTTCATGTTTATTATTATGTTCGAAGTTGTTATTCCAAATTCAGTTAATTAAACCCTAAAATTTTAGATGATTAGGGGATCAGGTTAGCCATGTGAGTTGAAGTGTTGGCTTTAATCTCACATGGTAAACCTTGAGTGGTGAGTTCGATGCCCTCCTGGGCAATAGAATTTATTTAGTTATGAACACATTAAATCAAATCCTTAGTCCCACCTTGGCTAGAAAAGGGTGGTCACCATTTGATGATCCGTCCCAATTAGCCTTAGTAGCAAAAGGTGGATGTTATAAATAATTATAATAACAATCAAATTATTTATTAATATTTAGTCACATGTTTATGACTGTTCTGGAACTTCAAAGATTATAGTAAAACTGATTGTGGTTGGATGGTTATCTCTCTACAAGGGTCATTTTGCGTCAAATAATCACACTTATTTAACATCATCATCTCTGATTTTTACGAAATTTGTCTCACACATAGTATTGATATTAACCAATGAAAATGTCAAACTTCATTCAGTTATAACAAATTGTGTTAGATATATAAATTTGTCAAAAAATACTTCCATAAAATGTTTTTGTACACAAAGGCACTTTAAATACAAGTATGAGTTTCCTACATCAGACAAATTAGAGAAGTACATATTTGACCACATGAATGTTTTATAACCTGAAGAAAATATTCACTTGGATTAATTTGAGTCTTGGGTTCTATGTCAGTGGTAGAATTCCTTAATTCTAATTTCCAGTCCCCCTGGCAACAAAATGGTGGAATCATGTTGATAATCCATCCCAAAAATCCTTAGTTCCATCTATGATCTATTAGACCTTAATTAAGTTTTAATTTGTTGAAGAAATTCACCTCTAGGTTTATATGCATTATTTCTGAGCTTGATTTCATCCACATTGTGGTGGGCCCTTCCAAAAAACAATTTATTTTATATGTAAGTATGAACTGTATTTTTAATTTCAGATTAACACGCCCCCCCCTCCCTCAATTCAACCTTCACTACACTTTGTGTTGAAGTTCTCAACGGTCCATGGAGGCCCAAGGCCTGTTATTTGGCTATGGTGGGAGGTCAAAATATCTGCTTGGCAACCCCCGTACCATATTGTGGTAGCATTACAGAAGAAGAAAAAACACTACTTTATTAAATTAGATACTCAATCATTTCATTATACTGAGTGAGAACCGGAGGAATAGCTAGAAGTTCAATCTTGAATTCTAGTAGCTCCACAACTAAATAAAATTTAGTGAGCAGTTCTTGGTCTCGAACTTCAAGTTTCTTGGGGCTCTTATTTCTCAGACTAGCAAAGCTGTTCAACTTTCCTTAGTGATAGCCCATATTTCGTTTCCATATCTCATATATTTGTTTTTCTGGTGATTCTCTGAAAGCAGATAACTTTTGTAGGGCACAGAAACATCTGTTTCCTGTGAGGATAATGACATGATGTTGCTCTCTTTGTCTATCCCCCCTCCACAGGCATTTTAAATGCACTTTTTCAAGGTAATGTGTACTCTCCGCAATATGATTGTACCCCTTACCCTCTGCTCTGTCTAGAATTTTTCCTGTACCTGGTCTTCTCCCATGCGTATTTTAAGCCGATAACTTGAGCTGTTAGAACACCAGATATTTCTGATATTTTCTAGCAGTGATCAACACATATTAGCACCTGTCATGTGCTGGGTGAGTCTGCTGTACACGTACCATCAGGGTTTGTCCTTATTTTTCAGATTGCCCCTTCCAGGTAGAGGTTAAACAGTATGAGTATACTTAATCTCCTTGTCTTAAGCCACTGGTCACTTCAAAACCATTATAGCCACCAACTCACTGTAACTCACTATTTGTAAAATGGTAGTACTAATTCTGAATCATTCATGGGCATCTGCACTGTGATTCTCTAATGTTTCACCACACTTAGATGTATTATATAGAAAGCTCAAAAACATTCATTTTAATATTTGTAAAAATATTAAAAAGAGATACCATTGTTTTTACCAATATAATAATCCCATTATGCACACATATTAATTATAAAATTATGTTATTGCAAACATTACTTGCAATAATTTTTTGGCTTATAATATGTCCTTCTTTTTCAGCTGTATTACCCGATAAAGAAAAAGATGAAAAAGCTAAAGTTGCTTTTGAAACTGCAAATCGTTATCACTTTATTCATACTTTAGCTCTCCTGGGTGTTCCATTGTGTAGATATCCTGCTTTAGTAAGTATACGTTTATACACATTTTCACACAGGTGGAAAGTGTAATATACTCATTTTAACTTCTTTTTTTTCTCATTAGAATAATTTTTAAAGAGGAGAATATTTAAAGAAAATGTTATTCATCGTTTTGGAATAATTACTAATAATTAAAAAAAAAATATTTGTGCACTTATTTCAAGTCTCAAAAGTACTTGTAGTTGAGTGCCATTACTCAAATAGTGGATTGACTAGGAATTTTTCAGTCCAAATGTGTTTTTATCTAATATAAATAAGTCCAAAGTTTTAATCCAGAGAGATATGTAGCCAATTCAGAAATTTAAGTGGTACTTAATAACTGTCATTGACGAATTAAAATAAAAGTGGTTTTTAAATGGAGTTATTAATTTTTGCTGTTTTGGCCTTCAGTAAACCTCTACTCCTTCAGATGATTTTCACATTAAGTTACTTTATTACTAACCAGCTCATGTCTAGCTTAACTTTCAAGTCTTGTTAACATAAGATACTTTGAAAGAAAGAAATATAGATTACTATTTGCAGATGAAGTTATATGAGCTAGTGGCTGGCTCCATAAGTGGTGCTTATTTAAAAAATGAATAAATAACTATCACTTATACTATTTATTTTTCAATGAAAATAAGTGGAAAATTACCTGGAGGAGTTGTCTTGTGTTTCTCTCTCCGAGAATGAGCGTAAAATTATTTATTTCTTTTTAAATGTTCCTTCAGTCTTATTCTTATTTTCCATTATCTTTGATCTATGTATAAGGCTTCATAATTTGTACAAGAATTATTATATACCCCTCTTATTGCACAATAGATAGGTTCTTTTTTTTATCTTTCATCCTTGTCAAGATTTCTAAAGAATGCAGACTCTTGAATACTATTGCTTTATTTAAATTTATGACTCCTTTTTTTCTTTTCTGTGATGAGCCTCAAGTAAGGGTTGAAGATTGGGCAAAATAATCTATATTAAGAAAGTCATTCACATGGGTTTTGTAGAAACTAAACTTTCCCACATGCTGGACTCACATACTGATGATGTTATCTCATATTCTATTATCCCCAGGTATAAAGAATTTGAAATTTAAGCTGGACATGAAACATTTAATTTCAATGTAAATTGCATAAGTAGGAGTGGGGGCTGTCTAAAAAATAATATCTTGTTTGATATTTGAGCTAGAAAAAAATGTATAGAATGTCAATCGTATTACATTACTTTGCTATTAATTTTAACTATATATTGTGTTGATATTTTTGACCAGGTTATATTTATATATGATGTTGTTTTTTTGGAGGCATAAACTAAGTTTCTTTCACCAACTTTGACCAAACCTTCAAAAAAACAACAACACCATGTATATATATTCAATTTAATACATAATAACTAACAAACACATAATTGTGCACTTTTTTCCTTCTCAAAACCACCAATCAACCATTATAAACCTGGTGATTAAGTGATACATGAAATGGTTTAACATTGAGCATGGTATCTATCAAATATAAAATGTGGCTTTTAGAGTTTCAATTTTTATTTGATAGAAATTATGATGGAATAAGATGTTTCATGATATATTGGTTTATTGTTAATGCAAAATGAGTAGGAGTTTGGTTTCATTTCATCGCTGAACACTCCACGCTCTAGAAGTCCCAATTTTCATTTGATTGGTACCATAATCGATATTTAACCATTTCATGTAAAACTAAGTTTGCTAATGACCATTTTTAGAATCATCTTAAATTGGGTTTAGAGAAGGAGCCATTACATTAAAAAATCATGTACATCTCTAGAATTATGCTTTGCACTGAGAAATGTTATAATAACCAAACTGGATGTACACAGTACTTATTGTAGAGGAAAACAGGCCCACTGTGTACATCCAGATTAATTCGTTCCTCTTCCTCCCAGTTTCCTTAGAAGTTATAATAACTAATTTATCTACAAAGTATGTACTACAATTGTACCTTTGTAATGCATATATCTTAAGGTTAAATACTTTAGATGTTTGCTTCAAAAAAGAGTCCCTGTTTTTGGAGATATTCAAGTGAAGAGGTTCACAAGGCTATACACTGGGTTCCCATTGCCTGTTCCAGGGTATAATTAATGAAGAATGGAGAAAACTCCATTCGATACTAAATTAAATTTATTGATATGCATTTGGCAGTAGTTACTAGTTTAGTGGCTCCAGTCTCGGTGGACCGAATGTCAGGAGTTTGTATTTAATAATTTATAAATGAACATTTTTGTGAATAATTTATAGGTATAAAAAATAATTGGTTCAACAGCTCATGAGAGTCAACATTGGTGGGAGGTGAATTGGTTTGCTTGATGATGGACAGTGGACTTGTGGTTCATTTGAGACCAAAGTCAACTTTACTCAGTTAACTTCACAAAAGTTAAGCTTCTTTGGTATTTTTACTCCTTGTATGAAGCAAAGGAAGCATTTTAATTGTGAAAGTTTTCATAATTCAACAGAATTATCCTTTTTGGTCCTCCCTGAACCTATTTTGACTGGTTTTGTCATGATTTATATATGTATCTCACATTACTCGAAAACCACAAGCTTTAGAATTTTGAAATTTCGTATTTGAAGCTGTAATGTCTAATTGTGCACTTACCCTTTTCAATGGGACAAACTCAACCAAGCGGATGGGGTGGGGTTTAGGGAGGGCAAAAGTAATAAAAAAAATCCAAAGTTTATTATACTATTTGTGTTACAAATACTTCTAACCTTTTTTGGTTTATCATGAGAAGATCTATAAATTATGTTCTAAGCCACGTCATCCGATGCATTAGAACAGAGATTTTGTATATCACATTCAAAATAATAATTTTAAATGAAATGCAGAGATTCAGTATCCAGTGCTTGTGAATAATAACATTCATAAAAAGTGACAAGAATTTATCTTAATTTTTTTGTTTTATTTTAGATATGTTCTGTAAATTCTGTAACAAATTGATTTTTAACCAATTTTTTTTTCCAGAGTGGTTCCTTGTTTGTCCTTGGATTAAGCTTATTTTCTGGTACCTGTTATTACTTTGCACTGACAGGAGATAACAGATTTCGCCGCCTTACACCCATTGGAGGGACATGTTTGATTTTGGGATGGATAGCAATGGTTTTATAAATTCTTTTATATCCTAGATCCTGTTTTAATGTCATGTTAATGTGATGATTATTGGTTGTTTACTTTTTTTATTTAAAACTGCAAATGTGAATCTTCATTTGGTATACAAAATGTGTATTTGGTTGTTTAATGTAAGGAATATGAAAAGAGGTTGAGTTATTGGTCTTTTGAAGTATTATTTTTTTAATTCTTATTTTTATCTTTTTTTAGGTGTTTTTATATTATTAAATGACTAAGCATATAATTTGATCAATAATGTATTGTAATTATGAATGCATGTATATTGTTCATTTTCCTATATTCTGACATACTTTTACATAAGTTAAGAAGTGTAGTATATTTAGTTAATAATGGATTCTTTTAACTAAATCCTGTCTATTTAGTCAATCTGTACATATCTGTGAATTTAGCCTGTTTATAAATTCCTACATTTTCTTCAAATGTAGGAAGGTCTCCATACTTTTTATTAGAATTTTTTACTAACTCATTTTCTTTAAGTACAAATGTGAAACTGTATCCATGACTAGTATTGCAATCCAATGGCCTGACTACAACTCCTCTCTAAATGTTTTTTCTTTTATTGCAATTGCTCCTTCATAAATATATTCAATTGAGGGAGCCCCTTTAGAATAATCAGCAATAATTATAGCTATTTATATTATAATAATTATCAAAATTATAAACCAAAGTTTCATTATCCTCTTTCATCATACGTACTTCTACTATCTGTCATTTGGCTTTTGTTATATTGTCATAATTTCTAAATCTCTTGAATAAAAAATGACAAATAGACATAGCATCGGTTTTTTTTTTTTTGGTTAATACACTTTTTAATCAATGTTTGTAACTGTTAATCAGGAGTGTTTGAAATTGTTTATTTGAATCCTATTGGTTAGGATATGTTATTAAAATATTATTTACTGTTAGTACTGTTTATTGTTTGTGTGATATTATCTTAATTTGTGTGTTACATTAAGTTCGTATAATGAATTATGTTTTATAAAGTAGAATTTATGCATCTGATGTACCTACTAACTTTTAAATACTTGTAAAGTATTTTCCCCTTTGTTAATATTGTTATTAGAAGAATATAAATCCTCAATTCACTAACTTTTATTTTATTTTTAAAACTATCCTCTAATTATTTTCCAAACTACTTTTTTAGACATATTTTCTCCAACTTGAATATTAACCTAGTTATTTATATTTTTATGGTTTCCGTCTTTTGTAAACCCCCACTTCTACTCAAGTAGAATTTTCACTTTAAGTACCTCAGTGGCTATACATCTCATGCTCAGCATTCTTTTTAATTCCTGCTAATGCAGGCTTCTTATAGTGGAAGAAATAGAAAATAAATGGTGTTATGAGATCATAAGCATATCATATTTTGACAAGAAAAATTTCCTTAGTTCTGGCAGCACCTCCATGACAGGCTTTTTTTTTTGCTTGAATGCTCCTGATATATGTATAAAACTATATTTGAAAGAAAAAAAACAAAACAAAACTGTTAATAATTTTAAAAAAATGATGACTAGTACAGTATTATTAATTGGACTACTTAATAGATTTTGTTGTGAGCTAAAATTACAAATTATGGACTGGGCAATTTATGTTTACAACTAAAGTTGTAACAAAATCCATAAATAGGTTAGAAAAGCTTTATGAAAATGGTTCTAAATTTTTGGGACAAGAGTTAATCACTTTTTCTCAAACCACTAAATTTAATTCATTACTGGAAAAGAGTATTTCAATGTCAAATGGATTCTTTCAAATTTTTCTTGAGCTTCAAACAAAGAATCTATTGACTATTAACACGTTGATGGCGGATTTTGAAGGATGTTTGACAACTGTTAGTGCTGTTTCAATTCATTCTGTATCCATCTAGCCAACTGGAAATATCTCTAATTTCTCCTAGCCTTTTTAAAGAGTTTTTCTTCTTACCTGAGCCACCTGCCTCAAGGTTTTTAAATTTTTGTTGTAACCACCCCTTTTCAGGTAAAATTAAGTGGAATAAATATTTCCAAGGATATTTTTAAGAGGTCAAAAAAATCCCTTAGCAGATTGTTTTCATTCAATTCTTCCACATGTATACACTTTTTTGCAATATTGCTAATGAACTTTTTAAAACATGAATACTTTTATAAATTAAAATATTAAACATATTTTTTACTAAATATAATATGCCTGATTAAAATAAGATAAATAGAATTAGTATTTTATATTTGAAATATTATTCATGTTTCATTTCCAGTGCATGAATGGATGTCCCTTCCTAATGACGACTGTCGAACACCCTTCAACAGGAATTTTTTTCCAGTAAAAAACTAAAATATCGGTGAAATTTGTTATGAAACATTTAAAGCATTGAATTGAGGTTAAATTTAAACAAAAAAAATTATCTGCCATCGGGAATGATTTTACTTCATATGGCTTAGTCGCCAACGTGATAAAGAAGAAAAGTTTTTTGTTGCTGTATATAAATAAATAGAGAGGATGACCCACAACTTTCATTGAGATCTGAACAGCCCAATAAAATTTTATTTGAAAAACAACTAATAGGTCAATCCTCAAAGTATAACCCTGTATTGAGCCAGCTATCAACCAATTCTTGAAGAATTCATGGGTACCAGTCATTATCTTTTGATCTGACGGTCTCATCAATACTGTTTTCAACTTTCCCCTGATTACTGAACTATATTTCTCAAATAAAATGAATCAATGAAGGAAAACAAGTACTCAAATGGAAGGTCATCAGTTTTATTCAGTTATTCTAGCGGTTCGAGGATGAGCATTATCTTGTTGTAGAAGACTTACTTCCATTTGACCAGTATAGAATATTTCTGAACCAGAACTTCATACACCTCCTTTGCTTGCTAGGAAAATGTTCTGCATTTATAGAACGACCATCAGAAACCAGTTTAAAGTACACCAAACTGTGGAAATTCAATCAAACACAATATAACTTTATTGAAAGTGCGACACAACCGGACTCAATAATAGGCCTATTAACCAATGCTTTTTTGAGCCAGAATAATGGTAATAGATCGTTTTGTATCAAAAGTGACTATTGCTTTCAAAAGATGAGGGTCTTTAGGATATATATATATATATATATATATATATATATATATATATATATATATATATATATATATATATATATATATGTGTGCAGTTGCTGACATATATTTTCTCGACGTTAGGTTTGGGTCAATGAAATAAATTATTTTGTATTTATTAAATTATCTTGAATAAGATATATATATATATATATAAGTGTAAGGCTATAAATTACATTTTGCTTAACACTGGAATATGTCTTATGTAACTCAGAACAGTTATTCAACTTTAATGTGTTTTTGGGCGAATTTTACTTGTTTATTTTTGGTTTTTATTTACTTGGTAAAACAAGAGTTTTAGGTTTGATTCCAGCCTGGATATAAATAAATAACATATTTTTTGTAAGTTTAAAAGTATAATTTTTTGTATATGACTTTGAAGATACGATCAACAGCTATGTGATGCACAAACCTCAAACCTTTATATCTAAAGAATTACATCCTTCTTAATAAACCATGGATGGCACTTATTTTACAACCAGATTGAATCACATTATAACTAAAACTTCCAACAAGGCAAGAGAATGGTTGTGTAGTCCTCACTCACAGAAGTAATGTTTAAAATGCGGTATCGGACTATAACATTTAAGCAGATTAAGGAAGAAAAAAAAAACATTTTTGTTAAGGAGAAGTTTATTTGATCAATTCTAAAGAAACAGAAATCAATGAAACATGAACAGAGGAACAAATATTACAATATTTCGTCCAATATATGTTATAAACATTCTTAAAAAGTGCATTTAAAGCCAAGATGAATTTGATTAAATTACTGCTTGATATTGCTCTTTTCAGAAACTTCATATTTATATTTGCTGCATACACATCTCTTAAAAAGATCATTTATTGACATGAATATGTGTTTTCCATAATTGAAAACGAGCGACTGAAATACCCATTATTAGGCCACAAGAATTATAGGATTAGTTCTAGTAGAAATGTGTCTTTCGTTGTTCGACTTAGCACAGCCATCCATCCACCAATCCACAAAATTTAATGGAGCTCTACTCTTAGAATGATCAACTCTAATATTCCAAAAATATAAGAAAAAATCCAATAATGGAGAAAGGTTCACATGGTGATGCAAAAATAATTAGTACTACATAATAAATAATAAACTACTTACATACAACCATTTTAAATTAAAATTTTTTTTCTCATTTGTCCTTCCCTATATTTACTAATTAATCTTGTTTTAATTTTAATTTCAAGCAACAATATTTCATCAATCACTATATCAAACTCCGTTTTTTTTTTTTTTTGTAAAATATTAAATGGAAGAAATATTTTCTTAGTTAAAATTATTCAATTTTAATGTAGGCCTTTCTATGATTCTTTCTTATATTTATTGAAATAATACAAATATATACAGTCTTGTCACAATCTCTGTCATTGTAAATAATTACTTTGCACTACTAAATGTTGAAAGTTATAATGTTTAAGAGAAGTAAATAATTAATTGTTTAATCACAAACCCCTATTCTATTCTACATCTTCCCTTTTCTGCTATATCTTTCTCTCTTCCGTTTCCTATTGGTCAGTTAAATGCTAAATACAGACAATAAATAAACATATCACAAATTTCTAACAAAATTGATTATAAAGACAATTATTTTTTATGTTATCAAGTATTAATGTTTAATAATATAGGTGGAGAAATTATAAAACCATGATCTTTTTAAGAGTCAGTTCCCTCACACTTAGCAATGTTCTGAAAAGAGTCCTTGGAAGAGACCCATTTCAAAGACTTAAGGATGTAAAATATTTTAAAGCGTAAGTTTGCAAAAGTTAATGCTGAAGAGATCATTGATCACTTGTGGCAGTTTTATCACAGAATCATAGCCACTATTTGAATTACTTTAGTGTGCTATATGAAAATTATTCACCAAATGGTGTTTAACACACACCATTTGGTGTGAAAGAATGATTAAAGATATAATATTATTGATTAAATTTTAACATTACGATGATTAAACTTTTTCATTGTTAAAAATGGGCATTAAATAAAAAGTTCAACTCGAGTAACTCATAGGAATCCTATAAAAAAGTAAGGTAAGTGGAAAGCAGGATGCTCACAAATTATTTAATTCAATGTATCAAAATATATTACAACACCAATTTATAAATTAAACATGCAAATAGTTATGTTTTATTATTAATGTAGTGACTAGCACATTGATATATCAATAGAGTGGCAGAAGGTCATTTGGTAGAAAACACTCTTCTTTTTTTCATCACTGTATTAATCCTCTCAGCATGTTTCTAACATATACCTACACTATGCATGTATTCAGCAACAATTTTTGGTTAGTATTAGTAAATGTTCTCTAAGCAGAAGGTAATGTTATAGAAGAGAAGTGAGAATTTTCTATTAAATAACCTGCTGTTCTATTCATAATAAAGATTCGACTATTTTCTTCAAATTGTTTGTTAAAAAAAATTAACTTGAATAGTCACTTCAGGATACAACTACTAACTGAATATCTCAAACCAATATCAGTAATATGGAGAAAGAGTCACCATTCTCTCGATTATAGTACTAACTCTAAATTAAGGTTAGAATAGATAAAAAAAAAAAAAAAAATCCTTCATAATGTAATACAATAGATCAAGGGTAGGCAAATCTTTTTATCGGCAGTTAAATTTCAGATAAAAGAGTATATATGGTTTGTATTTTAAACAATAATGTTAATATTGATTATGTTATGTCAGAATATTTTCTTATAAATTGTGAGAAATAATTTACCAATAAATTATAAAACTAAGTCTACATATATTGCATATTTTTAGGCCAAATAGAAGTTTTATTTTAATGTGAAGTATTTCAAAAAGTGATTGGCAGAATAGATTGAAGCTTGTAGGCGAGAAATTGTCTGCTAGCTACTATTTGCCTATACCTACAATAGATCATTGGATTGTGGCCAATTTTTAAGCAAAATAACATAAAGAGAGAAATAAATGAACTTTGTCACTTGGCCACCAGCCTGGCAATATATATAGTAAGGTTCTTAAATGACCCAATTCAGAGTTAGTACTTAAAGGAAAAAAGGTTTTTCATAATTTTCCATTACAGTTTCAGTTCCTATTGGACAGTTATAGATGAATTTATTGGAGGCAAATATATTTTGAAAGATGAATATATAAATTAAATGTTTACTAAAGTAGCTAGATAGAGTAATAGGTTAAGATGTTTTCAAATTCTCAAGAATACAATTTTTTTTTTCACTGAGAAGTATTAAAATAGAATAAATGAACAAGGGAAATCAAATACTGAAAATTAGCAAAGGAGGGGTGGTTAGACAAAAGGAGGTGGGGTGGATAAACTATTTTGAATTTGTTCAGACTATAAATTATAGAACACAATCACTATCAAAGAAGTAAAAATCTTGTCCTACTCAAAGAAGAAAAGCTTAAATAAATCTCCAAAACTGTATGCTTTGTTATAATATATTTTATATGTATCATATTTCTCCAGAAGTCAAGGTCAAAATGAATTATTTTAGCAACAATAGTCTTACATTCAAACGTTCTCTCATATACATCCTGCTTTTCCCAAAAGTATCTAAATTTGAAATACAACAATTTAATATAGCAAAAAACAGTGTAGAAAAGTCTATATTTAACCTAGTGATTATACAATGCAGAAGGCAAAGTGGTATGAATATTTTCTAAAAATATTCTTGGGCTCAATTTATATATTGGCACATTTCTAAAATACTAAATCACCAGATACTTTAGAATTAAAGATAATCTTTTTTACATATACCCGCTATAACATGTAATGAATCAAAAGAAATGCATTTAAACTTCTGTAATCGCAAACGTAATTGCCATTATATAAATACTATCTATACAAGATTACTACCTCACATTAAATTATAGCAAATATATTAAAAAAAAAACAAAAAACTAAATAACCACAAGCATTGATAATTATTAAATCAGTTTTTACACTAGTCAAATAGGATAATAACATTTAAGGGAGATAATCTAAAATCTACAAGTGTTAGTAGTCAAGAAAAGTGTTTTTATTATAATTAAGTCTTTACAATAAATAAAACAAGCTTATTTTTTTACACACCATAAGAAATTATAATTAAGAAAAGTATTTTTAATATTTCAAGCCTATCTCTAGATAACTTTTCCAAAGCTTAAAAAAAATAAAAAATAATGATAATGGTGAGGATTGAAATTCTAGTGCTTTCAGTCATTTTTCTTTAATATTAGATAATTCAAAAAGTAGGTGATTGCTGTTGAACCATTTAAAGTTGATTATGGAATATTTTTAGAACAAAAAAATGTCTAATTCCAAACTGACGTAATAATATTTATGACAATGAATAAAAAACTGTTAGGATATATGAAACTGGAGAAAGATATTAATAGTGAAGTTCATGAGCAACAAAATAGTAAATATTGAATTAAAAATAACATAAATATCTATAACATTTTTTTCAGTAAACCTTGTAAAAAAACCTTTCAGGCCAAAAAAAAAACTTAAAAGAGTCTGTAAAATATATTTGTTCGTCTTAGGGCAAATTATCGATATAAGGATTTATGAAATTATGCACAGCAAAAACAATTTAATATTAAATAATTGTCATTGAATGACACCCCTTATTCTTGTTCCCCTCAGTGGAGTTTTTCACATTAGATTTATCAAGATGTATGACAATAGTAAACACCATCAACTAAAATTTGCCTACAAAAAAAACTGGATAGATTCTAAACAAATTTATTTATTTTGATCTAATTATGAAAAAAAAATAAGTTAATTTATATTCAGTTAAATTATATAAATTAAGTTCAATCATTCTTCATGTCCTAACACTGGTAAAGGAAAATTAGCCTCAGCAGAAACACAAAGAAAAATAATAATGAAGTAGAAGTGAAGAATAAATATACAAACTAGGTTTCAAAAACATGAGTCCATTAGTCTAGTGCCCTGTCTCATAATGATAATGTTTAATAATTTCACATTTGGACTTCAAAAATTTTTAGGTTCAAAAAAGTAACTGAAGAAAGTGAGTAAAATGAATATTATGAAATAAAAAAATTGAAACCACTTGTCCCATGAATAATCAATATTACAGTTGACAAAAATAAATCAATCCAACAGCACAACTACAAAATTATTCCATACATTAAGTAATATCAGGTGCTTTTTAAGGGTAGGTGAATAAAAGAGTTCAATACAATAAGTTTTAACATTTAATTCTTCAGAAAATGCTTTGTTGGATTTTTTTAACATGCACAATTAGTCAACCATAATATATACTGGAGGGGAGAGCAAAGAGGAACTGTTACTTCAACCATTAAAGTGACAATATAAACCTGTTGTCTATGATACGTTTTAGAAGCACACTGTTTAATGTGTGTGTGTATGTGTACTCGTACATATACACAGATACAACATACTTGACCAACCGAAATTATTGGAAGGGGGGGTAGCTTATATCATTGTTTGGGTTAGCTAACTTTTAATTTTAAACATGCTTTTTCTTCAATTTTAAATTAAGGTTGAATAAGGTATTTACTTTCCACTCGGTATTGGCCTCACAAGAAAATAAATTCTTAGAGATCCTAAAAAAGTGCCTGAGTGTCATCCCTTAGCAAAGGAAACCAGGTCTTCTTTATTGACAAGCCAATGGATTGTAGTAAAACTACTTAATACATTTTCAGGGGAACCCACCAAAAGGGTTAAATAAAAATCCCATAGAGGCTTTTATATATCTAATAGCTCACGGATAACATGTACTGGGAATTAAATTGTTCTTGAAAATTACATTAAATTTGAGAAAGTATTGAGTTTAGAAAACTTTTTAATAGCTTTTCAGGAATATTTCATTGAAGTCATCTTCCCTCCATACAAATCCATCATTTATGATTTCTAGCCTAATTTTTACTCTGTACGCTATGTGATGTAATGAAATAATATGAGCTCACTAAGTTAGAGAAATTTACAAAATTTAATTGAAATGAGCTTTTTGCAAATCTAGTTACTTGAAGAAAAAAAAAGAAAAGGTTCCAATTATTTATATGAAATGCATGTATTATGTTGATTCAAATAATTTTCAGCAACCTATCATAAATTTGAATAACAAATATTATCTGTTTAAATAAGATAAAACTGCTTTCTTTTCTTTGGGATGAATAATTTTGACTAATCATGAGGGTAGTACTTTATTCTTAAGAATACATTGGAAAAAGTAAAACAGATTTTAAGTATAATTCTGAATACTATATGGATGTATTAAAATATCTTTTAACTAAAATTGTAATCATTATCTTGAAATTCACTACTACCAGACAAAGTCTGTTAATGTAAGAATCGTTCAGAAGCTTTTAAACACTGTGGTTAGCCAAAGCAGGTTCTATGTATATCTCACTTTTTTATTTTTTGCTTAAGGAGCCTGTTTCAATTTAGCCTCTTTGAGATAACTAAAGCACAAGACTCCAAAATAAGAACACTTTTTGAACTCAAATCAGAAAATGTATCTAATTATAAAGAAATATTTTTATTTATGAGCCTTACTTATAAAATAAAATAACCCATTATATGATTCAGAATTACGAACCAAAAGAACTTCAAAATCTAAAGGATTAATCATTTAGTTAATTTGGGAATTATTCAAATAGAAAGTTTAAAAATAAAACTTTCAAAATAAAATTATAACAAAGTAGAGTTATTTATATTGTAGCAAGAGTACAAAACTTTTCATTTTTTTGTCAACACTCTTAATATTAAAAACATAATTAATTTTAATGATTTTATTCCTAACCAGGAACTGAAAAGTGCTTCTAGCCTAGAAAAAAAATCTAAATTGATCAATGTAATACTTGTGGGATAAGCTATAGTAAATAATAATTTAAATAAATATTTCCTATTATCATTGTTATTTACTTAAATAGCAGTATAGCCGCTATTGAAATTAGATTTTCTATGGAAAAATTGTATTTTATATATATACACACACACAGATAGTTAATTTTTATTAAAAAAAAAAAAAACGGTCCTACACAGCTTTTTACATGTATTAGTATAAGTACATAATAATACCATAAAATATAGTAGTTAACTTTCTGAAAGACTCATAATTTTTTTAAAGTTTTTTTTTGTTTTTGGTCACAGTAAAGATGTTTCTACATTACAAAAGAATGAATAATGGTCTGCTTAGAAAAAAAAACTCCATTAAAAAACTATCCCACCCTGGCTAGAAAAGGGTAGTAACCTGTAGATAACTTGTCCCAATTAGCCATAGTAGTAAAAAGTGGACGTTAATAAATAATAATAATAATAAAAAACTATTAAAGTGTGCAACATTAATGTATATGAGTGTGCATGTGCCTGACTAATGCACATATAATAGTAATTAATTAATATACAAAAATTTAGGCAAGAATAGTAACTAATAATAGTGGAGCGTAAATTACATGAAAGAGGAAGCAGCCAGAAAAGAAAGTTAAAGAAATGTTTACAAATTTATTATATTATCACAACTATTTATTAGAATTACCAATTATATATAATTAAGCAAAATGTATTGTTTATTTATTTGGTATCAAACACTCAAAAATTTAAAAGATATATTAAAGAAAATAGCTAATTGTTGCATTACATAAGTACTAGAAATAAAATAATATATGTCCATATTAATGAACGTGATTTTTTTTCCAATTCAGTTTAAATTCTGATTACTATAGATATTTTAAAAATGAACAGGATAGTTAATTTAATGATATATTTGAGCGAAGAAATAATTCTGTTACAATCTGAAAACCAAAATGTTCCACAACAACAATACTTCCTTTTCTTCTTAGAAGGGAGTAAAAAAAACTTGTTAACAACCCTCCAGGAAATGAAAACTATTTACCATATATTAATACATACTGCATATATATATGTGTGTGTGTGTGTGTATTAACTAATTAAAAAATCAAGACCAAGAGGATGAATGCCTTCTTCCAGAAATTATTAAGAAAACAAGTAAAGAACCATTGGATAAATACTAATTAAAACAAATATTCACCTTATGCTAGCAAGTTTTTTTATTTTTTTTTATTTTTTTTTTTTATTAAGAGTTGCATACAATAATGATCCTAATATACAAGGAAATTCCATAGTAAAACCAACAAAATATTTTTCCAGCAAGAGTAAGCCCAAATCTTGACTGACTCTTAAAATGTCGGTTTAATTTAGTAAATTATGCTCTAACAGAGTAAATCTTTTAAAGTAAAGTCTTGAGCAAATCGACTTTGTTGAAAAGCTATAAATAAATAAATAGACCAAGTAAAATAGTTTATTAAAAATCAAATATTGTATTTTATTTTGTTCATTTAACTAGTAAATTATATAAAATTAAGTTTTAGCCTAACTTTGTAACAATTAGCAATAACGTATCAGATGTTGTTATTGTAACAATGACACAAAAAACATTTCAATTAATTTAGCGAAATCATTACATTTTTTAAATAGTTACACTTTCACCCCTTTGATAAACAGGCAGGTCCAGGCAGAGAAATTGTAGAGGCTAGATGCCTTTAATTGAAGGAACTTATTTACCGATTGTATTGAAAGGGCTATAATGGTGGTAGAGGACCAGATCCTGAAGGACTTAACAACTGGTAATTAATTGTTCTTTTATTTTTTAATGTTCACATTTTCTCTAAAAACATTTCCTAACAATAAAATTCAATGACTGCTTTATTAAAGCTAATAGGGTAAATTCTTTAGATACAATACTTCGAGCACTATACTTCCATTGCAACTGAAATATATCTTGCAAGCAGACAAGGAATTGTTGAAAATGTGTGCTATTTATTTATGATTTCAACAATAATTTTACTTAATATCAGATACGTGTACTTCAATGAAAAATAAATAAAAATGGGAACTAAGCACTAAAATATATCTAGTCCTTTTTTGTGCAAGGAGCACAATTAATGTCACATTAATGGAGAATGATATGTTTCACGATTGACTACATATATTCACGGGGAAAGTAATAACCAGTTTTCTATGGGTTTATATTTAATTTTCTTTTCTTTCTTTTTTTCATAAATATTAAAATTGTTCTTCTAAAGACAGGTGGAACTAATTGTTAATTCTTGAATATTATTTTGGCTAGTAAGTTGATGTTGATGAATTGCAACAAGTTAGCTCACTAGTATTTTTACATAAATATTCCACGTCCAGTTTTATCAGTGTATGCGGCTGAGGCACCCTTATATTTGAAGATTACCCTAAGCCTTGCAAGACCTCAATTGTAGTGTACTTATCAAATAAAATCCCTCCCTCATTTAAGTATGAAACCCTCAATTCAATGCATTAAGGACAATGACTTAACACACTTAGATAACCTTAAACAATATTACAATGCCTATATCCCACTATTACAGAAACAAATAAATAACTGCTCTGAACAATTTTCTGACAAAATACACTTCAATTTAAATATTTACATAATTTTTAACAATAAATGGTCGAGGAGAATCTTGTAATGTCACTCTAGTTTTGTCCGAATAAGAACTCCAATAGTTTTATGTTTAAATATTATTATATTTAATAAAATACCTGTGGTTCAAAACATTATTGAAATTTTTTAAAAAACATTATATACAAGAACTTTCCATCGCTGAAAAAAATAGTTTGGCTTGTGAATCAAATTAATAGAGGCATTAATAAAATACGGTAAGGAGTGAATTAATTTATTATCAATAAATTCTAATGATTATTAACTGATATTCAATTAATGTTTAAAAATAAATGCATCATACAATGTAATTTATGAATATAAGTATAAACTAAAACACAAGATCTGTTTCTTTTTTTTCCGTGTTGCAATGTGCTCATATTAGTTATCTAGATATTAAGCGGAAGTTTGGAAGAAAAGAACCAAATAACTAATGTTTCATTTCTCAATGGTTTTTGCAGGAATTGTTTTACTATTTTTTTTATATGTATAGTTTTGCACATAAAGGCGTTATATTTATTTTAAATGATGGCTTTTCTGATAAATCAATAAAGATACAGTATTATTTTCAATCTTATAATGTTCAGATTAATAATACCTTAGGAGTTTACTGAAATCTAATAAAATAAAAAATCAGGAGACATTATTAGGACAACCCTAGAATAGTTTTTAACTTATTCTTCAAATTTCGTAAAACATTTAAAAAAAATAAATATTGTATATTTTTTTTTTAAAATGCAAGATTTTAAGTAAAATTGTTACACTATAATCAAAATAGAGTCCATGAACATTGAAGGCTCTTGCATACCACTTTAATAAATATAGGATAACTTGGATGAACTTCAAATTTATCATTTTATTTTCACCACAGACCTTTTTATTTTGTTTTTATCACAGGGGCAGTAATTGTTTAATTATTTACTGAATACTTGAGGTGCCTACAATAGCTATTCTAAGTTCACTTAAACAGTCTTGAAAAATGTTTGAAAATTCTGCAACATTTTAGGTAAAACAGATAATTTTCTGATCCAGTCTTGAAGAAAATGGATGGGTGATAAAAAATAACTGTAGCTCATGCTCATGATCCCTAAGATAGTGAAGAATATTTTGTGTGAGAAGGAACAATTATAGCACGCAAAGTTGCATGCTGCATGTTGTGTAAGAATCATTGCCTAACATAAGCTAGTTGTATGTCACTTATACTTTTTTAATTTATTCAAATAAAATCTTGTGCTAATTGCAATATCTATATGAGATTTTTTTTTTCTTTCTAATCAGATCATCACAATTTTCTTTATCAATATAATGGTTGATGGGTAATCCTTATATTTAATTAACTGTTCTCTTCATATTCTGTCTTTCAAATCTTAATACTTAAAGGAAGGGACTCATTTTTCAGCTCTTTAATGTTTTCATATCATTGTTGCAGCTGTGACACCTTCTGTGTGCCAACCAGAACCCAGTTAAACCGTTCTCTTTGGAGTTCTGATTAAAAACATCCATGGATTAAAAAATTGCATTATAATTTAAATTGAGTTTCTATGCACTAGGTTTTATCCATGTGCAAGAGTCATCGTCTTATAACACTGTCAGTTTTTAGGTTAAGGTTTCATGGCAGCAATGACAATAAGCTTATACCCTGAAGCAAAACAGTTAAAATAGCTTTATTGGAAGGATTCGGGAGTTATTACTTTTATTCCAATTCTGGTCAAAAGAGAGTAGCAGAAAAGAATATTGCTGTAATATCACAATTATGTAGGTTTAATATAAAAATATATTTACACTTTACATTAATTGTTATTTCCTTCTTTCACAATTTTTATATTTTCTTTCAGGATTTAATTTATTAAATTTGTAATCCATTTAACTAATAAATATGTATGATTATAATAAATAGGTATAAAGCTGAAACCTTGATTCTTTCTCTTAGAAGATAATGATTATTGTTCTTAAAAATAATATTTTTGTTGACTCAAAAAGGTATTTAATTAGAAATAGACAAATATATTCTTATCAATAAAAAATCGCATTAAAAAGAATAAAACTAAAAGGAAACAAATAGGAACAACATACAATCACCTCAATATTAGTTTGTTTTTTGTTTTTTTTGGATAAATTTAATTAATAGATCACGAAGAGATGATTTATATTTAATTTTCTGGCTGCATATAAATAGTAAAACATGCAAAATAAATATTTCAAATCATTAATACTGTAAGAAAAAGTGGTGCGAAAATAATAAAATAAAATGTGCTAATGTATTAATTAAATATTTCTTCAAATAATACAAAAAAAAATAAATAAATAAATAAATTTACAAGCATTAAGTATTCAAATATTCATCATTAACAAACTTACCACATTAACAACATGTTAATTGTATACTCTAAGCCTTTAAATGGCTTTTGGAATACTTTATAAAGACTTTACTCCACATTTTATGAAAAAATATAAAAAAAGGCCTTAACAAAACACAACAAAAATATATCTTTTTACAAATTATTGCTATAAGGTACAGATACAATCAATAAATATAATGGTAACAAAATACTGTATATTATACAACCTAAATTATAAATACTATAGTAGAGTATAAAGATTTTCTTTAAAAAACTCTTTATTTAAAAAGCTCACAAGCATTCTCCATTTATACACACAATTGCTTAAGAGCTTGGAAGAAGATATGAATATTGCAAATGACTTTTATATATTTATCAGAATAGACCCGTAATATCAGCACAAGTTATCAAACTGTTTGCTAAAAGGAGACCATAAATTTGGTCCCGAATTCCAAATCTTAAAAATATTTTCAATATAAATATTATTTTTGCATTATTTCAAATATAATCTTATCAATAATACACCATAGTATAACATTCATGAGATCATATGCTACCTTAGCAAGTTAAATAAATTATTTTTTTTCAGTTATCTTAAAAATCTATATTAATAATACTAACTAGATATATTTATAAATGTAATACCGTTACAAAAGACATTGAAGAAGAATAGAAGGCATTTCAGTCATTATAAAATATTAAAAATAATGGAAAACCCACAATTCCTTTAAAAATGTAAACTACTAATAATATCTGAATGTTTTTTGCATAAAATCTGTATAAATAGTTGGTCAGATAGATTAATAAATAGGAATATTTATAAATGTAAATAATGCTGAAGTTTAAGAAAATACCTTAGAAGTCAAACCAATAAATGCTTAAAATAGCATTTATAGGTTTTCTGCCAAGAGACAAGTCATTTGTGAAAGAATTACTAAATGTAGTAGAAAAAATGAGATACGATTATTGCTGAATATTACAGAAATCGGATGCTGAACAGCTCAAGCACTGTGATATGAAGCCAAGTCTTTTGCTGCATGAAGAAGCCGCTTCACATGGCCAACTTTTGTAACACCAAGGTCTTTTAGATCTCTTCTAGTAATAGTCATAAGCTCTCGTCCACGAATGTCATGTCTTGTAAAGGCTTCACAATACTCACCTAGCTGTAGAGACTCCAACCAGGTACTAACCTATAATTGATAAAAAACTATCAATTGAATCTTACAAATAATCAGTCTTATACAGCATAATTCTGAAATTTCATCATAATCTAATACATTGGATTTCAAGTCTTTGTTTATTCTATATATGCTAATCAGCCCGATCCTATACATGTAATCATAAACACACAAACATGAGGATCTAATCCCATAATCTATTCTCTTAAAGCCTGAGGACCAACCATCCTCTAATGGCTTTAACTCTGAAGTTAAAGTCTGACTGAACTTCTCTGAAGAAGTGGTAAAGTTTTAATATTATTTTCTATTTTTTCCCCCACACAATCTCTATAGTGGTAAACCTTTTGTGATTTCTTTCAAGGAAATGAGAATTGAAAAAGGATATTCCTGCTTAGGGACACTTTGTCAATTACCGCCAATGTAGTTGGCCTGTATCTTTTGAGAATAGTTGGCTTCAAATATCTTATCCTCTAAATGAATAAAAAAACAAGATAAATGGAGAAATTACAAACCCTCCCCCTAAAAAATTATACTGTATTTTATTGTTGAAGTTGGCAGAATGCACCTTCCAGTGTTTATTTAGGAACAAGGCAAATAACATTTTGTCTCTTACAAGGGGAGTGCACGGCCTTCCCCCCACCGATTTGAACGAAAATATTTTAGTGTTTAGTACCTGATTAAAAACCAATTCTATTAAAGCGAGAGAACGCAAAAAGCGTTCGTCTAAAAAAAATTGTTAAAGTTTGCCTGAATATCTTGAGTTGTTCGCAAGGTATCTATTTCAAGGAGTCCCCCCCCCCATGGCTCAGGGGATAGTGCTTTCTTTTTGTAATCGGAAATTTCAAGTATGAAACTCACCGGGAGCAACAATGTTTTTCTGATTTTTTTTTGCATTTTTTGATTCTAGATCGTTTATTTAATATTAATAAATAAATAAAAAGTATTTTTTATTTTTTATCGTGTTCCATATATTTAAAGAAAATTCGAATGCTTTCTGTCAAAAACGTAATTGGTATAAGGACTTACAATATTATACAAGAAATATATTATTCATTAAAAACGTAAGTATATAACAATTATCAGCAATAACACAGATATTTTATTAATATTTTTAAAGAGTTTTATCTATCTTTACCAATTTATTTGATATTATTTTATTTTACAATAAATAAAGATATTTAAAATTTTCTATTTCTAGAGATAAAAATATTCTTTGAATATTTTTCTACATTTGAGCTATATTTTCATTACGCTTGGCATAGGATCACTGATGTATATTTCTATCATCAAGTTAAACATTTTATCAAGTGTCTCCAAAATTACTCGTATTTGATCGAACAGACTCGCAAAATATCATGTAGTAGTAAAATACATTCTACTTTTCAACACCATTGTCATCCACAATAAAATTGTTATCTTGACAGAATTGGTTTTTAATCAGGTACTAAACACTAAAAAATTTTCGTTCAAATTGGTGGGGGGAAGGCTGTGCACTCCCCTTGTTAGTCAAAACCATTGCTATTGTGTGTAGTGTTTGGAGAAGTTATATTGGCTTGTGAAAGAATTCACCAGATTAGTCCTCAATTGAGTTTGAAGCTTACTCAGTATTGTACTGGCCTAAACAGCCATTACTGGTAGATTCAATACATTTTTCTCTAATAAACAAAAATAATGAATAATTAAAACAGAAGTGATACTTCTTTGTTTACACACCTTAATATGATAGTCTTCAAACCAGTCTGATTTTCATTAATTTCTTATAAATCTAAAATTCAGTAATGTAATAATAATAATTGTTTTATTATCTAAAGGGGGTTTAGAGAGGTTTAAAAGTTCAAAATATCAGTTATGACTTAGGTTTAAAACTGTCATACGATCAATTGTATTGGAAATGTAAAATTCTACAATTGTTTTCCTATGTAGTTTTTCTCAAACTAAAATATTAATTGAGTTATTTATATGTTTTAGTTTTAAGTTAATCTTATGTTCAACTCAAATGATTTTCACTTAAAGCAACTCTATCAATAAATATCTTGTTTCAGCTTAAATTACAAACCCTAGCAAATGCACAACAAACTTTTTTTCATCTAGAGGTATCAAAATGAAAAACTAATTTACTCCAGACCTAGATCTTATGATGATACCTACAGTAATAGTTTATTTTCAAAGAGAAAATTCACTAATATGGCCTAAATCGTCGAATACAATTGGTGAGCCCTTCCAGAGTTTTGGAGGTCAAACTTTGACTACTAGAGAATGCCTTACAGAAGACAACAAACATGAAGATGGTACTGTTGCATCAAAAGTGTTAGTATTAGCCAGTAATCCATTGATAGGGATGGTAACCGAAATATACATATAATGGAAGGAACAGCTCTTTATTTAATAACAATCTTTATATGATTTTTAAATTCTAATCGAATAAGTTAAACTGGCTTTGACAGGTCAACAATAGTAAAAACAACTAATTATAACTATAAAAATACTGGACAACTTTGTATTGAAAAGAAAAGAATGGCAATAAAAGTTTATTAGTACACTTGTGAAGCACACAAAAACTGAAGAATAAAAATAAAATAAAAAATTAAACAATGATAAAAAATAAATTGAGGTGTACATACATTCACAGCAGAATTAAAAGGTTCATGCACATAAAATCAAAGAATGCTCAATGCTGCAAGTAGTTTAAAAAAGGCAAATTTTAAGACTGAAAAAAAAATAAAACAGGCAAAAAAAGTGTTAAGTAAAAATAATAAATAAAAAAAAACTCAAATAAAATATAAAATGTTCATTACAAAAATGCCTACCTCTTGGACTCCCCATGAACTAACATCCCTCGACACTCCTTTGGGTAAATCAATTTTTTCAGCTTTCTCTCGGCGAAACTTCAGCCAAGATAAACTTTTTTTTGACTTTCGGTCCTAAAAAAATATAATGGTTTTAAAATGCCAACTGTTTGATCCATGTAAAACTTTCTTCAGTTTTATATTGAAACCATGGATCATGCATAAATAGAACTCTGTGTCAGATATATATATATAGGGTTTTCACTAATTTCATATAAATCTAGAATTAAAATACTTGAAGCACGACGAATTGTTTTCATTGGTCAAGGAGGAGTGGAGGTTAAGTTGTTATTGTGTTAACAGGCTATATGGTTTGTCTTCCCGTAAACTGGAATTCCTGATTTTCAAATGGACGCAGAATGAAGAGGGTCACAAGAACACAGTTTTCTGTCTTTAATTAACCTCCACTTCTACTCTCTGTTCTGTAAATTGTCTTATTTCAAGCTTGAGTACAACATATTGTTTTCATCAGACAAGGAGGAGTGGGGGAATTAAAGATGGGGTAAAGTCAGTAATTGAAAGTATCAATGTTATTATGACTCCGATCAAGAAACATTACATATAATCAATCTTGTTGGACATGTAATATTATACAATTACTGTTCTATATATATATATATATATATATATATATATATATATATATATATATATATATTTAACTTGAATAAAAAACAGGTTATTTGTAGTTTTTATTTTTCAGCCTACATAGTTAACCCTGGTTCTACTCATACGATTTTTATTTAAAGCATCTACGCCTATAAACACCTAGCTTAAATTTCAAGTTCTGTTTACGTAACCTACTTATTTCAGGCAAAATACAGAATAGAATGAATGATGAAGTCATTGTAGTATTGTTTTAGGTGGAAAATCTGCTTAGATAAGACAAATTCTTTAATCATGCCTCAGCTTTGATAATGAGACTTTGTTCTCTGACAGCTACCAAGCATAATAATAGCTATGAAGGAAGATAATTTTGATCATCATTCTGAATTTAGTTAAGTACAAATATCATTCACCATTCTTAAATAATGTGATTTAATGTATTATTTAAGAAATATGTAATATTTAATAACATTTTAAAATGTATCACGTTAAGTATCATAACTTAAATTTACATAACAGAAGAAGCTCACTAATTTTAAATTCACTATAATCAGTAACTTTTGTCTGCTCCCTTTATAAAACCTCTAATATTAAAAAACAACAACAATATTTTTGTAATGGAAAGTGTTTTTAATAAATAATGGTACCTCTAAAATTCAAATATGTTTATACTTGGACCTCGAGAATTCAAACTATGTTACCGTAAGCCACTGAAATTTGGAATAAGTACAAAAACAAGCCTGCTGAAACATGAACTAATGTTTATATGCAGTTTTCTCTAGACCTGAATTCATTTACATTGTTTTCTTTGCGATGTTATAAAGGGCTTTATGAGTAGGGCGTTATGATGATTTTTGCTGTGAAGGTACTTTGGTGTTAAATGGATTATATGTTTACGTAAGTTACCACTGTACGTAAGGATGTGTTTAAAGAAGTATAAGTGCTTAACAATATAACAAAAATTAAATTTACTGACAGTGAAAAGTGGTGAAAAACATAAGAAGTATGCAGCCGATAGGTTTGGTATCCCCACTATTGTTCTCTATCGCTAATCAAGAGAGTAGGAAACAGATGGAGACAGGTAATCTAGATCATAAAAGGCTATGAAAATCTGAATTCCATGAAGTAGGCATTATTTTAACAGAAAAGTAATAATCATACTTGAAAATTTAGTTTCTTTCTATTCTATCGCAGCACCAAAAAAAACTAATGTAATACTAATGTACAAATAATTATGTAGGCATAAGGTTACTAATAGATTATTTTGTAAGAATAAAGATGTGACTTAGAATACAAATTTCATTGACAAAAATTTCAATAATTCCTGTAAATAAAAATAAATTGGCTGACCCCCAAAATTTTGAATTAGTGAGATTTGACTGTACCCATTTTAAGAATCTAATAAAACTATCATGCAATCAGTTCATTTATAATTAAAACATAAAAGTAAAGAATACTCTTCAATAAATATGGAATATGGTAGTATGGTGAATTGTATAAAACCAAAATAATAGTTTTGTATTTATTTATTGAAGTTTGATTTTATTATACATAAAAATAATCTTTGTTTGTCTAAAGTGTGTTTTGGCTCTTTGTAGGTTAAGTCTGAAGACTCACTCTCTATATTTTTAGATAAGACAACCAATCACATTATTCCAGAATGATAAACTTAGAATGCTCTAGAACCAAACATAATAATGTTTTGACCACTTAGGTATTAGTTTAGAGTCGGCATGCTTTATTGATTGACATCTATCATAATCTCTATACATGCCCACTTTCGTACAATTCAGTTGTTATTTAAGCATTAAAAGAGCAAAAACAAACAAATGGACACTAAAGTCACCAATTGTTGAAATTGTTTCAAATTCATCTACAATTTTCTATAACAAAACTATTTTATTTACATATACATATGTGCCCCACTCACAACACGCACACACACTCACTAATATTAAGCTAAAACTCATCTGAAGCCTAATTTGGTATTGTGATTCATATGTGTGATGAGACATCAACTACTAAATGAGATTAAAAAACACAGAGCTTAATATTTAGCCTACAAGACGGGTAAGCATATTACCCTTTACTAAAAATATCTCCAATTGTTCAGTTCAAAGGATATATAGTCGCCTAAAATCCTGAGCCTTGCTAAGAGAATCATGAATTATGGTGTGCCAACAAATCTATATAAAGGAGTCATACTTGTACACAGTGCAAGACAAGTACTTACAGATATGTTTGATACTTCAAAACTTCTAGGATGAAGAACTAACGTATATCACCATGCTTCTGTGGCATGGCATGATTTATGAAGAGTAATTTTATGAAATAATTGTTTGTAAGAATGCCTTTGGCCATGAAATATCTATCTATCTCTCGTCTTCACATCCCTCTCCCCCTCCCCTCATGCTCCCGCTCTTTCTCTTCTCTCTCTCTCACACATGCACGCATACTTGCATGCATTTTTAATTAAATGGTTTTTTTTATGAAATTTTTAGCATTCTCAGTTAATTTTTGTTTTCTTTTGTTGACTATTTATGTTGTTTATTGCATTTCCTGTTACAAATTATTATTTATCATATTCTTAGTTTTTTCTGTTTTTATAGTTGTTTTATTTGTTCTTGTTCTTTTCTGTTTGTGTTCTTGTTCACGATATCACCTGCTGGTCCACAATAACAAATTAATATTCTCACATCATTTATAGTTTCATTTACACAGCTGCCCTGTGAAAGAAAAGCAAAGGAGCTTCCCTGTAGCAGCCTGAAGCTGAATGTGAAAACTGTCCATTGAGTGTTTATGCCTTGATGTTAAAAAGTTCCTAAGTACCTACTAACCAATGTCCTCTGACAAAATTGAAAATTTCTACTTATTCAATTTATACAATACAAGAATAATTGATAGAAAGAGATTAATGATATATAAGAAGGTAAAATGCATGCAATATAAAATATGAACTCATTCCATAACATTAGAAAATCATGCGTCCGTTTTTAATATTAAAGTATTGAAAAATATCCTTCCTTTAGTATTTATGGCCTTACAGCGTATAATCATACAGAAAATGAATAATACTGAACAGTAATGTATAAAGGTAATAGGAGCCTATGGAGCTCAGGTTAGCCATGACAGTTAAGGAGTTGGTCTTAATAAACTTTGCAAAACGAGAGTCATGGGTTCAATTCCTATGTGAGCAATATGTATTTATTTATCTCTGAACTCACTAAATAAAATCCTTAGTCCGATCTAGGCTAGAAAAGGACGGTGACCCATCCTGATTAGCCTTATTAGCAAAAAGTGGATGCTAATTAATTAATTAATTAATAAATTATGTAATATAAAAAGAGACTAATGTAATATATATATTGTGGTTAAAAATAAATTAATTCAAGGTGTGTAACAGCAAACATGAGTAGTCTACACTTGAAAATGCAAAACTTTAAAGGCAGTTAAATCATGTGGTGAACTGCAAGACCTTGTCCAATAAACTGGACATGAAATAACATATGCATGTACCTTTTGGTTAATATTATGAAATAAAATGATTTCATGAGTAAATGCTTAAATCTAAAAACATTCTGTCAAATATGAGCTCATGAAAGGTCAAGACCAGATACACATGGCTTCTGATGGAGGAAAATATACTTTCACCGCCAAGCTTGAACATGGCATGCTTAACTCCTCATCCGAACAAGTAGCTGCTATTTGCCTCACAATGTTATGTGTAGACCAAATAAATTGGTAAATATGCCCTAAATAAATACATGGATGGGAAATATATAACTAGTTAAAACTTAATTGCTACTGCATTAATGCTATAAGGCGATTTTTATTTTCTTTGATGACATACTTATGTAATAAAAATTATAAACATAAGCCATGCAATAACAAATGTACTTCCAAATGTATGCATAAACCCATAAATACATAATCTACAGTTAATGGCAACTGATGCAGCAAAAAAAGAAAATAATAATAAAATAAAAACAGTTACAAAAATTAGTGTTAATTGATACTTAGCTTCTAATGGTACTGGAAGGTATATCAAGAAATTAAAATTTCATTTATCTACAAAATAAACATGATGAAATGCAAATACAGTAAGCAGGGAAATAATTACATCAGGAAGCTGTTGAAGGTAAACAAGAGCTTGGCTTTCAGAGGTGTGGCATTTCCTTAATTCAGTTTCCATTGATGACAAAGCACTGTTTAATTGAGCTTCTAAATCAGATTCCAATTGCTAAAAATAAAAATGTACCATCAGTTTTTTAAAAATAAAAATCAAAGACGGATTGTTGCTATTGTCTAACATTATTTATGTATGCAAGGATATGTAAACCAATTCAAGAGATTAAAAGACAAACTCTCTCTCTCTCTCTCTCTCTCTCTCTCTCTCTCTCTCTCTCTCTCTCTCTGTCTCTCTCTCTCTCTCTCTCTCTCTCTCTCTCTCTCTCTCTCTCTCTCTATATATATATATATATATATATATATATATATATATATATATATATATATATATCTGAGCACTAATAGGTGAGTGGTATCTGACTTTAGATAACCCTGACAATAAACATCAAGCATGGCCAGTACTTGAATTGACGACTGCAGAGCTAGTACACAGATTCACTTCCAGAGTCCACTAGTATTGTGATGATTGTAAAATGATGGGAAGCTAGTCAATACATTAGTATGAAAGCCTGTTGGTATGACGAAGAACTATGACTCTCCAAGATCATGTCAACTGGCCATTGGCTACCCCACCACTGATTAGGTCCACCCCTCTAATTATTGAAACACATCAGTCAACTAGAGTTGGCAAACCACTGCAGGTCCTCCTCCTTGTTTACTTTGATCAAGAACCCCTCTTAGGGGTGGCAAAAGATAGGGTATAAAATATCAACCAATATACCAATTAACACATCAGTGGTACAAATTTTTTGTTGAAATTGATATTTAATCACTTTACGTAAAATTAAACAAAAAAATAGATCGACACATTATGCCCTTTTCTAAAAGTAGTGCATCAAAACAGTGCTAATTTTCAGGGCAACTCACTCATGTTGAAAAGTGGAGAAAATAAACAATGGTTGTACTATAAACAATAGGAAACAACTGAGTACTTTTAATCTTTTAGGAATGAAACAACAAAAGTAAATACTACAGGTCTTTCTTTACAAATTTTTGTTTATCAATTAATGAAAACGATCAACAAATGAAATACCCCGGTCAACTAGTATGGTTACAAAGAGTATTCATTATATCCCCCCCCACTTTATTAATAAGTGCTAAAAATTAAAATATAATGCTAAATGATTATTCATAATAAGTTTTATTTCAGTCCATGTAAAAGTAAAAGGTATAGTCATACTCTTAGCACATTAAATCTAGTATTATTTATATTTTACACTTACAAATGATCTTTCCTTTAGAAGTATAGAGGCTTCTTCATGCAGTTTTTTAGCACTATCCACTAATGCCGTTAAAAGAAATCTCAATTCAGGCTGAAAAATATGATAGGAAAGTATAATATGACATGTAGAAGAAATGATTTAGATAGGATAATATTAAATTAAGTGAATTATTTACTAAACGTAAATACTCAATTAGACAAAGCTTACATCAGTGTCATAAAAAGTTGCAGTCAATTAGTTATTGCTGTCAAATTAGTAAATGCCTTCAAAAAATATTTTGCCTAACATGTTTTCAACTTCCAGAAGACACAGATTGGTAATTTATTGATCAGAGTTGCGTCGTCTTCAATGGGTTCAATTAACTGATCATGTCATGTACATTCAGCATAATGGATTTAAATGAACAATTATTCTGACACTCTAAGGCCCTTTGATTAGTGTTCTTTGAATAGTTGGCTTTTTCTAATGTGTGAGGACCAGACTGTAATCATGGAGTCCCAAAATAATCATTAAAAACAAATTAATAATGGGGACAAACCACATGTTCATGAAGAGATTGTCCCCCTAATAATGCACATGAAGATAAAGTCCTCTAAACAACAATTAAAAAACTATGAAGTTCAAGAAATCTAATGAAGGAGTCTGAACATTTTTCACATATAATTTTAGTGCACCACTGCTGGAGCTGATAGCTAAAGAACAAGAATTAATCTTCATTTATCAGCTCGTGGTAACAATTTTATAGATTCAACTAAAGCAAAATTTCTTTAAATAAATGCGATGAATATGAAAACACTTTGTTTACTTTACTGGGAGATAAATACTTTGACTATTTCTGGCCACATGAATGATAGTATAAATACTAATGACAGGTATTGTAGTTTAAATATCTATGGTAATACAAATAACAACCTAGACAAAATACTAATTAGTAATTTTGAAACTTACCCCGGCTTGTATTTTTCCACAAGGATGAACTTTTTCTAAATTACATTCTGTTCTATCTGCCAATTCATAAACTTCAGCTTCAATATTGGGGTTTTTAATAATGAGCACTTTCACACACCTGGAAAAGTAGATTAACAAAGCAGTTAATATTTTTTATGATTTTAAACAGTAGAGTTTCAAAATCAATAAAAAATCTAAAGAAAAGGCGATTAATGTAATCATTAATATTTTTTTGATTTTAAACAGAAGAGTTTGAAAATGAATAACCCAAAATAATAATTAACTTTAAACTTATCTATTCAGGATGATAAACAGTGATGAATTATTACTTATATAGAAATGGCTGCCTTCATGAGGAGGACTGTCATTCTGACCAAATATTCTGGAAACTACTAGTAATAGTATTGAAAACTGCACACACTCTGTAGCTGGGATCAGAATAACAGAACACCTGATAAAATCTACTTAAATGCAGTACAAAATTAGCTAATTTAATTTTCAACAGTAAATGCCGAACAGGAAGACCCCCTACTAAGGCAAATTTCCCGCGTGAAGTTTTAGAATATAGAAATTTCATGAGAGCCAAACAGTTACGGAAACCCACGACTAGGACCGAAATTAGCCGATTACATCCTTGTCCCTTAAGCGCACTTAATAAAAATGCAAATATCTCGGTTAATATTCAAGATAAAGAAAAAATATATATATAACAATATTTATAGTAAATTTAATTTGCAATAAGATTGGTTCTATACAATTGTTCCATCTGACGTATAGTAACTGAGATATATCGTATTTTCAAAATTCTCCCCTTCTAAACCCCTCCTCCCACTGGTCCGATTTCAGCTGTTAACGAACTTGATCTTTTTTTAAAAATAAAACGATTAAATACCGAGTTTGGTGACAATTAAACAAAAATTGCAATCGCTAGAGCAGTAACAGACAACTATATATATAGAGATATATATACAGTTTTGAATGGACCTCATTTTTGTCATCTCCTGGGTAGGATCGATGGACATTTGAAGAAATTTTTTGAAATTTTTGAGGTCGTTCAATAACTGATATCCCTTAAGGGAAATCTGTTAAAATGGGAAACAAAAAATTCAATAACTGTTAGAACTATTTCTACTAGACAGATAATAATCAATTTCCTGTTTGTGTTTTATTCATTATGCTTATCATGTTTATTATTAATATATTGACTATAATATCTGTATACAGAGTTTACACATAAGATAATTAATTATTCAATTTTAAACATTATACTATTATTTATACCCTGGTATTCACTAAGCATTATGAGGCAGCTGAGTAGCTACTGGAAAACAAAGCAGCAATCCTTAATTTGTAATGCCTCCACAATTTGGCAGGGGATGCTTCAAGCGGACCACTTGACCCTCATACCAATGCCATGTGACAGGCCTTGGCCCTTCATGAGCTGTTGAGCCAAAACTTATCATTTTTCATTTACTATCATATATCAAATTTAAATACATTATATCAAGTGAATAACTAACTAGTTTTAACTCCATCCGTACAAAAACGGGGATTAAAAATTGTTGAAAAACTATGGTAAAGGATCCTACATATGTCAAACTAATTATAAAAACTAAACCTTCAACCAAAACTTCACCCTTATGGCTGTTAAGGGGGCACTGAAGGCAAAACTGTTCAGAGGTAGTACACAACATCGATTTTCAAAATAAAGATATGAAATAAAAAACACAAATAAGCAAAATTTATATAAATGCCTTTGAATATTATTAATGGTTATTAATAACTAACTACCCAAACATGCAAAATAAAGGTATTTATAGAACAGAAGCAAAGCAACTATTAGAATTTCATGTAAAGGTATGCTTATTTGTTATTATAATTCTCAGTCTGGCACTTTGAGCAGCTGAATACTTACTTGACTAAAGTAGTTGTAGCTTCAATAAAGGATATTAACATTTGCATTTCACTTTGGGATAAAGAATGAGGCAATGGTGGTCTTAGTTTATTAAATTGTCGCTGTTTTTCTTGCCAAGACTTCAGGCTAGTCTCTAATGCCTGAAAAATATAAATATTTTTAGACCAGTCCTTTTAAGTATTATTTGGAATATCTAAACCGTTCTATATGAGTCAGAACATTGCTCATGCTTTTGAAAATAGTGTTCAATAAGAAAAAGATTTAAAAAAAAATAAAATGAATAGTTTTGTATATTCAGTGAACCAAGAAAAACAAAATTGTCATCTAAAAATTATCTAATCATTGGGCAGACACTAAATGGTTTCTGGGAAATAGGATATCCATTATGTGTAAAAATTTGAATCATTGTTACCTCTCTATGGCTGGCTGTGTATACTAATCACTGACAACCGTGATTGCTGTGAAACAATTAATTTTTCATTCTTTTTGAATTTTTAGAATACAGCACAGCCCCAATAAATACTTCTTGAGAAATAATTTTATTTTGCAATGCATTCATTTATTAGGTTAAGATTTATTGTATTCGCAAAACACTTATAATAACAAACAAGACTTCATCATTGGGGCTGCACTATACATATAATATGTACAAGGATCCATATATGTGTACAACTTAAAATGTCCAGTTCTAAAATAATAGAAGTTAATATAAGAATTCCTAACCCTATTTCTGCACAGCATTCTCATTCGGTTCTTGTGGATTATCCTTATCATTCCTGGAGGTTGAACCCAGGCTTCTCCATCCACTTGAATAGGTACTCCTTCTTCACCTGATGAATACGAAACTGCTTGATAATATTGTCTTATGAGGTATTATGTTTGAAATTTTTTTATTTTTTTTTTATTTTTCCTTTTTTAGTCATTGAAGAGTCAGAAGATTTTGAATATTTATATTAACAAGAAGATACAAATCATTATCAATGAATGTGAAAGAAAAGCAATAATGATGTAAGAAAAGAATGCCATCCTGAGCACTATTAATAATGATTAAGACCACATAAATAATTCTTCCTTTTAGAGAATTAATGAAGATCAGTTTTGGAAAACGATGACTTTTTTTTTAATGGTTTCAGACAATATATGTGCAAATGGTTTGGAAAACCGAAAGCAAACGTAAAGAATGAAATAATTTGAGAATTCAATTTTCCTTTTTCAAGTTAGGTACGCTGAAGAAGAACTGGAAGAGATTAAATAGATGACTTCAGCTTCAAAGAAACTTTATTCTCCACCACTAAGACCGAGTTTCATTTTGAAATTCTCTAAATTCTTGAAAAGAAGGGGGGGGGGAGGTGAGTAGGAAATTTGAAAAACCCTGTGTGAGTTTGTTTATATGTTCGCAGAAAACCAAAAATCATGTTAGTATGTATACTAGACAAATCTAAGATAGAAATTCTAATCTTAGATTCTAAGAAGAAATCTATGATTTCTTGCTGCATTCATTTTAATTTTACTGCTATATGAAAGTGAAAGTTAGGCTCTGCGAAAGTAGGAACTCTCCCAATTAGAAGAAATGGAAAAGTGGATTTAATACAAAATCATATATTGTACAAGAAATCAAATTAGGAAGTTCTAAATGAGATAAATGGAAGTACATGTTTAATCCAAATTATTGAGAAAAGGGAGGGAGAGATTATTGGGATTGCCTTAAGCCAGATAACTTCATCACAAAAGTATTTGAAGATAAGATAATTGGGCAAAGAGAAAGTGATATAGTGGCATTTACATAAAATGGGATAGAATGTTCAGTAGGCTACGATGAATACTGAAATGAATCCTTTGGATTGCATAAGGAATAAAGTTAAAAATAATTTAATGATTATTGGTAGAGAATATCCCTCATATCTAAGTTTACGAAATTCTAAAAGGAATACCTGTTATATTTATTTGTACAGTGTGACATTGTGCTATCCTGTGATGTTGGAGATTAATAAGCCTTGATGCTGCCATTTGTACAGAGCCAAAAACAGCTACTACTTCTAATATCTGGTCATCAACGCTTGGAGCCAAAAATACTTCCCCTTCCTTAGTTCCTCCCCAAAAATTAGTTCCTCCCATGAAACTAAAATTAAATGTTAAATATGTATAATTTTCAATCACAATTGAAATAAAACGAAATGAACTATAAAATATTAATGTACCTAGGAATGTTTAGGATGACAATTCCTTGTAAAGAAGGAAGAGGAATCCTTTGGCCGTCACATTCTAGCTGGACACGTTGCTCCAAATTCTTGTATGTTTTCTAGAATAGAAGTACATTTAAAATTTACTTTAATAGGAGGCAAATACAATTTATTACCATTGAAAATGGTAAATTGGAAAAAAGCAAAATAAATTATATTTAATAAACTGAAAAATATGAGTGTAAATTCGGGAGTTCTTTACTAAAACAAACATTTTAAGAGTTTACTCCATGATATAAAATTCCATGAATATACTTAGCAATAAATAAAATTCAAATATTTAAAAATAGACTTCCATAAAATGTTTTAATCATTGCAATATTTAAAAAAAAAAATAAAATTGCCATTATTAGATTGGTCATCTTTGAATTAGTGCCCAGTTAAAGAGTAGTTATAATAACAAATTGTTCAAATAAAATATATAGAAGTGCAGAGGACATACTTAATTTTATTAATGCCATGAAATCTGACAATTCTGAAAATGTTATTATTATGCATATAAGCTACAAAAGTTAATGAACAACCTAACTTCATAGTTTGTTAATTCAGTTCATATAAAACAATTATGGGAAAAGGTTCACCTGTAACCACTCCTTGCTTCCCAATACTCCGTACCACATATAATTTTTTGCCCGTGACCTGCACTTCTCCGGATGTTCTTCCCTCTTTTGATGAAAGTCCAATGTTATTTTTGCATCAATTCCAATGCCAAAATAATTGTTCATAACACACTTTTCCCTGAAACCTTCACTAGAACAAATCATAACAGAATATTATTATTCTAGTACTAAAAGTGTGCTTCATTTCTTTAAATTTAACTATTTTGTTTAATTACAAGAAAATATAGCATTCTCACTGGCTGTCTCTGCTAGTAATAAAACATTTAAAAAGTACTTGTATTAATTATATCAAAATAAATAATAAATTCTATATATCATTATTTCATAAATAGAACCAAAGAAATTGAATATAATATTTTTAATACACAGATAGCTAATAATTAAAACAGTATTTAAACTTCAATTTGAAAAATAAAAATGGAAACTAACAGCAATGTCTCTTGAGGATCCATTAATGGTACAGCAGCAGCACACAGAGCATCAGCATTAGCAAGAAGAACTTTACTCACCAGCCCAGAACCCGAAGAAATATCTATAATTATAAATTACAATATAAAAATACAAGAATCTGAGGATAAGATCAAAAAAAGTTATTTATAGAAAATAAGAAACCCTCTTACACTCACTTGGCCAAGTAGGAAGCCTCACTAAAGGATTTATGATAGGCAGTTTTTTTTCAAATAATTGTTTCCCAGTTTCAAGTGGTGGTGGCGGCTCTGATTTAAGTAATGCACAAGGTGAAGCGGCAGACACTGAAAACATTTTGTACCTCAAGTTAATGAAAACTAACTTCTTAAAAACTCTGAATAAAATATAAATAAATAAAATTTTAACTAAATTTTAATCAAGATACTAACATTTTCTACAACAATCATAACTGAATCTTCTAGTGGGTGTATCCTCACCAGTTGGTGACGGAGGATCAATAATTACTCGGGGGTTTGTTGATTGTCCTTGCATGGTTTCACTTCTAGTAAGACCATGAAACCTAAAAATAAAATCTGCTCTAAATGTGCTCAACTAAATTATAAGGCAAGTACCACTATCTAGCAAAACAAGCATATAAGCATACACATAACAATACTATACAATTATAAAAGGAAAAAAAAATAAAGCAAGCAAATAAGTGCAGCATTCAGATATTCTAAAAATTGTTTCATTGAAAGTGCCTAATTATTGAGGATTAGTAATAAAATCTATGAATAAAAAAAGAAACATATATAAAAACATAGAATAAATGAAAAATTATAATTAAGAAATAAATACATTTATTACAATAGATATTGCAACTTTACAAAAATATTTTATGTTTAGTATGAAGATAATATGAAGCAGTAGATAGTGTTTGTGTAAATTGTAAATAGTCCATTAATAGTGTAAAATACAATAAGAGATAATATTAGAAACAAACACATATATATCGGCGTGCTATAATATGGAAAGAAATAGATGAACACAAATAGCTATTAAACACAAGACTGCAACAAATAATTAACGGCAAAGGCTAGCTATGAAAGACGCATGAAGTTGTACCTCACTAATTCTTCATCATCAGTCTCTGAAAGCGTTAAACTTTTTCTATGAGTATCCTGATATGTATCTGACAAGTACATTCCATCTGTGCTTCCACGTATATTGTTATTTGACCCTTGGATTCGCAGTTGAACAACATCTAAATATGAAGTACAAGAGGAATCTCCTCGGCCGAGTTCACTTTGGGAGTATTCATTGTCTGATGATGAAATCTGGATAGTAGGGATATTAGTTATAAGTATTTCAGAATCTTTTCCTGAGTCAGTGAGATCAAGGTCATCTAAAGACAGTTTCTTATGCCTACATTTTATTGATCTCCTAGCAATATCATTCCCTTCTATAAAGTGTGCTATGCTACATTTTTTCGCACTGTCTAGCCCTAATTCTCGAGTAAAGTCATCATAGTCATCATCATCATCGGGACTAGTTGATATGAGATTCGTTGCATCAATATTTTCATAGGAACCTGTACTTGACTTTAATGATTGTCTATTTTTTTTAGATATAGTCCGAAATAATCTGTTTTCGTTCTTCTGCAAATCATTTGTCCCTTCAGGACTATCATCTGAGGTTTCTGATGAGTCAATATGACCAATGTTAGCTAAATCTTTGGATAGTTTTAAACCTGAGAGTATTCCACCATCCTCATCTTCATTCCTTTCTTCATCATCAAAGGTCGGTTCCAAATTTATGTCTTCAGAAGGGAAAGGATCATCCTTTTCCATTTCTTCAAGCATTTCCTTAGTTTTTTCAACATCAACAACTACCTCAATTGTTTCACCTTGCATACAATCCCCACAAGGTGTAGTAACTCTGAAAACATGAAACCAATCATCTATACAACCTAAACCATTTCATTTTAAGAAATATGGAATGAAACCTTAAAAGTTTTAATTTTTTAAGTTGGATATTGTTTACTAATTACTTAAAATAACCTAATTATTGTTTTGTTATGAGGAAGCACTCATTGAGGAATAACAAGAAAACTTCTTTTTTTAAACTAGAAATACATTGAAGTATTTGAAAATATTTAAATGCACATGTTGGATTACTAAATAATTGTGATAATTATGAAATATCTTAAATATATATGTTTTTTTTTTCTTGGCACACTTTTGAAATCTGCTCTTTGCCACAATAAAATTGCAATGGTTGAATGACTTATTACTTATTTGCTACAGTTAGTAGCTACCATGCATATATGCTGTTATGCATTCAAACCATAATAAACAGTTGACAAATTTAAAATGTTTTACAATAAATTTAATACCAGTTGATATAATTATTGGATTATTTCCAAAATTAAAGTCTATAACTATTTTCCATTTGGCATCCAAAAATATGAGTTACTTACCTATAAATGAATTTAATGCAATTATTTCTAAAAAGAAGGCCAGGAGTAAAGTTTTGTAATATACAATTTCTCTTTAAATTATTTATTGTACTATACAAAATGCTATATGCACATTGCCTAATCCATTTAAAACAGATTTTAAATAAATTGTGCAATGTTTGTTATGGAAGTCACTAGCTCCATGATTATTCCACATTCTCCTTCTATATAAGACCTATACTTCATGTGAGAAGTTAAGAAATAGAGTTTAATGGTTATATTTCTAACTAGAGAGTAGTCAGAAAGGCATTCTATGAAGTTCATCAAGAGAGTGTCAGTTAAGTGAAGGGAATATTTATGTATTAAACTGAAATAATGGTCGTAAATATTATAATAATTTAGTAAAAACATTTAAACAAAAAGTAACTTATTAAGTCAGATTAATTTTTTCTCCCTTTCATTTTTATAAATTATTGATGGAAATTAAATAGTATAATAGTTTTAGGAAATTAAGTTAGGCAAAGATTATTGTTATTTATCCTTCAAAAAAATATTACTGGTGATAAGATCTTAGATGGATAACATTTAAATCAAGTTTTTATAAAATTTATAATTTATGTAAAAGGAAACATTTACTCTGATAAAAGTTTCATATTCAAAATATAAATTGGAAAATGGGAATATATTATAGGGCTTAAAAATAACATACAGAAGTATCAAGGACAAGATATAATAAGCACTTATCACATTTATCTTCTCCTTACTAATCGCTGGAAAGTAGATATATTTGGTTTATAAAAAATTTATATTGTAAGAATTGGCAGTTTATGAATATTATGTTTATATTAGAGTTTTAGATATTTTTTTGAGTATACATTTATCACATAAGAATTGAGAGACCTAAAAAAATATTTTTAACAGAGAAGCAACTTCACTGACCCAATGCAGTTATGCTAGTATATTGCAACTCTGCTTTCCACAGTATTATCTGCCAATGCACTCTATGATACAACTTACAAGGGGAATGCACCAATTTGAATGAACAATTTTTAATGTGTAGTGCCTAATGAAAAACAAATTCTGTTAAAGTGAGAGAACGCACTTCTCACGTGTTTGTCTAAAAAAAAATGTTTGAATGTGTTCTGTCAAAAATATAATATAAGGAAATATTTAATATTATACAAAAAAATATTACTATTATTTGAACACAAATAAATTTAACATATAATATTAATTAGTGGAATTTGTGGTCCCTTTGCAAGAAGCTGGATGGAGTTGATCTTAAAAGAAATTAAAACATAAATTTATGGCACATATTGCACATCTAATAAATGCAGCTTTTTTCATTTTCAAAAGGTCTGTAGGAAACCAAACTTGATTTTTAAAAAAAAATTCTCTTTCATCACAATGCTTCGAAGCAAACCATGCGTACCGTAACATGTCAACAAATATTGGTGATGAAGAATAGAATGGATTTTAATGTAATCTTCTCTATGTGATATTTTACAATTCTGTTCAATCAAATACGAGCACAGTTTTATAAAATTTTTAACATGATTATACATCAATGATCCAAGGCCAAGCATAACGAAAATATAGCTCTTACGTATAAAACTGTTAAAGAACATTTTTCTGACTAGAGCTAGAAAATTTTAAATATTTATATTAATAAAAATAAAATAATAACAAATAAACAGATGAATCTAAATCAACCATTTAAAATTATTATCAAAATATTTGCATTATTACTAATATTATTAACTTTTTAATTTATTTATTAATATTAAATAAACCCCCTAGAAACAAAAAATAAAAAATTAAAAGAAAAAATAGTGGCTCCCAGCAATATTCGATCTCGAGATCTTGGGTTCCAAAAAAAGTACGCTGCCAACTGAACCAGATCTCTTCGTAATATATGTCTTCGCAATACAATAGTCAAGACTATTTGACAAACTTTAACATTTTTTTTTTTAGACGAATGCGTGAGAAGTGCGTTCTTTCGCTTTAACAGACTTTGCTTTTCATTAGCAAACTTCACATTAAAAACTCTTCATTCAAATCAGTGGGTGGAAGGCCATGCACTCCCCTTAGACTTGAACAACTTTCTACTAGTTTACCTGACTCACTAAGTATTCTGAAGATATAAGATCTATGTCAGGTGCTTTATTTATTTTATGTTCCACAAATTCAATGATTGACCTGTAGGTAATACATCCCCCTTTTCAATACAATACACTCCTTCTTCTGTTTACAGGACATTATTCACATATGCATTTTGACTACAAAGCCTATCTATGAATTCCTTTCCCTATATAGTCTTTTCCTGTTACAGGAAGAACATTTCAAAATATTCCGAATACAGAAAATCTTCTCAATTACTGAAAAGACTAGATAATTTTCTATAGGTGAGAGCTGTACACAGAACATAAATTATATTAATGAAATACAGAATAGAAATTAAAAAGAATGATTAAATATATCCATTTTTGTGGGAAAGGCAGATGTACATCATAAAAAAAGAGGCTTTTAACTTTTATTCATTTTCAGCATATTAATAATATTTGTTGAGAGGTACAGCTCAGTGAAGATGGATTGGAATTTTAAATAGATGTCCTGACTTGAATCCTAGGAGTGACACAAAATTTTCTTAAGAAGTACAATTACTGGTCTTTGTTGATAGACTTCTGCTTGTTCTCTCAGTGCCTTATCCATATCATGAAACAACTGAAGTGCTATTAGAAACAATTTTTGACACAGTATGGCATAACATTGAATATCAGTACTAAACATTTCTGCTAGATATAATTCATCTCTGATGTTGTATAGCCAAGGCAATGTTGTATAGCCTTTAATAATCCATTATAGAAAACTTTTGGAATACGCACACACCCATTTGCATGCGCTCTCCCTCTCACACACACACACACACACACACACACACACACACACACACACACACACACACACACACACACACTCTCTACACATTCAGGCAATTGAAGATTGAAGGAGGACCACATAGTGGGGAATTAAAAATGAAATGATGCGGAAAGCAAAGCAATTGTGCCAATGCAATGGTAGGCTTGTTATCAGTTAAGGTAACATGACTTTTGTAAAAAATATGTCGGCTTTTAATAATTCTGCTCATTGTTGAACAATTAGGATAATTGTTTATCACTAAAATTGAAACCAGTCAGATGGCTACGTATTTGAGAGTTACCATTTCCCACCACATGAATGTCAGAAATAAGTAATTTTTATAGTCAGTAATTTATAAGACAGCCTAATTCCTTTTGAATATTCATCAAGTCATCCCCTTAATTGACACGGCATAATTTTGAAAGTCTGTTATGTCCAATTTATATCGTTGAATCATAATGACAAGTCAGTAGAATAAAACTGAACAATAATAAAGTACAACACATAGTTAAATCTTTCTCTATCAGCTCTCTTAATTTTACAGTATTAGAAAGGCAGAGAAATATAGGGAAAAATTTTGAAAACTTTATAGGAAGAAACACTTACGGTGAGCTAATACGAGAAGCAGATGATCTTCGAGAATCTGCAAACTGAGATGGAACAGGAAGGTCAAGATTCAAAACATCACTAGTTGAACAATTTGAATCTCGACGTAAAGTTGGCAATGGAGATAAACTAATCAGACCAGTTCTTTCTACCTAGAATTAAATTATTCATTATTATAATGGTATTTTGTAATTTATAAAATACTAACTATAAACAAAATCCTATCTATTTATTTTATATTATATTATATTAAAGGAATCAACTGATCAGGATCATTAAAAGGCCTTGCCATCTAAAAGTATTTATTATGCAAAGTGCAAGCACCAGTGCCTGGTTAGAGACATGCAGCCTGAAGCAAAGGAGCTGAGTGGATGTGTAATAAATACTTGTAGAGGACAAGCCTTTTTATTCATCCTGAACAATAGGGAATCAAAATTACTCCTAAATTATTTATTAAAAAAATCAAACCCACACTTTAACTTTGTACTAACATGTTGGCCTTAACTTATTAGCATACGATGAGTCTCAGCCTGCATAAATGAATATACAACATTAAAAGAATAAAAATAAATTAGAACTTAAAAATGGATGAATTAATTACCTTAAATAAGTCTGAATCAGGGAACACCAACTCAGGTTCTTTAGCAATATTTTGCTCATCTACAACTTTCTCTGAGTGTTCAATTAATTGCCTGACAGCTCTCTTTAAGCTATTTGCTCTCACCTTTAATTTTTCTTGGGTAGTTAACTGAAATTCATATCACAGTTATTATATACATTTTAAATTCAATTGGTATTTCATTTGATTATAGAACAAATTTTGTACAAGTATATACAGCTCATAATATTCTCCTTGGTGATGAAGAAAAAATGTTTTGACGTAAGAAGAAGAAAAGTAGTTCTGCCCCCCCCCCAAAAAAAAAGTCTGTAAAATCAAAAAAGGACTTCATTTAGAAACAAGCTCATAGTTATTCATCTAAATATTTCATGGAGATTTCATTTACAGTATATTGCATTTATAGTAATAGTAATAATCCAGAGTATTTATGGATTATTATTTATTCATAATGATAATAATAATCGCTAATTTGTCAATCTCTAATCATGATCTAATGATTAGTAACATTTAAAAGTCCGTCATGCAGGAGCTGCGTAAACTAAGCAGATTTCCCATGTGAAGTTTTACAATAGAGAAATCTGCACACTGGTAACACAATACCACCCTGATTAAATTCAAACGGTAATGAGAAATCTTTCAGTTAATTAAAATAAATTCCCAACTGAAACGGCTTCTGAATTGTAAAAATAATTTATATTTTAATAACTCAATTTTAGTAGTCCAAGAACTAAAGAAGGGAGGGGGCGGATAAACAGAAGTATTTGCATAAATCTCACAAAGTAAGGAAGGTAAGGTAAGGTTAGAAACGACAGGTAAGGTCAGAAGAAGCTTCCACCTGAGCCGAGGAATGACGGAAATGGCTGAACTAATCCGAACTATACCCGACCACAGATTTCATAAAAATGCAAATATCTCGGTTAATATTCAAGATAGAGAATAAATGTATATAACAATATTTATAGTAAATGTAATTTTCAATAAGATTGGTTCTATACAATATTTTGATCAGATGCATAATAACGGAGATATTTTGAATTTTCGAAAATCCCCCCCTCCCTGTGGTCCGATTTCAGCCATTAACGAACTTGATCTGTCTTTTTACATAAAACGGTTAAATATCGAGTTTCGTAACGATCAAACAAAAATTGCGACCGCTAGAGCGTTAACAGACAAATATATATATATATATATATATATATATATATATATATATATATATATATATATATATATATATACTAGCTAAGGTACCCGGCCATGCCCGGGAAATCATTGCTGACTGACTAATGATTGTATTTTTATAGCAAGACTTCAATGTGTACAATTGCACTTCCCTCCACGATGTATTGTTTTTTCAAAACAGCCAATCCTAAAGTGTAACTTTCAGGGTTAATAGAATAGAAATTTTAGTTTTGAAGAATATATGAAAATGGGTTCCTAATCTATCCCTCACGACTTTTTGACTCACGGTTTTTGAATAATTCAAACCATAATCATGGGTAGCATTTATCACAATTAAATATCTTCTATAATGAACATATTTCCTGCCAAAAATCAAACCAAGCACATATAGTTTTAGCATAGTTTTATACATAAGATTATATTCGTATTAGTAAGCCTCAGTGGAAATCACTTCCCGTCGTGGCAGCATTCCACAGGAAATAACTAAACTCAATTACCTCCCGTCCATTTCCGCTCTCGCAGGAGCGTTATCATCGTTGTTTTCCTTAGAATATTGCTTCAGAATATTATTTTAATAATTTATCTCCCTGATGGAACTAAATAATAGATCTCTAAACATAATTTCATTTATGTTCAAAAAGCTAGATGAGGGGAAGAGAGCCCCCCTGCAACCTAGTAATACTTTAAACATTCATATCGAGTATATATTAAATACCAGAAATGCTCTAATAGTTTATATTCTATTAGAAATAAATAACAAAGTTATAGGGAAAATAAATAAATAAGGAGGCGACAGAGATTTATAAGCTCACTAATCCAAATCATACTTGCAACTATCATATAAGACTAAAACATAACATCTTTTGTCATAATATCCATTAATTAAAAACACTTAAATAAGCACTAATAAAATTATTGACTCCCGCTATGGATTTAGCGTATATGCCGTGTTAACTTCATTTACGGCAAAAGTGAATACAACAAAAGTTACTTTAAATAACAAAAGTAAACAACTTTTGCTATGTGCACACTAACCGGAAAAAAAATAGAAAATGAAAATTGCGAATTTTTATCTCAGGCCTGTCTTATAACTCCCACTCCCGTTTGAACCTAAACATTTTAATGTAGCTTATAATCATGGAAGAATTAATGCTAATTCGCATACCAAGTTTTGTTAAATTCGGTTCAATCGTTTGTGCTCAACAAAATTGTTGGCTTCCGCTTTAGTTTTTAACGCATATCTCGTTTATGTTATACAGCAAAAGTGAATATAACCAAAGTTACTTTAAATAACAAAATAAACAACTTTTTGTCATGTGCATATTTGCAGAAAAACCAGTAGAAAAAGAAATATCGGCTTATGATAATTAAGGTGTCAGAGATAATACACATACCCAGTTTTATTTAGTTCGGTGGACTCTTTTGTGCCAAATAATATTCTTGACACCCGTAATAATTTTTAGCGTATAACGCCTTTATAATTCGGTATTCGACGATAGTGTATATAACAAAAGTTTCTCTAAATAACAAAATAAACAACTTTTGTTATGTGCATATTTGCCGAAACACCAATAGGAAACGGAATATCACTATTTTTAATTTCAGGCGTCCCTTATAATCCCCACTCCTGCCCGTCCCTAGAAATGTTTGTATGGCTTATTATAAGGAAGGCGTTAGTGCTAATACACATACCGAGTTTTATTTAGTTCGGTTGAGTCTTTGTGCCAAATAAAATTGTTGACTCCCCCTATAATGTTTAGCGTATAACACCTTTATAGTTCGGTATACGAAAAAAAGTGTACATAACAAAAGTTACTCTAAATAACAAAATAAACAACTTTTGTTATATGCATATTTGCCAAGAAACCAATAGGAAACGAAATATCGCTATTTTTAATTTCAGGCCTCCCTTATAACCCCCACTCCTGTTCGTCTCAGAGAATATTAATATAGCCTAAAGTCTAAGTTGGGTTAGTAGTAATACACATACCAAGTTTCATAAAATTCGGTTCAGCCGTTTATGCGTGAAAAGGTAACAAACAAACAAACAAACAGACACCAAAGAAACAAAATGCAGTTATGGTGTCTATGACATGTGAAACGAAAAGTTATCGTGAAAATTCGCGAAAAAAATCAATGTACAGACAGAGGTTACAATTTTATATATATATACTAGCTCAGATACCCGGCTTCGCCCGGGAATTCATTTGAGGCTGAATGATATTTTTTTGGCAAGGCTTGACTTTGCACAATATTTTGACATTTACCCGTCCCAGTGTTATACGGGTTAACACTCGTCGTTTCTGTGGATTTGTTAATAATAAAATTATTTTTTTATGTAAGACTTCACTGTCCTCCATATTGCCATATTTCCCGTTTCCTGTGCATTGTGCATAGATTTGAATTATTAAGGACAAAATATTAACATACATTAATATTAATTTTTCCAGGTGCTGTACCTGGTAGTTCATATTGAAAAGAATTGTTAAGCAAATTTCTCTAAATAACAAAATAAACAACTTTTGTTATGTGCATATTTGCCGAAACCCCAATAAGAAACGAAATATCACTATTATTAATTTCAGGCCTCCCTTATAACCCCCACTCCTGCCCGTCCCTAGAAATGTTAGTATGGCTTATTATAAGGAAGGGGTTAGTGCTAATGCACATACCGAGTTTTATTTATTTCGGTTTTGTCTTTTGTCCCAAATAAAATTGTTCACTTCCGCTATAGGTTTTAGCGTATATCTCGTTTATAATTCGGTATACGACAAAAGTGAATATGATAAAAGTTACTCCAAATAACAAAATAAACAACTTTTGTTATGTGCATAATTGCCTAAAATTCTATAGGAAACGAAATATTGCTATTTTTAATTTCAGGCCTCCCCTACAACCCCCACTCCTGCTCGTCTCTAGAAATAATGGTACATCTTATTATCATGAAGGAGTTAGTGTTAATTCACATACGGAATTTTATTTAATTCGGTTGGATCGTTTGTCCCAAATAAAATTGTTCACTTCCGCTATAGGTTTTAGCGTATATCTCGTTTATAATTCGGTATACGAAAAAAAGGTATATAACAAATGTTACTCTAAATAAAAAAATAAATAACTTTTGTTATGTGCGTAATTGCCGAAAAACCAATAGGAAACGAAATATCGCTATTTTTAATTTTAGGCTCCCCTTATAACCCCCACTCCTGTTCGTCTCAGAGGATATTAATATAGCCTAAAGTCTAAGTTGGGTTAGTAGTAATATACATACCAAGTTTCATAAAATTCGATTCAGCCGTTTATGCGTGAAAAGGTAACAAACAAACAAACAAATAAACAAACAAACAAACAAACAGACACCAAAGAAACAAAATGCAGTTATGGTATCTATGACATGTGAAACGAAAAGTTATCGTGAAATTTCGCGAAAAAAATCAATGTACAGACAGAGGTTACAATTTTATATATATACTAGCTCAGATACCCGGCTTCGCCCGGGAATTCATCTGAGGCTGAATGGTGATGGTATTTTTTAGCAGGCTTTACATTGCACAATATTTTGACATTTATCCGTCACAGTTTTTAGAATTGATACCCATCTTTGCCGTGGATTTGCTAATAATAGAATTATTTGTTCGATAAGGCTTCACAGTCTTCGATATTTTTATATTTCCCGTCTCTTATACATGTAAATATGGTGAATTTTTATTTCAGGACTCCCTTTTAACCCCCCTCCCGTTCGAACCTAAAAATTTTAATATAACTTATAATAATGAAAGAATTAATGCTAATTGACATACCGAGTTTTGTTAAGTTCGGTTCAGCCGTTAGTGCCCGCTAAAGTTTTAACGTATAACTCATTTATACTTAGGTATACGACAAAAGTGTATATAACAAAAGTTACTCCAAATAATAAAATAAACAACTTTTGTTATGTTTATATTTACGGAAAAACCAATAGGAAACGAAATATCGCTATTTTTAATTTCAGGCTTCCCTTATAACCCCCACTCCTGCCCGTCCATAGAAATGTTGGTATGGCTTATTATAATGAAGGCCTCACTGCTAATACACATATCAAGTTTTATTTAGTTCGGTTGAGTCTTTTTTGGTAAATAATATTGTTGACTCCCGCTATAATTTTTAGCGTATAACGCATTTAAACTTCGGTATACGACAAAAGTGTATATAACAAAAGTTACTCTAAATAACAAAATAAACAACTTTTGTTATGTGCATATGTACCGAAAAACCAATAGAAAACGAAATATCGCTATTTTTAATTTCAGGCTTCCCTTATAACCCCCACTCCTGTTCGTCTCAGAGAAAATTAATATAGCCTAAAGTCTAAGTTGGGTTAGTAGTAATATACATACCAAGTTTCATAAAATTCGGTTCAGCCGTTTATGCGTGAAAAGGTAACAAACAAACAAACAAACAAACAAACAAACAAACATACACGAAAGAAACAAAATGCAGATATGGTGTCTATGACATGTGAAACGAAAAGTTATCGTGAAATTTCGCGAAAAAAATCAATGTACAGACAGAGGTTACAATTTTATATATATATAGATAGATAGATATATACAGGGTGTCCCCAAACCAAACGGCCAAACTTCAGGGATCGATAGAGGATCGAAAAACTAAGAAAAAAAGTCCTCTGGCATATGCCTCGTTTTCGCTTCGTTTTTGAGAAAATCACAAAAAACTATTGGCTTTTTGAGTAAGCTTAATTTTTTAATTTACGAGAAGTAAATTTAGAAAACATGAATATTCTCACTCTTTCCTTATCAATAAAACGTCTAGGTTGAGTGTTTAAACTTAAAAAGAAAGGATTAAAATGTTTACTATCATTTTAATCCTTTTTGGGGGGAATCCAGCCTCGCATTCTCACATTAGTTGCGTTGCTAGTACTGTTCAGTGAAGTCAACAAATATGGCTAGATTTACCAACGCTGAATACGCGGACATAGTCTACGTCTACGGATTCTGCGATGGCAATGCACGTCAGGCAGTTCGGGAATATCGCAGACGGTTTCCTGACCGAGAAACCCCACACAGAGGTGTTTTTACCAGCACTTTCAGAAGGCTTCAGAGACTGGGTCCTTCTCATGTAATCGTCGTAGAAACCGTATGCAGGCTCCGACGGAAGCCGACCTGAGGCGGAGGGAGAGGATACTGAGGCACTTCAATACCAACCCTAGCACAAGCGTCCGGAGAGCTGCTTCAGTTCTAAGCATACCAAAGACAACCATTTGGCGCACATTAAGGGCTGACCGCAGGCATGCTTACCATGTACAAAAGGTACAAAATTTAATACCCGCTGATTATCCCCGCCGATTAAATTTTTGTAATTGGTACAAAGAACAATTGCAAAACGATGTAAACTTGAAGTTCGAAAGTAATCTGGACGGACGAAGCGACTTTTACACGTGCGTGCATATTCAATCAAAGAAATTACCACCTTTGGGCACATGAAAATCCCCGCACTGTTAGAGAATTTCACTACCAGCATGAGTTTTCTGTAAACGTGTGGGTCGGTCTTTGTTATAATCGCATAATAGGTCCCGTATTTTTATCTGCTTGACTTCACGCTGAAAGTTATCATCTATTCCTGGAGAATGACTTACAGGCACTTTTGGAAGATATCCCATTGGAAACAAGGCTTGAGAGCTGGTTTCAACTCGATGGTTGTCCTGCACATTACGGAAGGGCCGTACGAGACTGGTTGGACATCAACTACCCAGATCGCTGGATAGGACGAGGTCCCTTGGCCTCCCCGGTCTCCGGACCTCACGCCACTAGATTTCTTCGTGTGGGGATACGAGAAAGAAAATGTCTACCGAGAGCCCGTCCGCACAAGGGATGACCTCATCGAGCGCATCAGAATGGTTTGCAACCAGCTCACCGCAGAACAATGTTTAGATGCAGTGCGATCTGTGATTACGCTATGTGATGCATGTATTGCAGCGAGAGGCCAGCACTTCGAACAACATTTACGTTGACGCTTTAGAAATTAACGATGTAATTTTAGAGAAGGTAAAACCTTCAAAATTTTCAGGGTTTTTTTTCTCACTAAGGTAGACCCATATAAAAACTGAAACATTTATGTTTTCCAGGTAAGAATATTTAATTATTTTATTAATTTTCTAAATTTTTAATCTTTTTTTATGTTTTATTCTTCAGTTATTGTTCATAATGTTATCTACTTTAAATAGGTAATTTTTTTTATACTATGAATATTTGAATAAAAAAGTATTTATTATTTTTTCTTAATAAAAAATAATTGTTTTTCAATTACCTTTCTGTTAGTATAAGATTAGAATACAATAATTGTATTGGAATAACATTTATTGCTAAAATTCATTCAAGGAATAAAATCTGCTCTTCCATTGGCCTTAACTAGTTTTTGCACAACTATTATTAGTTTTTTGTGATTTTCTCGATCCTCTATCGATCCCTAAAGTTTGGCCGTTTGGTTTGGGGACACCCTGTATATATATAATTTTGAACGGACCTCATTTTCGTCATCTCCTGGGTAGGATCGATGGACATTTGAAGAAATTTTTCGAAAGTCGCGTCATGAGTACGACCTCAATAGCTGATTTCCCTAAAGGGAAATCTGCTAAAAATAGTTTGGAGGGCTGCCTGGACCTCTATGCAATTAAGATGAAATTAATTTCCATTAATTTATATTCTTGATGGGGATGAGTACCATAGAGTGAGTTGAATATGAGTGAAGTGATGAACCGCTTCTGTCAAATATAAAAGTCCGTCACGCAGGGGCTGCGTAAACTAAGCAGATTTTCCACGGGAAGTTTTACAATAGCGAAATTACACGAGTGTCGAACAGTTAAGGAAACGGCCGAACTAGCTTTTGGCGGGAAATTCACACGTGCGTTAGCCGCCTAGATTTAACAAAAATGCGAATATCTCGTTTAATATTCAAGATAGATAATAAATGTATATAACAATATGTACAGTAGATTTAATTTGCAATAAGATTGATTCTGTACAATTTTTCGATCCGAAGTATAGTAACGGAGATATTTCGAATTTTCAAAATCCTCCCCTCTAAACCCCCCCTCTCACTGGTCCGATTTCAGCAGTTAACGAACTTGATCTTTCTTTTTACATAAAACGACTAAATATCGAGTTTGGTAACGATCAAACAAAAATTGCGACCGCTAGAGCGTTAACAGACAAATATATATATAATTTTGAATGGACCTCATTTTCGTCATCTCCTGGGTAGGATCGATGGACATTAGAAGAAATTTTTCGAAACTCGCGTCATGAGTACGACCTCAATAGCTGATTTCCCTGAAGGGAAATCTGCTAAAATTTAACTTCTAGGTTCTCCCTCACTCCATTAACATTTCCTAAAACTTGGTATGTTTCCAATTAGATTTAATACTCTTGGTTTCAAACCCAAAATATTTTTGGTAGTGCTTAAGATCTTCTTATTTATATATGATTATGTGATATACTGTTAAATTAAGATAAACTAATGTTTCTTCACATCACAATCAGACTTTTGTTGTTCAATATATGTCAAAGAAAAATACATGACCTTTTATTCCTTGAAGACTGAACAACATGAATCTTGAGTACTTCTATTTAATATTAACTATATCGGCTTCTTTAATTCTGTTCATTCTTTTGTAGGCACTTTTCATCTAACTAATGATTTTAGTAGGTTAATGATCGTACCTTGAGTTGATCGAATCTTTGTTTTTCTTCAGGCTCATTCTTTTGCACCTCTTCTTTTTCAGGTTTTTCAAGGCTATGCTTTTCGAAACCATCTTCCTATAAACAGAAAAGGCAATCCATATTAAAATTCACAGAAATATACATAGAAATTTGTTCACATTATAACAAAAGAGGATCTTTTTAGAAGAACTTTATCCTATTCTTAAATGATGTGGTTTCTAGCTGATTTTCTTGTTCTTTGAAAATAATTATGTTCTGATTTCCTAGAGAAGTTACTCACCCTTTCTGTCATCTTTTGCTGTTTAATCATGATTCGAAGGCGGCTCGCTCTATTAATTTGAAATCATCTAACATATCTTCTTCACTTTCACTCAAATCTTTCTTAAATATAAAAGTTTAACTCAATGTTTTCTTTTGTACAATTCAACATATTTAATTAATTCATTTTTGTTTTGCTCAGTAGAGATTAGAGAATCATTCTATTGTAATTTGAGAGGATACCCAAATTAGAAAAGTTAGAGAAACATTGAACAGAAAAAAAAAAAAAAACCTATATACTACAGTCATTTTTTCACTCCAGGACATCACTTTACTAATAAGATCAGATCAGTTATATAACATCTTTTGATCTGACAACTAATAACAGAAGTATATACATTTTTAAAATTTACCTCAAGATCCTCTTGGCAATTATCGAACAGTAATTTTATTTCTATACAAAATATTTAAACATCGAGTTTAATAGAATCAAAATAAAAATTTCAGCCCATAGAGTATTAATAGACAAATATATATTTATAAATTTGAATAGACCTTATTTTCATCATCTACTAAGTAGGATAAATGGACATTTGAAGAAAGTTTTGAATATCTCATCATTAGTATAACCTAATTGCTAATATCCATTAAGGGATATTTAAGAAACCATTTAGCCCACTTTTAGAGCTAAGAATTTTAAGGGGTTGCCTCAAATGACCCAGAAAGACTAGTATTTTCAGAGATTAAAGTAAAATTTGGATCCCTCACATATAAAGTATATCAGCTTATATAAATGATGTGACTATATAAAATGAATATAAAAATAAAAATATTAAATATCTTACAAGCTCTAAACCCTCTTCATGTAATGTGGTAAGTAATTGGTCCAACTTTTCCCTGATTATGAGGCATTTCTTATTTAGTTCTTCATCCCCTTGGCTCAGGGAAATTTCTACAGCTCTAGATATAAAGTCTTTTACAGTTTCACACAGAACTCTAAAACGTTAACACAAAAAAAAAAATTTGATAATTACATATGAACGAACAATTAAAGTTTAAAGATAAAAAAAATTCGTTGTGTCCATGATAAAAGTTGTACAAATAAAAAGTGTCAATATCTTTCTAAGAATAAAGAATATCTAAGCAATTCTCTATTACTCACTTAGCAGATTCAATGATGGAAGGATGCTCGTTCGATTCTAAAATATTACTTAAATGAAATACTACACTATTTTCACAAGCAGCCATAGTAGGAAGAAAACTGCTGAAGGAAGATTTTTCTTCATTTGGCAAAGAAATAGGTCTTTCAAAAGTCATAATACTCCACCTGAAATATCATTCTTTAAATATAATTAACAAATATTAACTCTTTTGGAAAATAAATAAATAAATAAAAGTTATACCTATCTAAAATTTTTGTAGTTGCTTTTTCATATTTATCTAAAAGATGAGTGAGGTTTGCATCATCATCACAGGAAGCCCCCCAGCCAAGAACTCGAGCTAGGTCATTGCCAGTTCCAAGAGGAAGTACTCCTACCTGGCATTGGTTCTGAAAGAAGTACAATTTACGAAAATAGAGAAATTTTATTTTAAAGACTAAATATACATTGATAACCGTAATATTTTAATCTGTATAAACAAAACTATGTTTGTCTGATTTTCTATTTAAATTCAAAGGGAATTAATATCTTCCTACTGCCTTACCACAAAACAATAAGCTCTGATAAATAATACAGTCCAACCGATCACAGTTGGCAAATCGGAAAGGTATTGTTTTTGACCATGATAGTCCCAGAACACACATCTTTGATCCCATGAAAAAAATTTATTGAACTGTGGCTGGGATGTTTTACCTCACCCATCATATAGCCCGAGCTTAGCCACCTCCGACTATCATTTGTTTTTTACCCTTCAAATATATACATATATGTATATATATCTATCTATCTATATATTTGTCTGTTACCGCTCTAGCGGTCGCAATTTTTGTTTGATCGTTACCAAACTCGATATTTAATCGTTTTATGTAAAAAGAAAGATCAAGTTCGTTAACGGCTTAAATCGGACCAGCGGGAGGGGGGGTTTAGAGGGGAGGATTTTCGAAAATTGGATATATCTCCGTTACAATACGTCGGATCAAAAAATTGTATAGAATAAATCTTATTGAAAATTAAATTTACTATAAATATTGTTATGTACATGTATTTTCTATCTTGAATATTAACCGAGATATTTGCATTTATATTATGTGCGCGTGATGCAATCGGCTAATTTTGGTCCTAGTCGTGGGTTTCCTTAACTGTTTGGCTCTCGTGAAATTTCTATATTCTAAAACTTCATGCGGGAAATCTGCTTAGTTTATGCAGCCCCTGTGTGACAGACTTTTTAATTCTCTAGAGGTGTAAGCTAAAGCTCTAAAGGAGTATTCTCTGAAGCTTCTGGATCAGTTTTTGGGTAATAAGTCTAGGACGTTTTAGGAAAATGGAGTTATGAACTCCATGAACTTTGAAACTTTTCAAAAGATGGGAACTGTTTGTCACACAAAATGGTAATAAAATTTTATGTTAAACTCCGTCATAAGTATTCTTTATAGTTTAAATTTCCTTCATTTTCCTCGAATATCGGCAGACATTTTCGGAACAACTGAATATTACAGCAGATTGCCTGAACAAAATTTTACCATATTTTTTTCTAGGAGCTAAGAGGATACAATCATTTAATTTTGACAGAAATTTAGATTTATATGATTTCAAGAACAATAATAAATTTGACAATATTCGTCCAATAGTCATTTCATTCTACATGCTTAAAACTATAAATATGGCTAATTTTATGGCAATAAATGGATTATTTTGAGCTTTAACAAATCCAATCTTTAAAGTTCGATGGAAAATCATAATTATATCAACTCATTTCAGGATAATAACGATTCTAAACATAAATGCTTATATCTTGTGTAATGCAAAACGAACATTTGCTGTTCATGTTACAGGGCATTTGTGATCTTGATGAATATGATGGGATGATTTAGTGCACCAATCTTTATATTGTCACAAGAAACAATTTTCAACCTTTCAATGACGGGTAACGGCTAGTTTATAAAATGTAGAAACCCAAAATACAGAGAAATATGTGCCAAAATATTTAGTTTAAAATCTATTACAGTGATAGATGTTAATGTATTTAATTAATCCAGTAAAAGAAGGCTTAGAATTTTGTTTCATATAAATAAACTATTGTACAATGAATTAATACTCACTGTTATATTGAGCTTATCAATTTCTGATAGGACCCAACCAACAGAACCATCTCCACTACAGACTAATATTCTAAAAGGATCAAATCTTCTAAACAACTGAAGCCTGAAAATAAAAAAAATAAAAAAATAGGTCAATGAGTAATCACACTTTGCTTTAAATTAGTATTAGTGAAGTAGGGAAATTATTATTTTGGAAAGAGCAGAAATATGCTCAGCTTAAAAAAAAATTATAAATTTACATAATGTACAACAGTAGTATGATTATCCGGCTCTGTTTACAATGCCTTTATCTAATAACTGAAATAATCATGAAAATATTGAAAGAGTGAGAGAGTTATTCGTCTGATCTCCTCGGCATTCGGCGCGGAAACACACAGCTGCTCTGGGGTTATCTGACCGCACTGCGAGACGAAAACCTGCCTCACGACACGCTCGTGTTTTTTAGTGATGAAGCTCACTTTCACATTTCTGGTTGTGTGAACAAACAAAACAGGCGTTATTGGAGTGCTAACAACGCACGTCAACTTCATCAGAAGCCACTCCATTCTGAACGCGTAACTGTGTGGTGTGCAATATCAAGAGTAGGGATAAATGGTCCTTACTTTTTTGAAGAAAACGAACACACAGCTCAGTGTATTGACAATGGAGGCCGTCACTTGTTCGATGTCATTTTTAAAAAAGTGTAATAAATAAATTCAGAGAATGTAAGATAATATGTAAAACGAATTAAAACGTTATCTCTAATCAATGGAAGGATCAAAAAGGTCAAACACCTCCACTCTTGCCGAGCAGTCTCGCCGGAGATGTCGGCTCAATAGGGACCAACTCTAGAGCACTGATGATGGGACGGTTTGCCCCGAAGGTACTTTGTCTGTAATAAAAGAAGTATTAAGAGTGGAGGTGTTTGACCTTTTTGATCCTTCCATTGATGATAGACCTCCACCAGCCAGCCCAAATCCAGAGTTATCTTTAATATTTTTGTTTTTATTAGCCTTTTAAATCAGCAAGTTGATTTGCCACACCTTGTATATAAGAAAAACACTATTCCTTCTAGACTTTTGATGTGCAATGCATGGTGGAGGTGCAGAATTAATATCCCGTAGTTGAAGACAAATCTGCCTTACTCAAAGAATATACTGTCTCAATCAAAACAAGCAGGGTGCAAAATCAACAATGGAGGCATAGGGAACTTTTGTTCTGCCCAGTTGGTTTCATGAGCTGGTACTGAGAAAGCCCAATTCATAGAGCTCTGGTTAGTCACAAAATAAAGTGACAACTGTCTAACTAGGATGTTTTAAAGCATTATATATATTGCCCGGTTACAAGACATTGAGAAAATGTTACTGTGTTTCGAATAACCCTGTCTTATAGGGTGGTTTGATTGAAGAAGAATGCCTGAATGGTCATTCAATGAACCTTGAGTGTAACTTAGATTACTACACGGATACTTTGCACACAGAAAAAATCATGTATTTGCTGGAACTTTAATTAGATGCACTGACCACTTATTAATGATGTTTAAGGATCCAGGGATTATTTATTTTTGGTTTATGAAGTTTGTAAAGAAATAGTTGGCTCGTTTGCCCTTGAAGGGCGAGGATCGACCACTAACTATGGGCAAATATGGTGTGATGGAAGATCAAATAGTCAGTTTGACACATCTCTTGGTAAACTGTAGTGGCATTACAGACCAAATATGGCTACTCTTTTTTTTTTTTTTTTTTTTAATTGTTGAATTGCCTCTCAATACTGAGTGGGCTTGAAAGGACTAGATAAAAGCCCATCCTCAAAGCCAGATAACTACACAATTAAATAAAATTTAGTGCACTATTGCTGGCCTCAAAACCGACACAACTAAATGTGTACAAATTGTAAATGTAGATACTTGATTATGGAAGCCACTTGAGTGCTGCTCAATTTGTTTTGTGACACACAACAAGATGACTTCATTTTTTGGATTTTTCATTATTTAAACAAAATATAATGTAGTAGCAATTCCCACGATTTTTTTACTTGATTGTGACTCTATAAGATGAATTTTAATTGCACTGATAGATGGCTCCATGAATGAATGGACCATATCAAAACTAATTACTACTTTCCCAGAAATGTAAGTGGCAATAATTAAAAAATGATAACACTATTTAATTATTATTGCTCTTATTTATTAACGTCCACTTTTTGCTACTACGGCTAGTTGGGATGGGATATCTACAGGTAAGCGCCCCATTCTCCCCAGGGAGGGACTAAGGATTTTATTTAATGAGTTTATCACTAAATAAATTCCTATTGCCCAGACAGGAATCGAACTTGCCACTTTGTTTGCCATGCGAATTAAAGCCAACGCCTTAACTCACATGGCTAACCTGAGCCCCTAATACTATTTAATCAAATGTCTTCAGCAGTTATAGTGAAATAAATTACTTCATTTTATTTTAGTTTTAGTTTTATCCTGGCACAACTAAATATATTTAACAGGTAGTATAGAACAAAATTAAATATATTATTGCATTAATGTTTTCAGCGTACCCTAGAAGTGGCCCATTAGGAATGAGATCAAAAACTTGTGCAGGGTTAAGGAGTTGTTTGAACCTCTTCAGGAATTTCACCCCTTGGTTATCACCAGATTTGGAGTTGACAAAAACCAAAAGAGGAGAACATCCCTGTGGACGAACAGCTTCCCATGCTTCATCTTGCCCTTAAAAAGAAGAAAGAAAGTGGCTTATTCTATCATAAAACTTTAAATGTTAGAAATAAGTTAATACCTAAGCAAGCCATTAATAAAACAAATGTATGTATGGTATGTGTGTGTATGGGTGTGTGTGTGTGTGTGTGTGTGTAAAAAATAATGCAATTTATAGTCAATTGTTCCCAGGGAAAAGCACTTAGGTACTATGACTGTATTTTTACAATACTAGGGTTTGAAGCAAAACTGCAATAAATCCCCTTGATCTGTTGATTTAATAAAGACAACATTGCATCATTCATTCAACAAGTGAAAAAAAAAGAATGGAAGTAGGATTTTAAGACTAAAGATAAAGATTTTTTTCATGTTATTATAATAGCTTGCTTTGGTATAAGAAATTAATTTTTCTAGATATAAACAAAAATTAAATACAAAAAAAAGTTTAACAACCAAAGATGTACATTCCAATCTTTAGCGTGCAAAAGTACTTATAAATCTGATGTGCTCGTAAATTAGCTAATATCGTAGGAGTGCATTCTTATGGCAATATTTCCATTTCTACTTTGACAAAAGAAGAAATTCAAAATGTAATAAGCTTCACCCAAAAATTAAAAAATACATAAATAAAAACAATTTTTCATTGCTTTAGCCAAACACCAATGCTTTAAAAATAAAGAAAGCAAATTTGTAGCTTCATATTTTAGATATATTAGCTCTTCTCAATCATAACCCAAATTAAACTAATCAAAAAGAAGAAAAAAAACTTTAATTACTTATAAATAAAAAAAATATCTGTTTATATTTATAGGTTTTATGCCCTTTTTCGTACAAACAGAGCAATTGCAATTGGTTATCTAATCCTTATGTTTATATAAAATACATTTTTTTATAAGGACGTAGTCTATAACAATTACTATATTTGACATTTGGAGCTGACTTTGATTACCAAATCATAATATTTATGAAGTAAATGAGTTTATTGTTGTTGATTACTAAGGTTCCAATTTCAGCAGCTGGAATAAAGTGTTATAAATTAACAAGTTAAAAGAAACTATTCCATTGTACGATTTATAAGTTGAAAGGTCAATAAAACAAAACAAAATGATTTCTGTATTACTTTAAGTTCATTGTGAGATCAATCCTTCCACCAGCCGAAAAAAAGATACATTAGAAAGCAAAGTCCAATGATTATACAATAAGTGTATGTTAAAGTATTTAGAGTTAGACGTGAAAAAAGTTGGACATTGATGTTTGTGGTGTAGTCATTGTGTTAGATATAGAACAGCGTTATGTAATTAGAGTGAGAAGCGGGGGACAAAGCAAAAGAAGACTGCTGACGAATGCGCAACTGGAAATCGGGGCGCATTGTGTCGTTAGCATTCAGAGATAGTTAATAGTTTTGTGAGCTATGCTAGTACTAGAGTGCCTTCTGCTTGCCTTGGCCCCCAGCGGTATGTCTGTTATAGTATAGTTAGTGTTGTCTTAGTTTATGTTATAAGGTGTAGTATAGGTATATGTATGTGTAGTAGTATAGGTACATATATATAATAATAACATGGATATAGGGTAATTGATAAGTCAGTTCTTATGTATATATGTTATAAATATATTTGTCTTCCCACCAGCCGTGTGTGTGCCTTACCAAGTAGCCAACATGACAATGTTATATGAAAATCATTTCTGTTTTCTTTGGTTAGCCTTCTGAAATATAATTCCGATCCAGTGAAATTGTAGAAGTCACTATTCCACTACGCTAATATTATTATGGACATTTTTTATTCTAGAAGAAATAACAAGGAAATAGGAATTCTACAACAGGCTAAGAGTGGGGAAGTGAAATATTTTAATCACAAATGCATTATTCTTCTCATAGTATGGCTCAAAATTCAAGAGTAAAATCATGTGAACTTCATCATTACTTAATCACAACAAACTTAATTTCTTAAAAACAAAAATCTTTAATCAAGAAATTCTCTAATCAGAGGCACTTAATTTCACAAGTCTCAATCATTGTGAGGCAGTTAATACGTATAAGTTGAGAACCAAGTGAGGTTTTTAATAGCAACATAATATGAAAGAGTATTTGAAACTAAATTTTACTGTCTTCTTTTGCAAACTCACAACTTTTAATTCTTCTTGACAGTTTTTATATAAAACAATGTTTTGTAGAGAATTTGGAGAGAAGGAACAGAGAAAGAAGAATTAAGGAAATCTAAGTTTGGGATCTCAACTACAATTAACGATGACAAATATATCATTAGACTTGATTTTGCTAATAAACAGTCATTTTAGTAATAATTACAAAATATTTTTTAGTCATATATTAAAAGTGGCCCTCCAATGCAAGGTTGACTTAAACATTTCATTGCGCAAAGCCACTATAGGCTATAGCACTATAGTGGCTTTGCGCAATTAAAGGGTTAAGATTTCCAATTATTTAGTCAATATTTAATTCTTTTTCAGTTATAAATAAAATAAACTTATTTGTATTTATAAAAAAAAATATAAAAAAATATAAAGTAAATACAAGGATCATTGAATAAAAATGGCAATAAAAAGCATAAACCATGCACAAGTAAAATAATTAACAGCACAATAAATAGAATATAATGTGAATAATTTTTAAATTTTTGAAAGAAAGTGCACAATTTATTTTTAAAAAATGTTGAATATATGTGAATAAATATGTTTATTTAATGCAATTAATTCTCAGGTGGAAGAAAAGTCCCAACTTTTTTGCTTTTTTTGTGGTAACAAATTTGATATAGCCATATTTTATTCATAATTTAATCAATTGCATAAATGGCCTTTTAGAAAACATTAGATCATTTGGGGAATCCTTTATTTACCAGAATTAGAAAATGCAATATTTCAGACAGATACTTAGATGTAATATTACAGTTTTAGTAAATATATTGTAATCATTCTTAATGTATTTAACTTAGGAGTTTTAAGTACTAAATTAAAAATGGCGTACATTTCTTCTTACAGCGCATGTGCGTACGTGTGTGTGTGTGTGTGTGCGTGCGCGTGTGTGCGCATGCGTACCTTCAAATTGCTTGAATTCAATGAGGATTATAAGTCTTGTTTATAAATTTAAAGTGAATATTAAATTATAAATTGTATGATGACCTAATTATGCATAGGACCTAAATGAGGAATAGAAGGGGGGGGGGAGAAGGTTGTAAGAGATTATATTTAGACGCAAAGTAAATTAAATAAAGTGACACAATAGAGGAAACTTACTTTCTCAAATTTTCATAAAATTCCAAGCTGTCTCTACATGGCATGAGAATAGCCAACTTAAAAAGTTCTGTCAGATACTATGATTTAAATAGTTAAAAAAAAAAAAAAAAAAACTTGCCAGACAAATCTCACTCATTAATTATAGATAAGAGATTAATGTGAGAATTTTATGAATAATTTTGCTAACTAAATATGATTGTGAATTTTATAGTTTGACCACAATATAATGAAATATTTATACTATATTTACTACCACAATTTAGGAGACACTTTTTACAGTACTTAAAAAAGTTGCCAGGGAAAACCACTACTTTTTATTACATTGTAAGAGTCAGTACTAGATGAAATACTTATGAAAACAAATATTTATGTTTTACCAAGTTTTACTTAATTTCACTCACAGGTTTTAGTAGTAGACTTTCTTAGGGGAAATCAACTACAGCAATTGTGCTCATGATATGATTTTCGAAAAATGCCTTAAAATGTCTATCGATCATACATAATAGATTACAGAAATTGACTTACACTGATAAGGTGTGTGAAGTTTGAGCAGGTTTGCTTACAAAGGTACGAAATATTTTAATGAATGCATATAAAAAAACTTCGAGTGGTGTTTTTTGAGTGCTGAAGTTAGTTGTTTTACAAATGAGATGTTCTGTGAGGTGCTATAAAAGTTATGTTTTTTGAAGTGATCCCCTTGTTTTTTCTTAAAATCTTATCATAGGACACCCATTATAGTGTATGGTGTGTGCGTGTGTACACAAAAATTAATTGAACTATACTTCATTCTAGTAATGATAACTATAGTCCGGTAGCAAATATCACAAAATGTTTAAAGGTTAATTCTATTTAAAAAAATGTAATTTATAAATATATTTATAGGGTCCAATATTTGATAAAGATACTTTTGTAATGAATCTATGAGAATGTAGTAACCAGTGTTTTACATATCAATAACCAGGGGAGGAAATTAATAATAGATGATCTGTCCTAGAAACCACCTGCTTAAAACTAGACATGAAGAATGCCCTTTATTTCAACATACTCATTCATTAAGTAGATAGAAAAAAAAAAAAAAATGACTGTCACATTTGTCTTAAAATGGAAACAATTGATATAATAAATAAAACCTGCCTTCTTTGGGTGTGCAGTATACCTTCTCTGAGCCAGTATAAAATCCTGCATTTAAAACATTAAAATGTTATAGATTTTTCTATTATTTTCTAATTTTACTTTTTAAGAAAAAAAAGTATTACAGCACTATAATAAAATAAGTTACAAGTAAGTCCAACAGAGACAATTTTTCTTTGATATGCTCATGAATATTGTTTTTATATTTATTTAATATCTTCCCTTTGAGAGTTAATGGTCGAAACATAGCAAACTGTACAGTTTGTATACTATTCTGATTGGTCATATTTTAAAATAGAACCATATAATTTAAAAACAATTTTTGTGAATGAAATGAGTGTGAGGGGAAACTCATAAACATCTACAGAAACGGGAAAGGCTTTATCAAACTTTATTATTTGTATCCCCAGTGGCTAATTTTAAGCCCATTCTTTTTATTCATATTATTCTTAGATCTATGCCTAAGAAGTTTTTTCTGAAGAGCGTTATAGAGGGCATAGGGGAAAATGTACTTAAATGTTCCAAGTATTAAATAAATGACCCCCTCAGTAATATATTTGTTTTAATTTATTTCTTGAGAGTGTTTCCTTTTTTTTTTTGCTATGTGTAACTGAATTTGCAGCAAAACATAGCTTAACAGAGAAATTAAAATGGTGGTCTCTAACTCGTGAAATATATGATCAAAGACCCCTATACTAATTAACCCTCCGTCGGGTGCAGCTGGCCTGGGAGGCCAGGAAAACATACTTTTTGATGCCCCGCCTCATTCTGTCTCCCCTGTAGACGCCATTTGCAGTAGTTTCCTGATTCGTGTTCATGTTTAGAATCCCCTACTATAGTCTATTGCCATCCTTCATCCAGCCCGTCTGCTCTCTAGGTGGCTTGTGAGGCCGACTGCGGCCCATTGCTCCTTAATTTCGAAGATGAGTTTTTTTTAAGATATATCTATTGCAATCGTTCCTTTTACTAAGATTAAAGCAATTCTGTATGGAAGTTCGTCGATATCTTGAGAAATAATTGCTAGTCTAACTCTGGTCTCTCAGGCCGAATGCGCCTGATCAATTTTACTTGTTTTAGTTTAAGCTTCATTCTATTCTAATAAAGTCATTATTTTACGTTCTAAATAGTATATTTGTTTTCCTTAGATCCTAGCAAAGTCTGTCCTACCAGCGATTTAAATTAAAATTAATTAGGTGGGAGTGGGGAGTTAAAATATGTGGGCGACTTCTCAGGCCGGGTGCGCCCGATTTTGTTTCGTCCAGAGGTGCGCCCAATTTTGTTTCATCCAGAATTGTGCCTGACGGAGGGTTAAACTTGGAGGAATTCAATTTACAAGCCCAATTTTGAAATAGTTGTTTGAGAAAGGAAATAGAAAGTTACTCTGCTTCTAACTATCTAGGCACCATTAATGAGATTCCAATTGACTGCTGATCTAGAATGATAATGTGCCAACTAACATTCAAATGAAGATATAACATTTAGATAAAAGAAGATTTTTTTTATTTTTATTAAATTTGAATAATATGATTCGGTAGGATATATAACTAACTTTACATGTCAAGATGCAAAGTTACAGTAAACTGATACCTATTATTGCACATTAGTTACTGGCCTATTGTTTATTTAAGAAAACCTCATGTGAACTAAGAACTGTATATGTAAGAGCAAATGAAAAACAAAACTTCTATATGCCAAACTGATTAATGGGTTAGAAATATTAACTAACACTTCTATAATACATTGGAGGCTAACTAAAATCATTTAAGGGTTGAAAAAGATTGACACGTCCTCATGAACAATTTTTATCTGTAATTGTATTGTAAATGAGGACATATAAATAATAATCTTATTCAGCCTTAGATATAATCTAAGTCATTATATTAATATTCATATTTGGACTTAACTAAGCAATTAATTTGAATTCTTACAATTAAGATGTGCTTATTGCACAATACTTTAAACACCCCCAACAAAAATCACGTTTAGGTAAGTAATACTTCTTTAAACTGTTACTTTTAATATACCATTTTAAACTGTAAGGAAAAAGAGTTCCATATGCATTTTAAATTCTTACAACAGAAAACGGAATATACAAAGAAGAAAAAATATTAGATAAACTTATTGAACGTGGGTGTAATTTGTTATCAAATAACGTTATAGGAAGGATATCACATGTTTTGTACATAATGTGTTTTAACTGAGCGAAAAATGAAGGTTGTTTATATGCTAAAGTTTCAATTTTTAGATTTCTGTACATTAATGCATTTCAAGTTTCAGAAGTTTCAAGTTTTTAGAATATGAGCAGAAGTTGAAGATCAACAAATATTTCAATGTGTGAATTGAGGACATGACTATTTAACTTGTTTAAAATTATAAATTAATTTTTAAAGTTAAAAACTACAAAAAATTTAAACAATACTTGTCAAGAAGTTAAAATAATTAAATTTGAACAAAACGTAAGCTATTCTGAACTGAAGCAAGCTCCTGAAGATACTTTCTACCCAATCATATTTAATATTAGTATACAATGCAAATCCTGTTAGTAACAAATACAACTTCATTAATCAAGCCAATAAAATAATTAATAAAACAAGAAGCAATAGACTACAATACAATGTTACTCAAATATGCACATAGCTGTATTACATTTACCGACAGAGTGGAGAGCTGTTGGGGGTACAATGCTAACCCTGTTTGGTCCCAGATCACAGCGAACTGGATAGTTAGGTCTGCAGGCTGTGTGAACCGTGGCTCTGCACCATATGCACCTCCAGTCCTGGAGCCTATTAAGTCATTAATATCCTAGTTATTAATTATTAATATTTTGAAGACAAACATTTACGTAGATGCTCTTTGGTCTGTATAACTTTCTGCTCATGAGGAGAAAAGCCATAAATGTAATGGATTTGAGGCATGACATTAACGACAAATGAGAGAGAAAAAAAAAAGAGAATGTTAAAATGAGAGGAGTCTTGTGTCTTATAATGCAATCACACTGGTTCAAGAAAAAAAGAAGTGTATACATAAATAAATTAAACAGGTATTAGCCTTGTCGTTATTTCATGATTAATATTACTAATTATTACATACAAAAATAAAAAGTTCAGACTAGTCTCAGAAAGGTATTTCAGAACAGAAATAGCTTAAGTTGTAAGATTTGAAATTTTTATTTTAATATATCATAGAATATCATTAATTCAAAATATATGCGATTAATGGAAAAAAGTCTATTAGTTACGTATAAGTCAAAATCCTACCTTAGCACAGAGCCACAATTTTTTTCACAGACAGCACACTTTGAAGAAACTGGCAAGTTTCCTTCCATCCACTGATGAGGCATATAGATATTCTAGAAAATATTACTTGCGTTAAAAATGAACGAGCATTGTATTTTTGAAGTAGTACAGAAGACTGTAATAAAATCTAGAAAACTTTATGTTTACCATACTGATGAATATCAGTTAAAATTTAATGCAAAAAAAAAAGAATGAGCAGTTATAAACAATATCTTACTGTATTATGAATAATGTAGATGTCTAAATTAATACATATTGTAGAACTTCTAGACGCAGGGCAGGAAAAATTCATTAATTGGAAATAAAACATACAACTGATTTTTCCTGAGCAAATGAACAGAATGCTTCAAATAATTCAATTAATAATGCAGATATGAAGATTTTGAAGTCTTCTGGAAGTGATAAGATTTCAGGAGAATATCCTGAGAAAAATGGGGAGATCTAAAAAAGACTACTCATCTAAAATAAAGAGATCAATGCAAGAAGACCAACATTGAATGGATATGTATACAGTGTAAAAAATTGTTTATTGTATTTATTAATTCATTTTTGAAGACAATAACTTTTGAATAAATACTGAAAGTTAGTGTTACAACTCAACATCTATTGTTTGGGATTAATATGCATCAATAACTAAATGTATAATTAAATTTTACTTACTCCATCTCTGTCTTCGATAATTTCTTTTCCTACACTTGCGAGTGTAGTCCACTTGCAATTGTTTATTGCTTTTGATGCACATCTTTTGTGGACTTTCCATTTACATATTTCACAACTTAAACCATGAGAGGTTACTCCTAAAATCACATAATATAAATTTTAACAACATAAATTTGAAAAACAAAAAATAATATAAAAAAATATTTAGCTACCAAGAAGTGCATCTTTGCAAATATTGCAGTACGTAGGTCGAGCATGCGATGTAGCTTGCCAACGATGACGCCCACTGAGAAGATCATGTAACTCAATAGCTGTTTTTGACTGAAAATAATTAAATAAAGAAAAATTTAGAATTTTTGTAGACCACAAAAAGGTTTGGATTTTTCTTCCAGTATTGTTCACATTCTACACTTACTATGAGATATAAGAAAAATTAATTTTTATTGAGAATGTAAATAATTAGTCTTATTTCACTAAACCAGGTTACATTTTTCAAAATCTGGATATAAACCTCAAGGCATCCTGGCGCTAACTTGCTTTTCAAGTGGATATTTAAATAATTATCTAAAAACAATTTGTAATATAATAAGGTTTTAAAAAAAACTATTCTTTTCATATCAATTTGCCCATCCAAACAAGTTGTTTGCGCCTGCCACTGATCAATGGGCTAATAATGGGTTTTATACAGAATTACTAGTTCTATTAATGTATCCATTGATGTTAAATTTAAAAATGAAAAACAAATATTTTTCATGCAATAACTAAAATAAAATAATCAGATGATGAAAGAAGTTTAACAAACCAATTGCCGTTCCCTGCTGGTAGTGGCTCCTTTTAGTGCAGCAACCCAATCCTCCATTAGATGAGAACTAATTCATCTGAAAACAAAAATATATCAATATGATCAAAAATGAGAAGAAAAAAAAATAAATTACATAATAACTTAAAATAGGATTATAAAATTAATTAGTTTATTTATTAAATATCAGTTACTATGTTTTACTTTCTAGGCCATTATACTATGGTTACATGCTTCAGCCTGGATTAAATTTATTTTAAAACTTAAATTACAAGAGACTAAATTACTTATAACTACACTATGAAGTAATTACAATAGGTAATATTACTGTCTGTTCACATTATTCTGAAGTATAAAATTGTTATTCTTCACTTTCAACTAGCCTTTTGATAATAGGCTTTAAAACAAGTTAATAGCTTGTAGCCGAAAGGGAAAAAATATATACTTCCACAGCAAACTGGAGTTAACCGCCGTGTGGTACTATGTTGAGTCATCTTTTAAATATAGACAAAGCCAGTATAGAGAAAGGGCATTTCTTGAGGCCATGGGCTGATTCTGTTTTTAGTATTAACGCTAATGTACTCCTAAAGAGGCATTGAATTAAAAAAGGTGAAACACGCAGAGAGTTAATGTGAATAGAAAAGGGGTGGAGTTTTTATAAATCCTGGCCCATTGCCTAAAAGTGATATCATATTAGCTTATTGTTAGTAAGGGATTGGTGGGGAAAGGAGTTTACTGGATAAAGTAACAAACCAAAATTCTTGGCTAATCTTTAAAGTAAATGAAAACCTTAAAGAATAACAATTGTATAACCCCTAAATTAGCAACAGGATTCCTTCTGAAATATTTTTTAATCTGACTTATAATAACAGAGATACTTTGATTTTACACTCTCTCTTAAACCTTATTTTTCCTGGTCGGAATTTAGACATTAACGAACCTGATCTTTAGTGTTAAATTAAAAGCTTATATATTGTTTGGTAACAATACACAAACACACCTGAGCTTCTAGGGGGAATAATGGACATTTCAAGAAATTTCCACAAAATTATGTCGAGTACATTCTTAATCGGAATCTAAAAGGAAATCTGCAAAAATGATTAGTCATTCATTACATCAGCCAATGATGAAAAGCACTTCTGGTATATATTGGACAATTAGAATTTAATTTATGTTGAAAATGCCAGATAAATGAAACAGAAATGAGAAGTCTAGATGTTTTTGAAAATTGCATTCATACACTAGATGCTTCTGTTTTCTTATTTAAAAAAAAATACACTTCAGATAGAAAACTTTTTTTGTGGTTAGAGCAATATGAGTGAAAAGACATCATATGAATAAAGTTTGTAAAATCCCAACACAGGTTACTTTTAACTAATTTCTATTAAATTACTCAATGACACCTATAATCCATTTCGTACAGTTTTCATCTAGTCTCATTCATTTTTGGATTCTGAGCAACAATGAGCCCTCTTGGGCAACTTGCTGCAAGGCCCTGCCCCAATTTTTTACTCCTTCTTGTGTATTATTTACTATATTTTTTGGTAGACATCTGGATTCTCCATTTTACTACATAGAGTATGGCAGACAATGAACGATTCTATTAACACAGCATTGTTTTTTATACTCCATCTTTACTAAACTTCAGCCTGGAAACCATTTTTAAGGATTTATTTACTCAAAACAGGAAAGCTTTCTGTTTCTTTCTAGTATGGTTCTCTGCCAAAAATAACTACTATCAGTCACACAAGAAATAAATGGCATTAGTGTTGCCATTCTTCATTAGTTCAAATTTTCATTAAAAATTACTTCATTTGTTTTTAAAAATCAGCAATAAGGAGTTCAAACTTTATGCTAATAAAATATGGTGTCATAATCTTGTTGGTGAAAATCATTTATTGTAGTTTTGCTTAAAGGGCAGAGTACCAAGTGAAAAACAAATGATATAGCCACATAAGCTTGGGAGTCTGGCCTGTTTCCCTTTCATAAAAAATAACTGCACTACCTAATGGGTCAAATAACAAGAATAGAATGATAGAAGAAATAAAATAAACGTTTTGAATGTACGATCACTTCCCTAATTAAAATATTCCATTATACTTTTATTTTACAAAACGACTGTCCAGACACAATCTTAATTTGTTGCTGATTTAATATGTTATTCGAGTTGAAACACTTCTAAATGTTATTTAAATTAGCTGTAGTTATATGAGTCAAGCTTGATTTAGTACTGGTCAGTGTTGACAATATGTCATTTTTTAGATGTTGTGGTTTAGAGAGTAATTCTTTGATTTCATGTATTGATTACTAACTGGGTTAGAATAAACTATTTTTCCTTGGATATATAAAGATTGGATAAACATAAGCATTTACAACTTTCTTTTCTACTGAAAATGTGTTGCAGGAGATTACGTATTTTGAATTTTTAACTCCAAAACTAGTAAATATAAGTTGACCGATGCTTACGATCAGTCATCTTAAGCAGCTCGATAGAGGAATGGAGTTTTAACTTAAAGCATAAAATAGAATACTCTCCACTCTTCAGATGATTTCAATTATTAGATAGTTATGTACAAAGGGTTGCAGAAAATCACTGCATGCTTTTGGGAACTACTTCATTCATTTATTCATTCTAGGAAAATCATACACAGGAAAAGCTCACCAAGTATAACTGCTGATAAAACAACGTTCACTATAAATAAAGTAACATTAGGTGGGAAATAACAGAAGTAAATTGTTAAGCTTATACTTTACAACAGAACATAACTTTCTTGCACCAAAACATATATTCGAAAAAGAATCTCTTATTTACATGTTTTTCTGAACATGGCCACAGAATCAAGTTTATTCCTTTTGTAGGTCACAATTCCCCAAAATAATCTGTACGAATGTTGATTTACATAATAGTAAATTTATTATTACTTGATTGCTATAATAAAATAACTCTTATTTATATGCATATAATAGTGCACATTTATTGACAAACAGTTTCAGGAGATTTTCCTGAAGGGAAATAAACTAATGCGATTTATTTCATAATGTGCTTTTCAAAAAATTCTTTCAAGCCCAACCAAATTTGTTAATGGGTGAAATTGGACCAGGGAAAAAATTGTAAATAAAAATTTGAAAATATCTCGATTACTATGATTTGGATCAGAAAATTTTAAATAGTAAATCTTGTTGAAAATTTAGTTAACTACAATTTTTTTTTTTAGATATTTTATCTGTAACTCAAATATCATCAGAGATGTTTGTATTTTTTCATGTTTTCAGGCTCAGCAAATGTGCAGCCAACTCAAACTAGCAATAAGTCAATAAATCACGAAATGTATAATTTTAAGCTTCAATACCATGTATTGTTTTCATCGGTCCTTTCAGTGAGGTATATAGATGATTTTATGGTGTACTGGAAAGAGCAAGATGAAAAGTCACACAACTAGATAACTCAAAGACTTAAATTGTTAAAAAAATTAGGAAACTTAACTGCTGACCAGTCCTTCAAGAGGTGTAATTCACAACCGTTAATGGCTTTCATTTGAATTTTGACCCTATGCAATTGATAGACCATAATCAATTTATTAGATACAGTTATGTTATTTATTTATTTGTTGTAGGAACTAAATGCACTCAGAAAATGTTATTTATATACTATAACAGGCATGCGTGTACAAACAAAAATTCTTAAATGAGAAGGCCATTGTGATTTAAGGAAGAGCACGGGATCAGAAATAAGAACAATGGTTTACTCTTAGATTTTACTTTTATTTTAAATTTAACAAACATTTGCATGAAAACATACTATTAGTGTTTAAATATAACTTGAAATGACTTTCACTGCCTCAATAATAACTCATTTACTTAACTATAAGGCAATAGGTCATGAAATGTTTGAACCACTGATATGTCACACTATCAACTTTAACTAGGAATCTAAATATTCAGATTTTTTATCAAATACTTCATTGAAAAAAAAAATCGTACTTTATAACATAAAACGCATTAAGACTCAACCAAGTCCCCAGAAACATAAACTTCAATTCATAAGGCCTTCTTCCCAACAATTCACATTTTACAGTTGCGAGAATTGAAGTTTTCTAGGAATCACATTTTACGATTTTAGTGCTAGTTTGCTTTTGGAATAATCTAAGCGTTATCCAATAGAAATATTTAATTAAGAGCACTTTTATTATGAATCATTTTTGATTTAGTTAAAATGTTCCAAAAAAATTGTAAAGCAGAAGAGTTGACCGAATAATAGATTTATACGTATCGAAGTAGCATAGAGCCTGAATGGTCTTATGCACAGTAATATCTAACCCTGCAAATTAAAGTAAGAAGTATATCGTAGTCACTATGTTATCCAATATTAATAATAGATAGGAATCTAAAATTTTATAAAATGTGAACAAATTAAATAATCATAATTTTAATTGGAATAAATAGATCAGCATTTAGAAATATAGAACTTATTTTATCACAAAAGTAATATATCTGCTTAAAAAATAAAATAATAATTGTTCAAAGTAGAAACAAAATTAAGGTCTTTAAAATTAAAAATATAAAACATTTAACAACCGATTTACTTATATATATATATAAATAATATTTATGGAACAGAATTGAATTTACTTAATAAGCATGCTTTATAATTAATTGAAGTGAGACAGTACGATGAACTGAGGACTCTTAAACAAATTAAATGAAGGTAGATTTTGATACAATTTGTATTTAGAAAGATATATCTTATGGCTATAAATAAATATAGTTGTGTGTATCTTTGAATTATTTTTTTTTTATTTGCGAGGGTGGAAGGGGAGAGTATGAAATGAGTAGAACATAACTAAAAATTTCAAATATAGTTAGTGCAAAAACAATTTTTTATAGAGAATTGATTAAAGTAAAACAATGAGGTTCATATAAAGAAGTAGGTTTGTTTTATAGTAAAGTCTTAACCTATTGGCAGATATGTAGAATATTACCATAATAAACTAGTATTTATGTCAAAGAATTAAATATTTAAAAAATCTTAATTAAAAAAAAAGAAATAAAAAAGTATTATGTTTCTATATGTACCTAAATTATTTAAAGCAATATCCAATAATTAGAATAAGAGGAAAATTGGAGATAATCACATCCAGATATTATAAATACAAACATTGATCTGAAGTATTTGTAAACACTTATGAGAACCAATTTGTACCTCTTGTTAAATATTTATAAAATACATAAGAGCACTTAAAGAACCACTCAATTAAATTAAACAAATGTATTATTTGACATGTTTTAAGACGATGAATCATCTAATTAAACGTTTATGTAATAAATTGAAATAAATTCATGACTATAATCAGTTAATTCTTCAATAAATATAGATAAATTTACTAAGTGTAATCTGTACATATTTTCAATAAAATTTCCTACCTACAAAATTGAAATGAAACCCATCATTTCAAGGAGGAAATTAATAATTAGATATGATGTATACTCTTCTCTCATTAGTATTGTTCTGGGGGAGGCAGAGGTCTCTGCATATATATATATATATATATATATATAGATTATTACAATTCCAACAATAAAACATTCTCATAAGTTTCTCGTACTGTTGGATTATGACATTTTTATTTTGGGCATGTTTGAATATTATTGTAGTGCTGAATATTTTAAAATTTAAGTTGTAAGATTGAATGGCTATTACTTTAGCTTCACAGCAGGTATTCCAGTGTTTCACATATTCAGGATCTTGAATCCAATAAAATAAAACAAAAGTCAAAACTAATAAGAATCTAGAAAATTCAGTTTGATCTTTATATCGCATACACGCATTTGGGCCAATTAGACAATAAAAAAAAGAAAGTAAAGTCTAAAGCTATATACTATGACATAAAAGTTGCTCAATTCCAATGTTATCATATGACAAACAAATATTTGATTCGTAAACAGTAAAAATTTTGTCTTAAAGAGAGTAGAAAAACAAAGCAGTCAAGATTTAATGCCAAGCAATACCTGAACTGATTATGAAAAAATCAAATCAAAAACAAAATGCATATTCTATTCATCTAGTAACAAAAAACAAAAAAAAAAAAAAAAGAATAAAATATAGCTCTTTAAAGAGGTATTTTTTAAAATGGAGAAATCAAACCTCATAACTAACTAAAGACAGAAAAAATATTTCGAGATCAGAATGTGTTATACATGAATATTTAATGAACAAAATTGTGGTATTAAAAAATAAAATAACTCATTTAACATGTAAGTGCACCATTAACAAAGTCAAAAAAGAAAACAGTCAAGCAATTGGCATTATTAGAAGCAAGTAGGAAAGACAGAGACAAATTAATTATTTATATTACCTATGTGTGTATTCATTAAACCTTATTGATAACATCCTACTTTCTACTCAAAAAGGACTAATTCAACCACTCATATAAATATAATAAATTACACATGAAGTATTGACTGACTTTTATTGTAAGAGGAAGACTTATTACGCTAGATTTATTTTAAGTACTCTCTATAACCATTGGTATAGTAAAAATATAAAATAAAATAAATTAAAATTCAAATAAGCCTAAAGTAAAAATACTGAAAACCTTCCAGGAAGGTTACAACATTGCTATAAGGTCAACTTAAAAGAACATGTGAAGAAATATTACCCAATGACAGTATTCATTATAAAATATATTTAAATCATAACAGAATTTCATTCATCAAGTAAATGATTAGCTAAGAACTCAACAGCAGAAAAGTCTAAGAAATTTAATGAAAGGGGCGTGGCGTCTTAAAGAGCGGAAATATCTTATATTTTAAATTCATTTAGGTCCTAAATTCATGATTTAGGATTAATCTCAAAAGGAAACCAGAAATAGATTTTCCCCTTGTGCATGAGATTATTAGTTGCTCTTCACCAGCCCAACAGAGCATTTGAAGTTACAATTACTCTGATGAAAGTTATAGTTAATCTTAGGTATTTGCTTCACTTTTTCATTTTTGTATTAGATGTTCTTGCAACGACGTAATTTGTTTTCTAATTGGGGTGGCAAGAAGTCTGAGGGGAGGGGGTGTAAAAAGGCTGTTTTAGATATTCTGGGGTGAACGTTAAAGAAATTATATATATATTTTTTATTTTTGCCATCTTAACCCATAACTGGTACGCACGAGTCAAATTGACCCGAGCAAGAAATGTTTTGCCTTTCAGGATCTGACATTTTCAGAGAGAATGCAGTTGCCCAGTACCTTCCCCCTTTCATACACCCTCTCGTTTCAGCGTGCTCTTGCCCTTGTAATTGTTAACATCTTTTAGTTATCCCTCTCCTCGGGTCATTCTGACCCAACCTCACCGTTTGTGAAACTTTTTTTTTCAAAACATATTTGAAATGGCTCGAATTGTTAGTGATTCCCGTTGTTGTGTGGAGACTCAGAGTTGCCTAACTTGAAATGTACCCTAGAGAGCCCATTCTTTCCTAGTCAAAGAGGAGTGTCTACAATGAAAGACATTATGTAGCCTTCCGCACACTGATCAAAGACGTTCTTGGGCCAGATGCACCACAAGAACCTCAGATAGCAATTGAAACGACCAGTAGACTAACAAAAAGGAAAAGTTGCTACATTTGCCCATCGAGCAGCTGCGGAAAGTGTAAAATGCCATTTTGCAACAGCTCTATCACACCTATTTGCAGAAAAAGTCTAAACCTATAATATTAAACTATTTTTTATGATATTAATGTTTTATTATTAATTGAGAAATAAAACAGAATGATTTTAGAAGCATTTGTTTAATAAATAATACAATATCTGTTTATTATTGTAAAATAAAATAAAAAAGACTTAGATTTTCATTTTCGTAATTTTTTAATAAGAATATGAAAAATAATCTTAGCAAATTAAGAATTTTATCATATACTAAAATCCTGGTGTAGTTATAATAAATATGATTTTTCTTTTTAAATAATTTCTTTCAACGCCTTTTAAGCCCTGGGTCATTCTGACCCGACGTCACCAGTTATGTTTCTCTACATGCACGTCGGAATTTTCGAAATATTTCTTCAAATGTCCATCGATTCTGCTAGTAGATGACGAAAATGAGGTCCGTTCATTACTGTATATATACAAAACTGTATATATATATATATATATATATATATATATATATATATATATATATATATATATATATATTTATTTTTATTTTTGTCTGTTAACACTCGCGCGGTCGCATTTTTTGTTTAACCGACACCAAACTTGTTATTTAATCGTTTTATGTAAAAAGGAAGATCAAGTTCGTTAATGACTAAAATCGGACAAGTGGGAGGGGGGGGGTTATAGGGGGGATTTTATACCATTGATTTGTCTGAAACGTAAAAAATATTGCCCCCACCAAATTTAAATAGAAAATGAGACAAACCTTGGAATTTTATTTATATTAGATTTATACATTTTTTTTTTTTTTTTTATAAAGTAAGTAAGCTATTTACACTATTTCCATGTTCTTATTGTATTAACTCTAATATACAACAACAAACAGCAATAGATATTTGACATATCTTGAGTCTTCAGTCCAGGGCCCCCACTAACTTACGTGCAAAGTGTGCAATTCACACGGGCGCCATCCCTTAGGGGCGCCTAAACCAAATGCCCCCCAAAAAAAAATTAGATTTTATTCTGTTTATTTAATTTTGATATTTTAGTTTACAAATAAATGTGGCTTTTAAAGTTCAGTTCTTTGCTTTATTTCAAGCACCTACCTACCATCACAAGAAAAGATAATTGAAAATGCCTTAAGGGGCGCCAAAATCATTTTTTGCACACAGGCGCCAGTAACCCTTACGAGGGCCTTGCTTCAGTCCATATTCTTGGAAGAAATCTGTCTTCTTCTTCGGGATTACTCATGCTCCAAACAGCAATCCATCGACAGTCCAATTTTGATCCTGGTATTTGTCTCGTAATTGATAAATCCTCTTTTTTTTTTCTTTTTTTTTTATTTTTTTTTTTTTTTATTTTTATTTTTTTTTCTAGATCACCTTCAATTGATTTAGAAATGCCTATTACAAACTTTACCGTCCTGTCTAGTAATGTACTGATTTTCTTTCTTATTAATTATTATAAAATCGCCACGTTTCTGAGAACCTTCTTCTGATAAACAGCTAACTCTTTAAAATATGCCCTAGTGGGGTGAAATTAGTAGATTTCTCCTATGGGAAATCAGCTATTGAGGTCGCACTCATGACGCGATTTTCGAAAAATGTCTTCAAATGTTCATCGATCCTACCTAGGACGAAAATGAGGTCCGGTCAAAATTGTATATATATATATATATATATATATATATATATATATATATATATACACACAAACATATATATATATATATATAAACAAAAAAATATATATATATATATATATATAAATATATGTATATATATTTGACTGTTACCGTACTAGCGGTCGCAATTATTGCTTTGTCGTTGCCAAGCTCGTCTATAAATATTGTTATATGCATTTATATAACAAATATTAACCAAGATATTTGCATTTTTCAGCCTTCAGGAAACCCCCACTTCTACTCATGTTACATCAACAGTATTCTGGTAGATAATAAAGTGAATAGAACCAATCACATTATTTGAAGCTTAAATACCAAATATTGTTTTCAAGGGACATTCATTATATGAGACAGATGCAAATATGCTCTGGTACCCCCCCCCCCCCGGTCTTAAGTTTGGGGGTGCTAAAATCAGATTGACTGAGATTCTGATTCATTATGAAAGACAGTATAAGAAATACTACTTATTTTCCAATAAAATTTATAGGTTATATTCTGATATGTTTTTAGCAGATTTCCCTTAAAGGAAATCAGCTATTGAGGGCGGAATCATGTCGCGATTTTCGAAAAATTTCTTCAAATGTCCATCGATCCTACACAGGAGATGACGAAAATGATGTCCGTTCAAATCTATTTATATATATATATATATATATATATATATATATATATATATATATATATATATTTGTCTGTTAACACTCTAGCGGTCGCAATTCTTGTTTAATCGTCACCAAACTCGGTATTTAATCGTTTTATGTAAAAAGGAAGAACAAGTTCGTTAACGGCTGAAATCGGACCAGTGGGAGGGGGGGGGGTTAAAGAGGGGGATTTTCGAAAATTCAAAATATCTCCGTTACTATACGTCGGATCGAAAAAGTGTATAGAACCAATCTTATTGCAAATTAAATTTACTATAAATATTATTGTATACATTTATTCTCTATCTTGAATATTAACTGAGATATTTGCACTTTTATTATGTGTAACGGACGACTGAGCTTCCCGCCAAAAGCTAGTTCGGCCGTTTTCGTAACTGATCGGCACTCGTGTGGAGATTTGTCTATTGTATAACTTTACGTCAGAAATCTGCTTAGTTTACGCAGCCCCTGCGTGACGGACTTTTCTTTGACGTGAGCTGTTGGCAGACCTGTTTATTTACATTTCAAACGCTTCCTGTAAGCAGGTTATTGAAATTGACTGAAACACTTCATAGTTCCGTTTGTATTTATTCACTTAATATTGAACGTGGTGTTGTGTTACCAGTATATAGATTTATCTATTATTAAACTTCATGAGGGAAATCTGCTTAGTTTAGTCTGCCCCTGCGTGACGAACTTTTTTTTTATTTAATAAGTAGCTATTTATATTGCAATTTAATAATAATTATTTATTATAATTTAATTGTAATTATTTTATCAGTTCTCAGTTTTGCCTGAATAAACCAACCCCTATAGATCCCTTTAAAAACCAATATTAATTAAGACGGAAATGATATTCCCCAACTGTTCAGTACTTGTTTGAGAGGAGTTCATCAACACGTTCACCAACCAAACAGCCCTGGAAGGAGGGAGCATTGAAGAAAAGCAAAATGCAATGTACATGCACACTCCAGAGGTCAAGGCTGTTACATTGATCGGCTCCCAGCGAGCTGTTTCATTAGCCGGTATTAATAATTCTATATTTTCCCTTTCCGCACCTCCTGGAATTAACGTTCCCATAGCAACCATATACTGGGGCTTATTCTTAGAGCTCTATAAATAACATTCATTGATTACAATCATAAATAAACTATAATTATTTGTTTTAAATTAACGTCTTCTCTTCAGACCTACTTTGAAATAAGATGCTCATGATATATTGGGCTATTATTGACGTGTGATAACTAAAAAGTCCGTCACGCATGGGCTGCGTAAACTAAGCAGATTTCCCACATGAAGTTATACAATAGAGAAATCTCCATACGAGAGCCGAACAGTTACGGCAAAGGGTCGAACTAAATTTTGGCGAGAAACTGTCGTCCGTTATCGGCCCAAATTTAATAAAAATGCCAATATCTCGGTTAATATTCAATATAGAGAATAAATGGTTAGAACAATATTTATAGTAAATTTAATTTCCAATAAGATAGGTGCTATACAATTCTTTGATCCGACTTATGGTAACGGAGATATATATAACCCCCCCCCCCCTCCCTCAGGTCCGATATCAGCCATTAACGAACTTGATCTGTCTTTTTGCAAAAAAACGTTTAAATATCGAGTTTGGTAACGATCAAACAAAAATTTCGACCGCTAGAGCGGTAATATATATATATATATATATACACACACACACACACACACACACACACACACACACACACACACGCGCACACACAATTTTGAACGGACCTCATTTTCGTCATCGGTAGGATCGATGGACATTTGAAGAAATTGTTCGAAAATCGCGTCATGAGTACGACCTCAATAGCTGATTTACATTAAGGGAAATCTGCTAAAATGGCAGTTTATTGCTGCCTGAAAATTAAAAAATTCAAATATCTGGGTTAATATTTCAAATAGAGAAAAAGTATACTAATAACATTTATAGACATTTAAATTTCCAATGAGATGACAATTTTTCGATCCGACTCATAATAACGGAGATATTTTGAATTTTCGAAATTACAGCCTCCAACTGATCGGGTTTCAGCCGTTAACGGTCTTAATCTTTATTTTTACAGAAAACTTGTAAATATTGAATTTGGTATCGGTAAAACAAAAATTACGACTGTTTAAGAATTAACAGTCTTATATATATAATTTTATGGTAAGAGTCTCCAATAAAAAACATTTTCTTCGGTGCAAACTTTATTGAAACTGCCCTACATATTTCGTGGCTTATTTGCCATCTCTTCAGGGCCTATCCATTTCTGATGTGCTCGTTTACCTTTTACATTATGTTGTGACTGTCCTCACAAAGGAGGCATATAATTCTTTTATATATAAAATTATTATAAATAAGAAAATGTTTTTTATTGGAGACCCTTGCCATAAAATTTAAAGAATATATGAATAAGATTGGGTCCTGAGTAAGAAAGATATCTGTGGCTCTCTCTCTCTCTCTCTCTCTCTCTCTATATATATATATATATATATATATATATATATATATATATATAATACACATAGTTTTGAACGGACCTCATTTTTGTTAGTTATCTCCTGGGCTGGATGATCGACAAAAATTGTGACCTGCGCTTGCAGTCTTGAATCTTGGATGCTTCAATAATTGAATTCATTGGTAAAAAAAAGAAAAAGAAAAGAAAAAAGAACGCTACGACGAAGCAAGGTTATAATTTATTTTATGTTCACTGGTTATAAGATTTCGGTGAGTTTACCACCCAGATGTCCTTCGCCATGACTGTACCCTGGCCTGACAGGTCTGAGTTGTGACTTAGGAATGATGAAGGATTCAAAATATTTTCCCACGTCTATAATGGATCGTCGAGTTCGACCTACCTAGTTGACGAAAATGAGGTCCGTTTAAAATTTTCTATATATACATATAAAGTTTTTGTTTGATCGTAACCAACATATAAGCGTTTCTTGCAAAATTAAAGGTCAACTGTGGTAATGGTTGAAATCGAATTAGTGGGGAAATGGGTTTAGAGGGATGAATTTTGAAATATCTCCGTAACTTTACGTCGGATAGAAAAATTGTCTGGAATATAAAATGTACTGTAAATATTGTTATATACATTTATTCTCTATTTTTAATATTAACGGAGATATTTGCATGTTTCAACTTTCGCCCTTCAATAAACCCCAACTTATACTCCCGTCATATTAACAATATGCTGTTATGTCATGAACTACTTAATCCCAACTTTAATAACATATATTATTTTCAATGAACGTTTAATATGGGAGATACATGAAAATTCATATTGTGATGAAGTCATCAATGAACATTTTGAGGAGGTTATGATTCGAAAATATTTATTTCTTGTATATCATACTCGATATTTAACTGTTGCATTCAACGCTAAAGGTCATATTAATTTATGGCTCAAATCCGGGAACTTTAGAAGGGGTTTTGAAAATTTAAAATTTGTCGCTATTATTAGTCGTATAGAAAAATGTTATAGACCCAATCGTAAGCTATTGATGCTCAACTATTGTGGTTTTATACTTTTTTTCGTAACTTATGGATTAAGCGAGGTATTTGTGATATCTTGTTTTCTGCCTTCAGTAACCCCTCCCTCCTGCCCCTTTTTAGGAGCATTCATGGGTGTTTTGGATAGAAATAGAGAATATGTGGTTGTGATGAGATCAGACAATAGAGAAATCTAAATAGAAGCGACCATAGGTCGTCCGTTACACTTCTCGGTTAATATTCAAGACAGAGAATAAATGTATATAACAATATTTATAGTAAATTTAATTTTAATCGCGATACGATATATATATACATATATATATATATACAACAACAAAACAAGCTGCCCTCCTTCTGGAGGGGTTCCCCTCAGGGACAGCCTCCTAATCTGCCCAACTGGGTAATGTTAAAAAAAAAGATCTTTTTTTTTAAAAATATTTTTTAAAACAGGAAATTTGTATTCTATTTTGATAGGGCCATGTGGAAAGGAGTGCAGCTTTGCAGCTGTGCCTTTATTTGTATAAATGATAATTTATAATTCTTGCCGAATGTTTTATAACGACTGTTGATAAATTCTGGAGGTCGTTGGTGGATAATCCCAATTCTTAGCAGATTTCCCTTAAGGGAAATCAGCTATTGAGGTTGTACTCATGACGGAATTTTCGATTTTTTTCTTCAAATGTCCATCGATCCTACCTAGGAGATGACGAAAATGAGGTCCGTTCAAAACTGTATATATATATCTATATATATATCAATCTATCTATCTATCTATATATTTGTCTGTTACCGCTCTAGCGGTCGCAATTTTTGTGTAATCGTTACCAAACTGGATATTTAGTCGTTTTATGTAAAAAGAAAGATCAAGTTCGTTAACGGCTGAAATCGGACCAGGGGGAGGGGGGGTTTAGAGGGGGAGAATTTTGAAAATTCGAAATATATCCGTTACTATAAGTCGAATCGAAAAAGTGTATAAAATCAATCTTATTGAAAATTAAATACACTATAAATAATGTTATATATATTTTTTCTCTATCTTGAATATTAACCGAGATATTTACATTTTTCAGTTTTCAGCCTTCAGTAAACCCCCACTTCTACTAGTGTTACATAAATAATGCTCTGTTATATAATAAAAGATATTAATTGAAGCCTAAATACCCAATATTGTTTTCATTGAACTTTGTGAGATATATGCAAAAACGTTCTGTTGACCCCCCCCCCCTTCTTTTGTTTTTTTGTTTTTGGATTACTAAAATTAGAGTGATTGAGATAAAATTGATTCTGATTCATTACAAATTACACCACTAGCTTTAGTAAATTGTTTTCAATAAAATTAATATGTTATATTCAAATATATTCCATTAATTGTTTGTCTTTCCGGTCTATCTATGCAGCACTACGAGGTTGGCTTGCCTGTTTGTTTACAATTCAGCCTTGTATTGTACATTTACTGAGCATTCAGTAGTGTTACCTGTATGTATATTTATCTATTGTAAACCTTCACGTGGGAAATCTGCTTAGTTTACGCAGCCCCTGCGTGACGGACTTTTTTAGAGTTTCGGCCGTCTTTTGGGATATTACTCCTCTTGCACCTATCAGGAGACCTTTGACGCTCCATCTTTCAATAGCGTATTTTTCCTTGAAGTACCCACAGCAAGGTTCGTAAATCTTCCTCGTTTCCTCGTCTACTTCTGTTGACTGGGTATATATATATATATATTTGTCTGTCACCGCGGTCACAATTTTTGTTTGATCGTTACCAAACTCGATATTTAGTCGTTTTATGTAAAAAGAAAGATCAAGTTCGTTAACGGATGAAATCGGACCAGGGGGAGGGGGGTTCTAGAGGGGAGGATTTTCGAAAATTCGAAATATCTCCGTTACTATACGTCGGATCGAAGAATTGTACAGAACTAATCATATTGCAAATTAAATGTACTATAATTATTGCATTTATGATCTATCTTGAATATTAACCGAGATATTTGCGTTTTTTAGTTTTCAGCATTCTTTCCGGTGTAAGGCTGGCCGATCTGTTTGTTTACATTTCAAACGCTTCCTGTAAGCAGCCTATTGAAATTGACTGAAACATTTCTTAGTTCCGTTTGTATTTATTCGTATTGGTGTTGTGTTAGCAGTATGTAGATTTATTGATTACTAAACTTCACAAGGGAAATCTGCTTAGTTTACGCAGCCCCTGCGTGAAGGACTTTTTATGGGTGGAGGGGGGGGGGCGGCAAAATCTTACATATCTCAATTTTTATCTATGGAATCAAAACATCTTATGGAACTTATATGTTTGTTTTAAATTACAACGTATGTAAAGTAAATGTTCTGTCATTCTAAAAGATAAGATTTGCTATATGGTTCTTCAAGCAATTTTGTTGGCTAACAAAATTAACGTGCGCGCACACAAAGACTCACGCAAACACACAAGCCTACACATTTTGATTTATGTTTTCTTTGGACTCGGGACAATATCTTAAATAAGTTTATCTACGAAGAGAAATTCACAAAAAAATATATTCTTGAGAGCTAAAACGCCATTGGGACTATGTGCGTACTGTGACATGTATAATGCCAGTTAATCCGTCGGAAATTGACATAACAAGCATGAATCCCACGATTTCCAGTTTAACCAATTGGCCTCAACCGTATGAAGGACGGCATCACAAAGTGAGGGCAATGAGGTGTAACTGATATTTTTAGATTTCAAATTATATTTAGCCATTAGCAGCGGTTATTATTTTGAGTTGTAAGCATTAATTTATTTTTTTGAAATATAAGACTTTTACAAAGAAAATTAAGCGAATAAAGTCCGTGGCGTAGGGGCTGCGTAAGCTAAGCAGATTTCCCAAGTGCTGGTATAACACTTGTGATCTCATATCACCAGGTATTTTCTATTTATATGTAAAGAGAAACATGTTAAATAACTATGTAAAAATGCGTAGAACAACAGTTGTAGAAAATCAAAAGTTGGTTCTATAACATTTTATTATTGGACTCATAATAACGGAGATATTTTGAATTGTTTAATCCCCCTCTCTAAAACACCATTATTCCCTGGTCCGATGTCAGTCAATGACAATGCAAAGTAGTAGCTCAATAAGAACCCTGTATGAAAACCGTAGTTTATCTTGGAATGAAGTGGTTCATGATATAATAGCTTATAGTCAATATGACATGAGTAGGAGTGGGGGTATAGTGATTGCAGTATAGTGATCTCGACAGACCATTTATTTTCTATTTCTCCCACTGTAAGAAGCCTATGTAAGCAGGAATTAAAATGAATGCTGAGCATGAGATGTTTAGTCACTGAGGTATTTAAAGTGAAAATTCTACTTGAGTAGAAGTTGGGGTTTACAAAAGGTTGAAACCATAAAACTATAAATTACTAGGTTAATATTCAAGTTGGAGAAAATATGTCTAAAAATGCAGATTGTAAAAAAAAACATTAGTGGGTAGTTTAAAATAAATAGTGAATTGAGGAATTTTTATTCTTCTAACAACAATATCAACAAGGGGGAAAATACTATATAAGTATTTTAAACTTAGTATGTACATCAGATGCATAAATTCTACTTCATAAAACATAATTCAATATATGAACAATATAACACACAAATTAAGATAATATCATACAAACAATAAACAGTACTAACTGTAAATAATATTTTAGCCAATAGGATTCAAATAAACAATTTCAAACACTCCTGATTAACAGTTACAAACATTGATTAAAAAAAAAAGTGATGCTTATTTTTATTTGTCATTTTTTATTCAAGTGATTTAAAAATTATGACAATAAAACAGAAGCCAAATGACAGATAGTAGAAGTACATATTGTTAAGTTTGTTAGAAAATCAGTAATAAACGTTGTTTATTAGAGTTCTTTTGGGTTGAGAAATTAAACACACAAACTTAGGCGTTTTTATCTCTGCACAATTTATTTGACGATGCACTCACACTTGGTAAATTATTCTTCACAACTACTCACTATATGGACTCGTAACTTCACTTCTTATCGCACAGTAAAATAGCTCATGATCAAGCGAATCACTGGTTCACAAAACGCGGGACTGCACTGATCTTCACAAAAACACTGCACTGTACTGAACGTACTGTTGTTTCCTAGTAAGAAACCTGAAATCTAACTAACTGTCAAGCCAGCTGGGCCGCTTTAAAGACAGGTGGCGAGTTCAAAGAAAAAGGTCCAGACTGGCCTAGGCTCCAGACTGGCCAGAAACATTCCTGGCGCCATCACTCCTGCAGGGCTGCCTTCATTTACTTCGAACTTTTTGAATTCATGATGAACTCTTCGTAATTTTTCAAGTATGCAGTTTTCGTAACAATTAGCAGAGTTCTTTGTAATATGTAAAATGTTGTAGTTTTCAGGCTCATCCCTACCCATAATTGCACTGCACCTATTTTATCGCTTTATGTACTTAGATTGGAACTTTACTTGATGCGATACGCGGAAAAGAAGTTGGATGAGATTTATAGAAATACAGCAGATAAATAATATTTCTTCCAAATCCAAATTAAAAGTGAGATTCGAAATGTATTTTCTAGGCTATTATTGTAAGCTATATCCTCCAGTGTTAAAACTGTCGACAGATGATAACGATAGTAGGCTATTTTTCTTCTTTTGGTTGTTATAATTTAATGATTCCTGTATCCACTTTCACTGCCAAGAAGGGATAGGAAATTAATAATTAATTCACCCCCTCAATATTTCACGGGAAATTTACGACATTCTCCTATTTTCAAGGTCCACTTCCTATAAGTAGGGCAAGGAGCTCAGCTGAAATTCTATACTAACAAGATTTATTAGCTGTTTTATGAAATTACTCTCCTCCATCTCTCCACCCTCCCCCTCCACAACCTCAACTAAGCAATCTTCGTAAAATGATAACAAAAAGCCTTATCTTGTATTAAAAAACGTTGTTATGGGAGTAGAAACGTGGACTTACCACGAGGTTTTTCTTTGTTGCAGCTTTATAAAGCCCTCTAGGCTATTTTCTATGAATGAATAAAATGCCCTGTAGAATCACTGTGTTGGTATACAGTGGCGTAACCAGAAATTAATTTTGCAGGAGTTTCGCTAGAGGTTTTAGAGAAAATTACCTTGAACATTATTGAAAATTTATAACCAGTTGAATTTTTAAGCTCTTTCAAGGTAACTTTTACCTTAGTTCCTTAACATAAACGTTGATTTAAGGCTTTTTAAAACTGAAATTGCTTCCCCTGGCTACGCAATTTTTGATGTTTATATATATATATATATATATATATATATATATATATATATATATAAGTAAATATATATTCTTATATTCTTCCTTCAGAATTTGGATACAATAGGGTACATAGAAAATCTAGTATTTATGGTACTATATTCAAGGTTATTGAACGTGTAGCTCACATGTTAAAATTATATCGTACTTTTCAAATCGTTCTAAAATATGAGAAACATCTATTGGTGTTCTTATATTGTCAAAACCGTTCAGCCATTGCACTTGAAAACACTAGAGTAATGGGGTATGATAGTCAGGCAGTGGTATGGATACCTGAAATCAATGGGGATTTAATTCAGAAATTCTTGTAGGATTCCAGGGAAGAGAGTAACAGATAAATTATAGGTAAAATATAGTCAATATAGAGTACAAAAAAAATGCGTTTTCATCTTGCAAATTTATTAAAGGAATATATGGAATTATTTTTTTACAATTTATTAAAATTAATAATAATGTGCTTTTATTAAAGCTTTCATTTAATTTCATTATCAGCCCATAAATGTTTCCTTTAACAGTAAGTCATATACACATACTTCTCACTGTAACTATGAACGATATAGAATCAATTGTATCTTACTTGTATAAAAATAATGCATTCATAACCAAGGTTTCTTCTTAGGCTATTTGTATTTTTCAGATTTTTTCCTTACCCCCTATTAATTCTTTCCCAACTGTTTGTAAATATGTTGACTGATTTTCATGAAATGTGATATGAAGGTATTGTACCTCTTTGAAACTAAGAACACCTTTGACGTAAAGCCTTTTCAATTCACTCAGGAAGGATTGGGGACCATGCTACAGAATAAAAAGTGCTTTATTTTGGTCCAGTGACTATAATCATAAACGGAAAGGTTATTCGTTAATATAGTTTATTAATGTTATGACTATCTCGTAGGAGTATGAGAAGGCCATTTGATAGAAAACACTCCCTTTTCTTCTTTACATGCATTTATTAATCCGCTCCATTTGTTTCACTTCGTTTGAAGCCTCTTCAGGAGATTTACAACATTACCTAACATATACCTACACTATATTCTGCTGCAGAACTACGTGGGGAGTATTGAGAAATGACAAAAGTTCAAACAACTTTAAGAGACAGACTACAACCTAAAAGAGGTCGTGTAAACTATTTTTTCTGAAAGGATCTTTATCATAAAGTAAATTCTATGTCCGGCAAAATTATTAGGAAATCATTATTTGGCTCATAGATGCCACTTGTTGCCAGACTTTAAGCATGGCATGCTTCCTGGCTATATCTGCCGCCTTCCTCACGAAGGTTGGAACTGCGATTGGGGCATTTAAATTCTGACTAAGCAGAACACGAAAGCTTGAGAACACCTGTTTGTTGTTGTTGTCCATGACCTTTCGGAGCTCTTTGCAGGATACAGGGCTTGGAAAAGTAGCAGTTGCCAGCGGCATTCATCTGAGAAGTACGAAAGAGGTGCGGAAACGATTATGGACCGAAACATTGCCTAGCTCTAATAAAGTTGGATTCTCAAAATTAGCGAAGGGTGCTGGAGATCTACTATACCCTTGTGGGACTCCTCCCAGTATGTTTGTATCCACATTAAATCACGGCTGACCTCAGTAGGAACTCATGGCGATGTTGAAGCTCCTAATTTGAGCAGATTGTTCATGGCTGTTTAATACCTATATCATTGTCGTTGGTTTCTACCACAGATCGTTAACATTGTCCAGAATAGTATTTAGGTTAGTGTTCCTAAACAGACCTTCATCAAGTCCATTCGCCAAGTTAATTCAGTTCTATGCACTGAAGAGTCACCTGTTCATCCATACCATTTTCTCCTAGTTCTGAACAAGATTCGCTCAAACCTAGATCTTATCTCTGTCATTCAAAAGAGGGTAAATGTTTGTGAGCTGATTATTTCCTTAAAGGCGTATAAGAAGAATATCAATTGATGGTTCAGAAGATCACACTAGAGATTTGTAATTCGAGTGAATAATTCTTGCATCCATGTATTCATTATATTCGTTTAGTACTTTACTTTTAGAATCATTGAAATAGAACGAATAACACTTTATTTATGCTTTTATTTCATTTCAGTCGATATACTTAGTAGCAAAAAGAGAAATGTTGAACATAAAATAGATCTTGTGTTCAAGCAGGCCAAGTAGAAGGTTTTTTAGCCTCATGGGAGGCCTAGTTTTTTGCTCTATCCCTCCTTTACCGTTTTCCACCTAAGAGATCAAAACGTGTTTCCGCATTTCAACGATTTAAACAAATCGATATGTACAACAATTATGAAGATAGAAATAAATAAATGCATAATATTTAAAATTAATGTTCAAATACATAATTAACAGATTTCCGTTAAGGAAACCAGCTATTGAGCTTGCAATCACCACGCAATTTTTGAAACATTTCCTCAAATGTCCATCGATCCTACCTAGAAGATGAAGAAAATGAGATCTACTCAAGCGGTCGCTATTTTTCATTAATCGTTACCAAGCTGGATATATAAGCGTTTCCTTTTATGAGATCACCTGTGATCTCAGCTGTCAAGGTTGTTTTGGAAGGTTTTGACAACAATTTTTTTTTGACCGGGTTACAGATGTTGGAAAAGCGGTGGAATAAGTGCGTTGCTGTTGAGGGGGACTATATTGAAAAATAAAAATATGTAAGTTGAAAATATATTTGTATATATATATCAGGCTTAGAACTTTCTGTACACCCCTCGTATATCTCTCTGATCCAACATCTCTCTCTCTCTCTCTCTCTCTCTCTCTCTCTCTCTCTCTCTCTCTCTCTCTCTCTCTCTCTCTCTCTCTCTCTCTGTCTCTCTCTCTCTCTCTCTCTCTCTCTCTCTCTCTCTCTCTCTCTCTCTCTCTCTCTCTCTCTCTCTCTCTCTCTCTCTCTCTCTCTCTCTCTCTCTCTGTCTCTCTCTCTCTCTCTCTCTCTCTCTCTCTCTCTCTCTCTCTCTCTCTCTCTCTCTCTCTCTCTCTCTCTGTATATATATATATATATATATATATATATACATATTTAAACTTTACTAATAATCGTATATAATACAGTGATGGAATCCAACAGATAAAGGGTTACATCTAAAATTATATATCCCTGTTAAAAACCAATATCTCACTATCCCAACATACATTTTATTTAAGACAAATACAAACTGGACACGGAAATACAAACTCTTACCTATACAGATTCAAACTTACTTTCTCAAATACTTGTAAATGCGACAGTTACACTGAACAGGCATTCACCCACCTGATTTATGAATGCAGACTGACTCAAGATATACGAAGACAGTTAAAGACCCATATTCCCGCGTGGCCTATCAGTCTCGATATTTTATTTTCAAAACACATAAATTTAAAAGAACACATACATTTTCATATTAAAAGAATTGGCTATGATATCCTTAAGCTGAGAGAGGAAAAGATTATATGAAATTAATATTATGTAATTTTACTCGTGATTTAATTGTATTACTGAATTGTTCTATTTAATGTTTTCTGTTTTATTTTGTAAAGTTTAATTTTCTTAATCTTATTTACATTTTAATATGTATATATATTATTATATAAAAAATTGTTAAAAGTTTTGACCAAAAAAAAAACTTCCAACAAAAT